>JAPVLO010000945.1:0-540910 GCA_027257055.1 Cephalopachus bancanus
CTTACTGGTTATTTCTTTTCTTCTGCTGTCTTTGGGTTTAGCTTGTTCTTGTTTTTCCAATTTCCTTCAGTGTGATATTAGGCTGTTTATTTGAGATCTATTTGCTTGAAGTAGTATATAATCTTATAAACTTCCCTCTCAGCACTGCTTCAAGGCATCCCAGAGGTTTTGATATGCTGTGTCTTTATTTTCATCTGTTCCTAAGAAGTTTTTTTATTTCTGTTTTGATTTTGTTGTTAACTCAAAAATCATTGGGGAGCATGTTGCTTAATTTCCATGTATTTGCATGTTTTGAAGGTTCCTCTTGATGTTAATATCTATTTTTAATTTGCTGGGGTCCAGGAAGATGCTTGGCATTGTTCTGACTTTTTAGAACTTACTCAGGCTAGATTTATGACTATGTTCCATATGTGGATGAAAAGAACGTGTATGGAGGGGACTACCCCCAAAACTATCTTTTGGAGGGTGAGCCCCTTGTAGTACACTTGGAATTTGTTTCTCTGTGTCAGATGATTGGCCGAGGTTTTTATCTGGAAGTTTTAAGAAGGTTGGGTCACAATCGCAGAAAGAAACATTCCAAATTGTGGCCAACATGTGGCTGGTTCACCATGACCACACACCTGCCCACACCATGTTGAGTGTTCGGCAGTTTTGACCAAAAATGGCATGATCCCCGTGCCCCACCCTCCCTATTCACCTGATCTCACCCCAAGTGACTTTTCTTTTTGTTACCCCAGATTTTGATAGGTCTCTCTTGGTAGGTAGTCTGTTCCTTCTCTTTAGGTGCCTTTAAGGTTTTTGTTCCTTTCATGCTGAGCTTGGCAAGATTTCGTGCTTTGGGGATAGTTGTCTCATATAGTACCACACAGGAGTTCTCTCAATTTCTTGTGTCTGCGTGGCAGCCTCTCTACAATATGAGAGGCTGGCTTGTGTAATGTCTTGAAAAGCTTGCTCCAGGTTGTTCTAATTTCCCCTCAGGAATGCCAGTCAAATGCACATGTGTTCTCTTTACATAATCCCATACTCTTCAAAGGCTTTGTGTTCATTTTTTAAAATTAGTTTTTCTTTATTTTTATCTGACTGGGTTAATTCAAAGGATTGATCTTCAAGCTCTGAAATTCTTTATTACACCTGGTAGAGTCTGCTGTTAAGGCTTGCAATTGTTTTTTGAAGCTCCTGAAGCAAATTATTCATCTCCAGGAGTTCAGTTTGGTTCTTTCTTAGGATGTCCAAGTTGGCTTTTATTTCCTGGACTGTTTTTTTGGCCTGCTTGATTTGGGCATCCACTTTCTCTTGGATCTCATTGAATCTCCTTACCATCCATACCCTGAATTCTACGTCTGTCATCAGGGACCATGCACTCTGATTGAGATTCACTGCTCGGAAGCTGGTAGGATCCTCTGAGGGTGTTCAGTTTTGGGGATTGCCAATGTTCTTGTGCTAATTCCTTCTCATCTGTGGGAGCAGACTCTTCTCTTTTTATTTGTATCTATTTTTATTTTTTAAATCACTATCATTGGTATGGGGGCTTTGTAATAATTTCTTCTCCCCCTCCCCTTGTGGATATATCTGTGAAATGTGCTGTGTATGGTCTATTGGCTTCTGTTAATGCCCCGATTGACCCCCTATTCTTTCCTGGATCCACAGGCTGCAAGGGTAAAGGCAGTGGCAGCTGCATTAAGGATGGTCCCAACAGCAACCTCTAGAGGCTGTGTCCTCAGGGAAATGCTGAGCCACAGCTGTATTGTTCAGGCTTGCTGCCAAGAGGCCCTGCCTGGGAGTGAGCTGTGGGGGTAGGCATCTGTGTGTCAGACCTGTGGGCCTACAGAAGTGGCCCATTTCTTGGCTCCCTTCCTGACCCACAGGTGGCAGGTATAGAGGGCATGATGCTGGCCAGAAGCTGTGGAGGAGTCTTCCCCACTCATTTTCTTTTCGACCTACATGTGGGAGGGGCAGAGGCAGCAGCATCGGCAGGCAGCTGGGAGAGGCCTGGCTGGCTTGGCACCTCCAAGGTGATGACGTAGGGTTGGGGAGGCCACTTTCCACCACTAGGAGGACCTGGTTCTCCCTTCATCAGCAGTCAGCTGGAGCTCACTTGGCTGGGAGCCACAGAGCCTTTCTCTGCCCACGTGTGTGAGGGCCATGGCAGCAGCGTTGGCAGGCAGCTGGAGGAGACCCAGCCAGCATGGCACCATGGAAGGGACCAGGCAGGGTCAGGGCAACATCTTTCCACCCATGCAAGGCCCCTTCTTCCTCGCAGTCACACAGCAGGGGTTCTGCCTGTCTGGGAGTTGGAGAGGGTCTCTGCCTCCCAGCTCCCATCTTGCCTTGTGGGAGGGGTTGAGACAGTGATAACAGGGGCTGAGGGTGGATTCTCCTTCTCTCTCCAGCAAACCAGTGGCCTCCTGGGATCAAGCCATGATGCCAGTCCACAGTTGTACTTGGAGCAGGTGCAACAAGAGCACAGCCTTGAAATGGGAGACATGCCCTTGGTGGTGGTCCAGCCACGGAGGGGGACACCCGCATGGTGCAGTCTGCAGCTGCAAAATCCATCCTGAGATGTCCTTCCTTGGAGGAGCGGCAGCAGTGGGTGCTGGATCTCACAAGAACAGGAGCCTCTTGGACTCCACATGGACCTGAGAGGCGCATTTCACCAGACACTGGGTGGCTTTCTATCTTCGCCAGAGTGGGGGTGGGGGCAAGGGGGTCTGCAGAGGTCCCTGGAAGATGTGTGAAACTCTCCCAGTCACTCACCCCTCCCCTTTTAGGAAGTTCTCTCCCAGTTTCACTCCAGTGCTGGATCCACAGTTGGCTGAGCTTGGTCCCCTTTGCTCTCAGTGGTACCAGACATCTCTCTGATGGATTTCAGTATGGACTTACAGATGGACCCCTGAAGAGTCAGTATTTACTTGCAATCCAGACCCTCTTGTGAGAAGGGTGCTCACTAGAAGCTTCTGGTCAGCCATCTTGACCCCTCCCCTTGTGCTTATGACTGAACACCATGATTTCACTTGATCAAAGTGGACAGTCACAGCAAATGCAAGTGGTTTCATTGGAGGCCAGGTGTCACAGTGGGCATGCAGCCTGAGTCAGGATGCTTGGGGCTCTTGAGGTCTGTTGGTTGAATCCCTCCAGCATTTTCATGAGTGGTTTGTCAGTGGAGGCCTGACTGAATAGCCTACAAGAACTTTCCATTGATACTTCATAAATGAATGTCTATTATAGGAAGGAAAATTCTGTTCTTTGTATATTTAATACTGTGTGTGTGCATGTGTGTTTAAAAGTAGCTGTTTACAAATTCTCAAAAACAGTAACTTTTGGGTATTATTTAGTGAAACAAAATCCTAGTGGCAGACAAAAGTTTACTTTTATGGAGTGGGTAAAAAAAACACCAGTAAATTTTGGGTACCCTCCTGTCTCACCTCCACCAATACCCCAATCGCAGAGTAAGGATTCAGCTGTGAACACACACCCTGCAGTCAGGCAGCTGGATTCCCACTTGAGACTGCTGCTTACTAGCTCTGAGACCATGGACAGATTTTTAACACCCTTGTGCCTCAATTTTCTCATCAGTCAATGGTGACTATCTCATAGGACTGTTGCGAAGATTAAAGATTAAGAGAATTGATGAGGTGCAATGCATGTTTTTGCTTTCATCAGTGGGAGATGGTACCATTTTTTTTCAGTATGTCCTGTTTCAAGCACACAATCTGCATGCTCCACCTTTCAGTGGGCACTTTGTTTCCACTGGACATTCGTGCACTAGTGATGTGTTGTAGAGCTCAGACTTTCTTTTTTCCTTTTTTGTAGGAGTCTCACTCTGTTGCCCAGGCTGGAGTGCAGTGGTACACTCACGGTCACTGCAGCCTAGACCCACTGGTCCCAGATGATCCTTCCACCTCAGTCTTCCAAGTAGCAGACACATGAAGAAATGTTCAACCTCACTAATCATCAGGGAGATGCAAATCAAAACAATACTGAGATATCACCTAACTCCAGTCAGAATGGCAGTTATTAACAACTCAAAAAATAACAGTTGCTGGAGAGGGTGTGGTGAAAAGGGAGCACTTCTACACTGTTGGTGGGAGTGTAAACTAGTGCAACCTCTGTGGAAAGCAGTGTGGTGATTCCTAAAAGCTCTAAATATCAACCTCCCATATAACTCCGCAATCCCCCTACTGGGAATATATCCTGAAGAACTCAAATGACTCTATAAAAAAGATACCTGCACACGTATGTTTATTGTAGCATTGTTCACAATAGCAAGAACCTGGAACCAACCATGCTGCCCATCAAAAGAGGACTGGATTAAAAAAATGTGGTACATATACATGATGGAATACTATGCAGCCATAAAAAATAACAAAATCATAAATTTCACAGCAACCTGGATGGAACTAGAGTCTATAATACTGAGTGACCTCTCACAGAAACAAAGATCCGAGTATTACATCTTCTCACTCATATAATGGACCTTGAACATCCAATGTAATACTATAAAATAATGACAGTAGTGGGAAACTATGGGGGTGGGGGAGATGGGATTAACAATAGCAAATATCTGTCTGGGGATGGGGAAACACCTCTTATCAACAGGGTGCCTGAATGAAATGTATTTGTATACCTAACCCTTAACTGTACCCCACAATATCATAATAAAAAATATTGATAAAAAAATGAGGTCATATTCACAGCTTTTAGAGTTAAGAAATCACATGTCTTTTGGGTGTGGGGGCATCTTTAAACTCATTACAGTGTGTGTGTGTGTGTGTGTGTGTGTGTGTGTGTGTGTGTGTTAAACACTGAAAACATGGAAAGTGATCCCACCACAGAGATCAGCATGAAAGTCTGAAAAAAGACAGAAATTTGTCTGAGGGCATGGGAAAGCAATGATGACATCAAAAATAGAAATAATTAAGACTTCAGAGAGAACAGAAACTTCAAGCTAGGTACTGGTTCTCTGGCCACTTTCACCTTAGGTGAATTTGCTTATGTTGTGTTTGGTCAGAAGGATGAGCACTTCATACCCTTGCAGAACTGTGTCTCAGAGAGAAAAAAAAAGCAGCAGAGATTTTAAAAGAGACATGGGGAGGTTCATTCCATATCTGGTCGCACTCTAAAGACGTTTGCCAAAATTAGAAGCTGATGGAATGAGATACTATATAGATAATATGCTCGTGCTATTTATACATATATAAATAAACGATCTCAAAACTAACTCTATTCTACTGTTTACTACTCTTTCTACTTTTTTAACTGTAACTCTTTCTGCTTTTTACTACTTTTACTTAAAACTTGTTGGAAAGTTTTAAGGACAAAAGAGAAAGAACTGCAAGATTAGGCTCTCTCAGTAGAAATCTCTTGATATCTGCAGGCAGGCGGGGTTGTGAAGCAGACAGACACAGTACATTCCTGAGCTGCCTCCATCCTTTGCAGAAAATGTGTACAGTTTCTTGATAAAGCTAAAATCATCTGGGGTTTCCATATTTTTTTGTATATTAAAAATACACATAAGTCAAATACAGGACTTCAGGACCTAAACCCAAAAGAGATAGCAGATGATAGAAACATATGTGCAGATCATCCATATATGGAAGTGTTCTTCCAAGTTCTATGAAATTAGAATAATTAAAATCTTTAAAAATTTAGAGTTGAACAGCAAAGAAGATAGATTAAAATGTGGAAATTTTCTACAGATAATTAGAATCTAAAAATCAAAGTCAAAATTGTGCACTGAAATATGCTCTACTAGAAATACTTGTAATAATGTATTCAACAACAGATGAGATCATTTGTCACATGGAATTCATGAATAAAGAAAATACTGGAATTAAAAGCAGAAAAATAGAATAGGTAAGAAAAAAACATTAAATACATGTACAAAACTGGGTTCACTAATGCAAACAGTTTTGCAAATCTAAATGTGGATAAGTGCAAAGAAAACAACATGCAGGTGCATGGTAGAATGACAAAAAATAAAAATAAAAACAGCCAGGAAAAAAAAAGAAACAAGGAAAAGTCACTTCTAAAGGAGCACCAATTAAATTAAAAACTTAATGCTGAACAATATCATGGGATCCAGAAGATGATAAAATGGTACATGGAAGACCTGAAAGTGACTACCAACCCAGAATTTTCTACCCAACAACAATATTCCTTGGAAGTTAGGGTGCAATAATGATTCTTTAAAACAAACAAAAAGTCAGAAGTTCTTCCCAATAAACCTGCACCAAGAGAAATACTAAAGGTAGTTCTTTTAGTAGAAAGAAAATAATCTAAGAGGCAAGATAAAATTACAGGAAAAAAAGACCAATGATAAGGTCAACTATGTACGTACAAATAAATCGATATTGACTAAATATTAACCTTAAAAAATCAGAACGCTTTTGGTTAAAATCTTACAAAATTTTTTTCAAAGAGTTTTTGAAAAACCAAACAGAAAACTCAGAAATTAAGATGAGAATTTTTAACCATATGTACTGAGTAGTTAAATATAATCAAGCACTTTCAGACATTTAAGATTTCAAAACATAATATTAATGTATAGATATATGCTTCACCTCCTGAAAAACATGTATGTATTTTCACAATAACATATTTTCAATAATGGTCTATGACAATTTTCTTCTTATAAACAAATGTGTTTAAATAATTTCCTTAAAATGTAAAATTCAAAACTTAAGATAATTTGATTTTTTGATCTCATGAAACTGAAAGAAACAATATATGAAATTATATATCAAAAGTTTGTGCTCTAAAAACTTTCCACTGAAAAAATTATATATGAAAATATCATTGAATTTCAGCACAGATAATATCAGTAAAAGTATAAAAAGAAAATTTATAGCTTGAACCGTAATCTTGGGAAATTTTCTGAAGGTTTTATTTTGGCACTGATTTAACACATGAAATTATCTCTGACTAATGCAATAAAAATACAGTAATTTTAAATATTTTATACGACATGCTAAATAAGTTTCAGAGAGGATTAATTATCAAAAAATGAAACAATGAAGGAAACAGACTTTGATGGTTATCCTAGAGTGTAAAGAATATATGTTTGAAATTCTTACAATCTTATCAATGTACTCTAATGAGAATTAATGAAAAAAAATAATTTCAAAAGGTAATTACTAAAGTGATTTAGTTTTCATAAAATACATCCTGCCAGCTACACCTTTTTGTTTTAAATTAGTAAAATAATTCCGTTATTAAACCATGCAGATTGATTTGATGGAGATTGTATTTAATTAAATGAAGGAAATGGCAAAGATGTAGAAATCACAGAGAAAGGAAGTAATAGGATATCAAATAAACAGAAGAAGGGGTCTTCTGTGAGTAAAACTGCTAGATTGTAAAATAAGTACATGAAATGGCAAGGTGTTTGTTGAAAAAAGTAAAATATATGCATTTATTTATTTTACAGTTCACAAGACATTGAAACATTGACAGACATTAATACTGTTCTAGGGATAAAAACAAAACAGAAATTAGAATTAAGTCAATCACTTAAGTTAAATGTTTCAGACCTCCTATTGGATATCTTATTGAATATTTTTTTTGTTTGAGTTGGAGTCTGTCGCCCAGACTGGAGTGCAGTAGCCGCTCCCGGCCACTGCAGCCTCGACCTGCTGGGCTCTAGCGATCCTTCCGCCTCAGCCTTCCAAGTAGCCGGAATTACAGGCATGCACTACCATGCCCGGCTGATTTTTTGATTTATTGTAGAGATGAGGTCTCCCTGCCCAGGTGGGTCTCGAGCCTGTGGGCTCAAGCAATCCACTCACCTCAGCCTCCCAAAGGTGCGGGATTACAGGCTGAGCCTCTGAGCCTGGCTTTGAATTTTTTTATTGGTCAATGATACAAATATGTTTTTACAATATCAAAATTATTATAAATGTGAAAAAACGCAATGTGATTTCTCTAAGCTGAAAGAGGATTCAACTTCATAAATAATGTTTTAGACATTAAAATACATGGAAAACTAATAAAAGAGTTTGAAGTCATGACTGATGTCAGATCATTGCCTGAGCCCGCGGGTTCGAGACCCGCCTGGGCAGCGAGACTTCATCTCTACAATAAATCAAAAAGTCAGCTGGGCGTGGTAGTGCATGCCTGTAATTCCGGCTACTTGGAAGGCTGAGGTGGAAGGATCACCGGAGCCCAGCAGGTCTAGGCTGCGGTGGCCGGGAGTGGCCACTGCACTACAGTCTGGGCAAAAAAGTGAGACTCCAACTCAAAAAAAAAAAAAGATCATGCATTAGACAGAAGAACAATATAGCTAGAGACAACCACACCAAACAAAAGTTTGCATGCAAAATTCACTATTTAAAAAATAGCAAATAACTGGAAATGTTTAGAATAACTTGGTAGACAATTTACAATATTACAACCTTCAAAACTCTGTGAACAGTTTTATTATTGAGGTAGATGATAGATCAATATATGAATGGATGGATAGGTAGGTAAGATAATTGATGAGAGATGGATGATAGATTAGATAGATGGATGGATGGCTAGATAGATACATGATAGATAAATAGACAGATAAACGGTAGATGCTAGGTGAGATAGCTAGGAAGGAAGGGAGGGAGGAAGGGAAAAAGGGAGGGAGGGAAGAAGGAAGGAAAGAAAGAAGGAAGAATTTGGGGGGAAATGGAATATCACTCTAGTTTAAAAAATTTTTGATTTTCTTCCTCTCTCAATATATATATTTTTAATTAATAAATTTATTTATTTATTTTGAGTTGAAGTCTCACTCCATTGCCCATGCTCATGGCCATCGCAGGGTCGACCTGCTGGGCTCTGGCAATCCTTCTGCCTCAGCCTTCCAAGTAGCCAGAACTACAGGTGTGCAGTTTTCAGCTCCATGGCTGCATGGAATTCTTTCAATAATATATGACACAGCACATAACATGTGATTTATATGATGAAAAATACAAGGACCTCACTCTGAGGGGAATGTGTATTCATGGAAAGCTATGTGTGTTGTATTGGGAAAGCAAGAAATATCTACCTTTAAAAAAAAAATCCCATTGACTTAGCCAAACCAATGCTATCCCGGATTCATCAGCAAGAGACTTATCAGAATATAAAATGCTGCGTGTGAATGTCTCATGGATGGTGAGTTGTGTTTATTGCTTGATTTTTAAATTGTCCTCTTATGATCAGTTTGAAACTTAGTTTCAGTTTTCAGACTTTTTTTTTTTTTTTTTTTTTTGAGTTGGAGTCTCACTCTGTCGCCCAGACTGGAGTGCAGTGGCCGCTTCCGGCCACCGCAGCCTCGACCTGCTGGGCTCCGGCGATCCTTCCACCTCAGCTTTCCAAGTAGCCGGAATTACAGGCATGCGCTACCACGCCCAGTTGATTTTTTGATTTATTGTAGAGATGAGGTCTCGCTGCCCAGGCGGGTCTCGAACCCGCGAGCTCAGGCAATCCACTCACCTCAGCCTCCCAAAGGCGCGGGATTACAGGCTGAGCCACCGAGCCTGGCAGTTTTCAGACTTTTTAAGTGGATGCAACCTGTAGTCAAGAAAAGAGTGATCTGAGGCACTGGGCTATTATTACCCTGACCCACTCTTTATATGAGAAGCTGATTTACATTCTGTTTCTGTCATTGTTTTCTGGTATAAAGAAGAAAAAGATTTTATTTTGATACTTAAACTTGTGAACAGGGGTAAGTCATAAAACAAAATAAAATAAGCAAAAGTTATAAATGACTCACAGCCATGGAGAAAATATCTTATTTGAAGCAGAATTCACTCCTCCTTTTCCAATAGAATATTCTGATCTCTTGAATTAATATTTGACAACATTCTTGGAATCATGCATGAGGACCCCAGGATCATGACAGAGCAAAATAAATGATCTTATAATATATTCATTTATAGGGAATTTTTAGAATCTGCTAATGACTGATTTTTTTGAGAGGGGAGTGCGCTGAATATCCAGAGTTAGCTTACTCTTGAAAACCCAGGAGAATAAAAATGGCCTGTGAAGTAGAGAAAGAAGCCAGGTCGTTGACAAGTGAAGAGGGTCTTTAGGGACATTCACAGAGATGTTCAAAGAGAACGCAAACCAATATGTCTGTTCCTTGGGCAGTGCATTCTTTTTCCTACTCTCCATGAAATATTCAGTAAAATGTTCATCTCTCAAAAGGCACAGTAAATTATCATGTTTTGGGAGTTGTGACAATATACTAAGCATATTATTCACTCAATGAGAGCCTAGGGAACCCTTGAAAGACTTGACATGAGAGGAAAATCTGTGCTCATTAATTGGAATCTGTCCTTCTCTACCCACCCTTTCCTGTATCTTCATGTTCCTGCTATTCTTTGCAAAATCCTTAGACAAAATTCTGTAAAAAACAAGAAAAAGCCAAGGCCATTCTCTTCCATCTCCATTATCAGCAGGTTATTTTTGAATTCACTTCATTCCCCCCATATGTGAGAGCTTTCCTAGGAATTGCTCCATTCCATGCTGTCCACTCCTAGGAAGGTACTCATGGGTGACTAAGAAGCTGTGTACTTAATAAAAAGACTGCATCTAGATTCCACAGTGAGCCAGTCTCCAATGATCAGTGTTCCACCCTCTGTCTGCACACCATTTTAAATAAACAACTTTAGTTAGGCTTGTTGCAAAGATTAGCAGAAAATTAGGCAAATGGCCTAGTTGATTTTGTCATATACACTAAGCATCCAATTACTAACTGTTTTAATAATGGTGAGAATAACTACCGCCACTGAGATACAGTGGTAGTGAAAATCATGAGTGCTAGGGCAATATTTGAAAATTTTTTTGCATGACATTTGGATTTAATGATAACTTTAAATTCAACAATTCTTCAAGGTCCAAAGAGTATTTCCAAAGATTAAATTAGGAAATGGCTGGGGCACTATTTGGAATAGAATGAAGAAGAAATCTACATCTTATTCCATTAGGTAATGGATTTACTTTCAATTTTGTAAAGAGATATACCAACAACAGCAAGTCTGATCTAAAAATATGTGGGATTAGATTTACTTCTGGCAGAATCATGAGGAAAGCACCCTATTTTATCCTGACATTTGCATTTTTTTCTTAAAGAAAATTTGCATTTGCAGAGCTTGAATTTTGATTTGCTTTTTTAATTGTAAGAAAGTCTGTTCTAGTCTTTGACTTTATTTTTCCACTTGTGTAATGAAACTGGTGTCACATGATTATTAGTCCCTGCTCTGGTGTTTTACTTTTTTTTCCTAACATGAGGAACTAATGGTGGTCTTGTTAGTACATTGCTATTTTCTTGTGTTTCTGATCTTAGAAATGTCAAGTCAGCAAAATTTAATATCACCTTTTTTGCATTGATAATTTTTTTGCTCTGTTTTGGGAGAAACAGAATAAAAAAACACTGTTTCAATGTATGCCATCTTTAAACTTGGTTGCTTCCTATTAGGCAGTGGTGCATTCATGGTCTCTGAGCTCTCCCTATTCACCATTGGGTTGACATAAATTCAAGTGTGTTTGGTTGAATTTGTTTTCTTAGTGTTTAAAGATTTGATTTCCTTCCCTTGCATCAATCTGTTAATCTTTCCTTTCAATTGTTGGGTTTTTGTATCACATTTTTATAAGGAATAAAATAAAGTATAAGAAAAAATAAATTTTTAATAATATGTAGAAATGAGAAAAATCTAATTGCCTCCAACTCACTTTAAGTGGATCCACCCTGAACAACAGAGAGAAGAGGCTGGACATCAAACCTCATCACCTGGTGCTCATTTTTCCTGTTATTTTTCATCTCCTCCTTCCTGAAAGCCATGAAGTGTGAGACCTCATGATCACTATCTGCCAAATTGCTTCTCACTATCACATTTTAATCCCTGCCTTCCTCACTGCTTAGAATGGTCCAGGAATGACTGACTGCCTACCAAATATTTCTAGGTTTTTTTTTTTTAATCAGGAAAGGGGGATCAGTGTTTACTCTGATGTAACAAAACTTAATTGAAACATAAGAGAGTTTGTTTTGCAAACTCTATGCACTCTTTTCTACAATTTTTAAAAATATGAGTTATTGGATCTATTGATAAGATATGACCTATACTTGCTCAACAAATCCCAAATAGTTCAGCCTTGATTGGATATATATGTTCTACCAACATAAAAGCATTAGGTTTCAGCCATTTATAAAATATGGTACAATTATGCCATAGACCCCCAAAATTTGATTTTAACCAAATTATAAACCACATTTTACTTTCCTCTCTTACTATGATTTTGTTATAATTGTTAATGATTTAATGTTCATATTTTTACTTTTATTCCTTCTTTCAGAAATATCTATAAACCTTTGGATCTCACAAATATCTTAAAAATATAATTACTCCTGTGTATTTATTAAGTAGATTTTGTAATGAATAAGTCATCTGCAAGATTATTCCTAGAGTCTTCTGGTTTCTATAATACACAAAGTTCAACACACTTCAAAGGTCTAAAATCATGCTGAGAATATTCTCTTTACCTTGAAAATCTCACAATACTCAGCAACATCCACATAAAGTTGGAAATAAGAAAAGTACATCTAAATTACTCCTAGAGGAAAAAATAAAGTGATAAAGGGCATTAGAAAATATTCAGAACTGAAAATTTACTTCCCATAAATTTTGATATGAAGTTTTAAAATCAAATTATTATTCCTTGTAGAATTATTTATATGTTTTCATCATTACTTTTTTAGGAAAAAGTTTCATCATTACTTTTTAAGAATGTATTCAGTAATAGTAATAAGAAGAAATCAATGAACTAGCATAGAAACATGTTCTAGGCAGGTCGACCAAACCTAGAAATTGCTCGCTGAAAAAATATAAACTCTATTAATCCTTGGGAGCACTGACCAAGTAAAAAGACTGGGAACAAAAAGAATCAAACTTAGAAGTTGTAAATGTACATTATCACCAATTTCACAGTTATCAACAAAGATAATAGTATATTAAGAAAAACATAATGCCACTAATTTTGAAATATACATATTAATTCTTAGAAAACCATTATACACAAAGCCTGGCCAAATAGATAGAAATTTAAATCGGCATACAATTTTAAAATAAATTGCATTATTATTAAAATATCTTAAAAGGGTTAACTATATTTTAACTAGCTTCATATACCAGAAAATTTTGATCCCAAATCTTGACACAAAAATGGTAAGAATGAAATATTATAATTCACACTCATTCATGAATGAACATAGACAGAGTTATCCCTAAAACTGTGAAATTGATATAAAAATGACATTCTATAAGTCAAATTAAATGTCCTTAATTTGATGAAGAAAAGAGGATCTACAGAACAAGTGGAATATTATAACTGATAGAGATGTCTTCTGTCTGTCCTCACATTTACTCTGTATATTACTGTAGAGTAAACTCATTCAATAGTCAATAAAAAAATTTTTGGAACAGATAAGAGTTTGAAACAAAGGAATGGAATTCTCATTATTCAGAGAATATGATTCCACATGTAAAACGTTCAACAGAATGTGCAGAAAAGTTTTTAAAGTTGAATATAAAAATAATCAAATTTACGTACCAATAGTAAAAGAAAGTTAAACTTTTAAATAGATATTTACAGTTCCAACAGTTTTTTGGTGGAATCTTTAGGGTTTTCTGTAAGGTTATGTCATCAGCAAACAGACAGTTTCAATGCTTCCTTTTCCATTTCAATGCCTTTCATTTCCTTTTCTTGCCTAATTGCTCTGGCTAGCACTTCCAGTTTGATGTTTAATAAAAGTGGGTACTGTGACCTTGTTTCCACATTGGAAGGATATCTTTCAGCTGTTTACTATTGAGCACAATCTTGGCTGTGGGATTGTCATATGTTCTCTGTCATATGTGTGCTGAGGCCCATTCCTCCTTCTACCTAACATGCTGGGAGCTTTTATCATGCAGTGGTGTTGAATGGAGGGCCTCCAGACATCCTCTCTCTCTCCTTGATGCTTTTCAGAGTCTCCTATGCTTGCAAGATGCCCAGGGCCTTTTAGTTGCTAGAGTCAGGGCCTGGGAAGAATAGGACCGCCATAGGCCAACACATCTCTGCCTTGCCCCAGAGAGGAGGCTCTCCCCCAGATGACCTTGTTGCATGAAATCAGCCTCATATCATCCCTACCTATAGAGGTCAGGTGAGAAGAAGGCCCTGGAATTTCCATGTCACCAAATTCAAGGTGCATACAACAAAGCACCTGTACAGATAAAGGCTAAGCAGAGCCCTGGGCCTCACCCTAAAGAAGCAAGACAGTCTGAGGTTTTGGGAAATGTGGAATCTGCAGTGGCAGCTGGGCTCTCATGACAGAAAGAAATGAATATCCAAGAGATGGGTGGGACAGACTCAGTCTGGGGACACAGGCTATGTCCAAAGTGATGATTCCTCCCCAGTTAATACTCCAGAGTAATACTTTGTGGACAGGCGGTATCATGAGTGGAGACAGCACCCAGTCCAGAAACAGACTATTTATTTTGATCCATAGTCCTGGTAACAGGTATATAAATCCATGGGACATGATCAATAAATATTCATGGATAGCCACTTGGAAAAATAATAATTTGAAGCCTCCATTTCTTAAATCAAAATAATTTTGAGTTGAATCAGAGAGGAGTAAATGAACAAAAATCATGAAAGAACTAGCAGAAAATTTAATTTATTCCCAAAGTAAAGAATACCTTTCCAAATATATTTCATTATTGAGAAGACAAGAGATAAACTGGTTCACACACACACACACACACACACACACACACACACACACACACACATACACACACACGTGCGTGCACACACTTCACAATAAAAAAATCACCATGTGAAATTAAATGTCAAATAAAAATTAGAAAAAAACTGTAATGTATGCTATCAACAACTGTATATTTTGACCTGCTTTAACATATATTGAAGACCTTAAATTTAGTTAATACCCCATTTGTGTGTGTGTGTATAATGTGTTAGACAATATGTTTAACAGAAAAGAAAATATATTGATTACTAAACATTTAAAAAGATACCCAAGCCCTATTTTAAAAATAGAAATAAAAATTAAAAATCAGTAGAAATTTTTACTTTTTGAGTGATAAAAGTGACAGTTATATAGATGATAGATGATAGCTAGCTAGCTATAGATGATAGATAGCTAGATAGCTAGATGATAGATCTCTAACTCTTGAGTCTGTGGGAAGTGATGTATCTACAAATGTGTTGCAGCATGACTTCTACAAACACAAATTGGACAAGAACCCAATACTCATTAAAAGATGAGTTATTAAATAATTAAAAAATGTCAATAAAGTAGAATGCCTTGTGGCAGGGGGACATTGTACAGAAAGAAGTAGTTGTGCATATACTTAGTCAAAAGATGTCAACTAGAATAAATGAATCTAGGTGTATGTGTTTGTTTTTAAGTGCAAAGAAGTGTGAAATTTTACAAGGTGTTACTTCTGAGAAAGAGCACTGGGTAGAAGGAGACCAAGGGATACTTACTTTTCATCTTTGATACTTTGTAACTTTGTTTATATGTGTGCTATCCACACAATAAGCACTGTGTACAAATCAATAAGTGCACATTCAAATAAGTAACAAAAAAGCTCTGCAGAGAGTCCTCAGCCCTGAGCGGCAGCCAAGCTCTGCTTTTGCATCTAGAATCCTGGGTCAGATCAACTCTTTTGCAACCAGGGCTTCCAGGTTCTTAGCAGGAAGGAAGGACTTCCAGAGAGCATGTGATGGGTCCATTTGGTTCTCTATCACCTATCAACTCTCCACATCACAAAATAAATACAACCAGCATCAGTGGTTGTTTTTTGTTTGTTTGTTTTGCTTGCTTTTTTTTGAAAGCAGGATTTATTGAGAGGACAGAAAAGCTCCCACAGTGGGAGGGGACCTGAAAGTGTTGCACTGTTTTGCTTCTTGCTTTTTTTAATGGGACACCATCCTCGGTGTTAAGTTTGCTCACTTGCAGCCAGACACAAGAAACAGACACTTTATGCAAACCCTCCTTTATCTTATGCATACTGTAAATAAGTTGCTGTACTGACATAACCTTAGTTCCTTCACTTTCTTAAATAAATAAAATAAAACAACACTGAACTCACAGTATTCAGCAGCAAAATGCAATTTGCCTATCAAAAGGTGGGGAGGGGCCAGGCGTGGTGACTCCAGCCTGTCATCCCAGCACTTTGGGAGACCTAGGTGAGAAGATTGCTTTAGTTCACAGTTTCAAGGCCAGCCTGGGCAACTTCACAAGAGCTCTTTTCTACAATAAAAAGAAAAAAATTAGCTGGGCATGGTAGTGACTGTAGTTCCAGCTAATCAGAAGGCTGAGGTGGAAGGATCACTGGAGCCCAGCAGGTCAATGCTGGACTGGCCATGAGCATGCCACTGCATTCCAGCCTGGGTGATGGAGTGAGACTCCAACTCAAAAAAAAAGGTGGGGAGGGTTTTAAGTTCCTGCCCTGTATGTAGCCTTGTGCATATAAGCTATGATTATGTTCAAATTGACACCTTCAGAACACACTTTTCAAGATTTCATGGCCTTCAGTAGCAGCTCAAAGTGTCTAAACCCTCAACATAAAGTTCTGTGATTTTTAAAGTGAATTCATTATCCACAAATTGTTTCCCTGTAAAGAACCATTAAGAGGAAGTTGCAGATACACAAGCTGGAGTGAACAGCTGCTCTTCATTTTCCAGTCAGTCCTGTGTGTGTGTGTGTGTGTGTGTGTGTGTGTGTGTGTGTGTGCGCGCGCACGTACGCATGAGTTCATCCTTCAGTGCTTCTCCCACATCCGTTTTCTTTGTGTCTCCAACAGGAACATTAAGGGTAGGCTTATCTCTGTGCAGTGGTGAAGGTTTTGGGTAAGGCATCCTGATTCTAGAGAATGCCTATTGGTCCAACTCTGAAACCTTGTGTTGACAACAGAGCATCTTCGGGGACTATATTTAAATGGCAAGTGTGGAGTAGATTCTCTGAGTGGCAGTGGTCTTGGTTTGCCAGAAGTGTGTGGACATTGAGTTTAGAATGAGAAGTTGATTGGACTGGGAGAGATACCCGTGGGACTGTCCCACAAAGCACCCTAGACACATCTCGGCTCCAGGAAGTGGGGACTCCAATCACCTACAGTGTCATGTTTACCTCCAGGGCACAGCATGCTTATTCTTCTCCCAAAAATGTTTTCTGGTTCAAGTGGTTGAACTGCTTCTAAAATGTTGACATACTCCATAAAAATAGGATTGATTTTGTCAGGAGTCATGGAATTTTTACCCTATTGACTTTGGACCACAGATACTAATAACAAAACAATTGTCAATCATGAATCCATCAATTGTCATCAAATTTAAAATGTCATACAACCAATGTCAACACATAGCCATTTTTTACACAGTTGGAATTAATTCATTATTATTTGGATGGGTGATAATTTCAAATTTTTGACTTCAAATTCAGTGTTATTGTGAGCAATGGGAAGAAATGGATGAAGAATAAGAATGATTTGTGGTCATGCCATCTTCTGTTGACCAGGACAGATCTCTCTAGGGAAAGCTGCTTCAGGACTTCAGGAAGGCTGGTGGCATCCAGGGAACACAGCCTGGAGATGCTGAGAACCACTGCCACCAATGACTTCTGCTCTTGTGCCAGGACCTTTGGAAAAGCAAGCATCCTAGTGGTGGAGGATTTCAGTTAAAAGCTGAATCAGGTAGAGACTTCCAGTACAGCCTGGTACTGTCCACCTTTCCCATTACCCACTGGGGGACTTATAACATATCACCCATGGATGAGGAAGGACTGCTTTTAGAGATAAAAGTAAATTTAGAGTCTGTGTCAATTTCTTTGTTTCACAGATAAAGGAATTGAGATCTGTCTAGAATGGATAACTGACATGCTGAGCATGACATAATTAGTTATCAAAACACAATATAAATGTCAATGCAGAAGACTAAATTTTTAGAAATTAGAATTATATGATTCGGAAACCCCACAAGCTCAATTAAACAAAATAACAAACTAGATACAATTTTTTGTCAAATATATGAAAGATAAAGTTTGTTGTTTTTAATTTACAAGATATACTCATTATAATGAATATCATCTCAACATAAAAATGGTTAAGGTATATAAACAGTAAGTTTGAAAAAGAAGAAAAAACACATACACATGTGTTTTCACAAGTGATAATGGGCATTAAAATAACGTTTAGCATTTCATCTTTAGTATTTCATATTGGTAGTGAGTTTTATATTCCAGGTTTTATACTCCAAGTCTAACATTCAAAAATCAATTAATGCAATCCATCATATAATCAAGCTTATATCAACAAATACAGAAAAACAATTTGACAAATCCCATTTATAATTAAAACTCTCAGACAACTAGGAATAGAGGAAGAAGTCCTCAACTTGATAAAAAAAAGTCTGCAAAAAACTGACAGCCAGCATCATACTAATTGTGAGAGACTGGAAACTTCCCGTCATAATCAGGAATAAATCACAACGTCTTCTCCCAGCATGCCATCAGTGTCATATTGGAATTTCTATCTGATATAAGAAAATAAATAAGAAGTATGCAGATTGGGAAGGAAAAAACAAACAAATGTAATGTAACCTATGTAGAAAACCTGAAAGAATCAACAAAAACTTTCCAAAACTAATAAGCAATTATAGAAAATTTGCAAGACACAAGATTAATATATGTCAACTGCTTTCCCATATTCCAGGAACAAATGATCAGATTTTTAAATTAAAAAATGACTATTGTGTTACTACCAAAAATTAAATAACAGATATAAATTTAATAAAAATATGTGTAAGTTCTTTACAAGCACAACTACAAAAGGTTGATTAAATAACTCAAAGAAGAAAAGAAATGAAAAGATATTCCATGCTTACAGATGTACGGACTCGATATTGTTAAAACACCAGTTCTTCTTGAATTGATTTCTAGAGTCAAAGTAATCCCAATCTAATCCCGGCAAGTTACATTGTGAATGTTGTAAAGTCAATGCTAAAGTTTACATGGAGAGGTAAAAGACTCAGAATAACTAACATAATATCAAAGAAAAATGGCAAAGTCAAAGGATGAGTACCTACCCACCTTTGATACCAACAAAAGCACAATAATTGAGACAGTGGATGCCAGCAGGTAGATACATAGACAGATTGACAGAAAGGACAGAGAACCCAGAAACACACCCACATGGACACTGTTGCCCAATCCTTTGATGAATGAAGGGAAAGCTCTCTGGGGAAGAAGCACAGTCTTTTCAACAAATGATGCTGGAACTACTGGATGTCCACAGGCCCATGACAGTGACAAAAAGCAAACAAGCCAAGACTGAATTAAGGCACTCATCTTGTATGATTTTGCAAAAATTAGCTCTAAATAGATCACAGACTTGAGTGTAAAATGCAAAACTGAAAACCTCCCAGAATATCACCTATGAGAAAAACTAGGTGACCTTGGATTTAGCAATAGCTTTTTAGAAAAACATACCCAAAGTATAACCCATGGAAACAAATGCTAAGTTGCACTTTTCTCTGCAAAAGACACGTTAAAGTAACAAAAATACAAGCCACAGAATGAAAAAAAATTTTCAAATGATGTATCTATTTGAATTTGTACTCAAAATATACAAAGACCTCTTACAATTCATCAATAAGAAAACAAGCAACCCAATTAAAAACTGGGCAAATGATCTGAACAAACACTTCACCAAAGAAGTAGGGATATGAAAAGGTGCTCTATACCATATGTTCATGGAAACAAAAATTAACACAACAATGAAGGTACACTACAAAGCTCTCAGCATGGCCAGAATCCAAAATCCTGACACCAAACTTGTGGTGAGTAAGCAAAGCAACAGGAACTCTTATCCGCTGATGGCAGGAGAGAAAATGGTGCAGCCACTGTGGAAGACAATTGGACAGTGTCTTACTCTTTTCATACTCTTAAATACTTTTACCATAGGATGCAGAAACTATGCACTTGGTATGTAGCCAAAGGTGCTGAAAACCTATATCCACACAAAAGCCTGCACACAAGTGTTTATAGCACCTTTATTCATAATAGTCAGCACATGGGAACAGCCAAGAGGCCTTTCAGTGGGTGAATGGATCAATAAACTCTGGATCGTCCAGACAGTGGAGAATAATTCAGTACTGAAAAGAAATGGACTGCCAAGCCATGGGAAGCATAGAGAAACCATAAATGCATGTTCCTAAGTGAGAGAAGCCAATCTGTAAAGGCCACATGCTGCATGATTCCAACTCAGTGGCATTCTGAAAAGGCAAAACTATGAAAATAGTATAAAGAGCAGGGTTTTCCAGGGTTGGGGTTGGAGGGAGGGAGAGATGGGGGAGCACAGAGAGCCTTTAGGGCAGGGAAACTACCCTGTGACACTGTGATGGTGGGTACATGTCCTTAGACATCTGTCCAGATCACAGAATGTCCAGCACCTGGAGTGAAGCTTCACATAATCATGGACTCTGGGTGATGATGATGTGTGGGTGAGTGTTCGTCGACTGTAAGATGTGCATCTGCCGCTGAGTCTGTGGCAGGCGGGAGGTTGTGGACTCATGTTGGGAGGAAACAGATGGGGACCTTGCCACAATTTGCTGTGAAACCTAAAGCCACTCTAGTAAATAGATTCTGTCTTCAACTACAATGAAACCAGAGTGAGGATGTGACAGGCTGCTTCTGATGCACTTAAAAATTGGTAAAACTTTTCTGGATAATTATTTAAAACATGAATAGGAATTTTTGAATGTTATTTCTTTCAAACTGATCATTTTCTTTCACATGTTAACTGAAGAAAAACGTGGATAGCATCCTTTTATGAATAAAAAATAAAATTTTAAATAGTATTCAATGTTCCATAATTGACATCATTTAAGTTAATTATTTTGCCTCCACATGATGGAATATTATATAGCAATGAAAATGCACTTTAGAGATATGTGTTCGTCAATTGCTTGGAATACTTTCAATAGGATTGGCATCACCTCCTCCCTGTATATTTTGTGGAACTCTGCTGGAAAGCCATCTGGTTCAGGACTTTTTGGGGAATAGCTTTCTGATGATAGAGTCAATTTCCTGGGTTGTTATTGGTCTGCTTAATGTCTCAATTTCTTCTTTTTTCAACCTTGGGAGGTTGTGTGATGTCAGAAAATCCTCCATTTCATTTAGGTTTTCAAGGTTTTTTCCACACATGTGCATAGTAATCACTGACAATTTTTGGTATTTCTTCAGGATCCATTGTAATTTGATCTTTTGCATTTCTGATTGTGTTTATTTGGGCTATTTCCCTTCTGTTTTTCTTGCCCAATCTAATGAGGCATCCATCAGTCTTGTCTATCCTTTCATGAAAAAATGCCCAGCCTCACTAATCATCAAAAAAATGCAAATTAAAACCACACTTAGATATCACCTCATTCCAGTCAGGATGGCCATCATAAATAACTCAAAAAACAACAGATGCTGGAAAGGATGCAGTAAAAACTTCTACACTGTTGGTGGGAGTGTAAATTAATAAAACCTCTGTGGAAAACAATGTGGCCATTCCTAAAAGATCTAAAAATTGACCTTCCATATAACCCAGCAATCTCTCTTCTGGGAATACCCAGAGGAGCTCAAATCATTGTAAAAAAAGATACGTGGGCATGCATGTTTATTGCACCACTATCCACAATAGCAAAAACATGGAAACAATCATGCTGCCTATCAAAAGTAGACTGGTTAAAAAAAATCTGGCACCTATACATAAGTGAATATTACACAGCCATAAAGAAGAATACAACTATGAACTTCACAGCAACTTGGATGGATTTAGAGTCGGTCATACTCAGTGATCTATCACAGAAACAAAGAACTGATTGCCACATGCTCTCACTCATAAGTGGGCCCTGAACAGTTATACTAATGCTATAAGAAAGGAATTGGCAGTAATGGTGAACTGCCGGGGTGGGGCACACCTCATCAATAAGGGTACCTGATCTCAAACAAGGTGAAGTGGGGACCAAAGGGAGACCCAAACTTTACCTGTACAACGACCATTTGTATACCCAACCCTGAATTGTACTGTACATCTTAAAAAAAAAATATATATATATATATATCCATCCAACTCCATAGGACATTGTCACACTACAGTTTTAAGGGGAAAATCCCTTAAAGCATCGTGCAGAATACAGAATTGTGGAAATGAGCATATCTCATTCATGTGCATTTATAATACATTTTAATGGATTGTGTATGCAATCGATCAGTTTTACACCAGAGTGTATGCCTATTCACAGTGGTCATGGCTATTGCAAATCTGATATTCCTAAACTTTGCATTGAGAACTCTGACTCTTCTGCCCTGTATTCTGGGCTTTTCTACTTTTCCTTCTGACTCTGGCCTCATTCAATCCTACAGTAAATGCATATGTCTAGCTGTTCTTCCTCCCCAGAAGGACTGACACCCAGAACAAAAGTTCACCAGGGAAGTGAGTCAGCCAACTCCTCCTCCTGTTTCTCCTTGGCATCAACCCAAGAGACTATTCAAGTGTCCCCATCACATCAGCTCACCATGTCGCTCACCCGTGGACCAGAAATCATTTGCTTAGATTTGTCTCTGGTATTTTTCTTCTGGGAACTTCTTCTAGGAACTTCATTCTCCCTCCTATGATTTGTAAATAAGTGTGGATCTCAGCTGATTGTATTGCAATATTTTTTTCTTTCAGATACTTTCCTATTGGGATGTCCTCTGCAGTAATGCCAGAAGATGAAGGAAGCATTCTGGGAGGCCCTGGGCGGCCACTGCATCTGTCTTCAGCTAGAGTTCCTCATCATGCAGGGTGTCAGCTTGGCTCCTGGTCAGGAGACCCCTGCTTTCCACTCACCAGGAGACGCTCCATCTCGAAGGTGGAACTTCGCTTTGTTTGCTTACTCACTTTTCTGCCTTATTAAAATTAAGCTTCTTCCCCGGTTCAAATTCCTCTGAGAAAACACTTGATCACTCTCTGCTATTTTAGTCATTTTCTTTTTAAATAATGTCTCTCTGTGTTTCACATTTTGTTTTTATTTTTCTCCTCTCATACAGTCCAGAGAGCCTGTGTTTTTCTTCAAATTTGCTCTCTTTATTTTACAAAATCCTACTAAGGTACATAGCATTCCCTTTGCAGCTAGTCTGGGATATCTAATTTAAAATGCATTACTCTAAATCTTTGGCTCAGCCTGTAATCCCGTGCCTTTGGGAGGCTGAGATGAGTGGATTGCCTGAGCCCGCGGGTTTGAGACCTGCCTGGGCAGTGAGACCTCATCTCTACAATAAATAAAAAAATCAGCTGGGCATGGTAGTGCATGCCTGTAATTCTGGCTACTTGGAAGGCTGAGGCGGAAGGATCGCCGGAGCCCAGTAGGTCGCGGCTGCAGTTGCCGGGAGCGGCCACTGCACTCCAGTCTGGGTGACAGAGTGAGACTCCAACTCAAAAAAACAAACAAACAAACAAACAAAAAACCCCCCAAAAACCCACATAATTTTTAATATAGAAATATTTTTCGTAAAACAAAGTTCAAATGTTTTCTATTCAAAACAAGGAGAGTATGCGACCATATCTTTAAGTGGGAACAACAGAACTAGAAGAACAGAAGTGTAGCACCATAAAGAAAATCACATTTTTTTTTTGGAGTCTCACTCTGTCACCCAGTCTGGAGTGCAGTCGCCGCTCCCGGCCACTGCAGCCTCAACCTGCTGGGCTCCGGCGATCCTTCCGACTCAGCCTTCCTAGTAGCCAGAATTACAGGCATGTACTACCATGCCCGGCTGATTTTTTTGATTTATTGTAGAGATGAGGTCTTGCTGCCCAGGTGGGTCTTGAACCCACGGGCTCAGGCAATCCACTCACCTCAGCCTCCCAAAGGTGGGGGATTACAGGCTGAGCCACCGAGCCCAGCTAAAAATCACATCTTAATTGAGGAAACAGACAGAAGAAAAATAAAAGGAACTTGTGCAAAGATGTTCATGGAACTGCCAGACCATGGGTCTCCACCCTTTCCTGAGCTCTCTCTCTACCCACTGAATGTTTACATCAACTGAACCATAAACAAAGATGTCTTCGACTTTGAGTATTGTGAGAGCAGAAGGAAGTACTTGTAGATTTTGCATTTTTGCTGTTGATGTTGTTCTTGAATCAGAGTCTCACTCTGTGGCCCAAGCTGGAGTCAGTGGCACAATCCTGGCTCACTGCAGCTGCCACCTCTTGGGATCAGGCAATTTTCCTGTTTCAGCCTCCTGAATTGCTGAGACTACAAGATCGCACCACCACACCCAGCTAATTTTTAAAAAATTTTTTTTGTGTGTGGAGACAAGGTCTTGCTGTGTTTCCAGGCTGGTATAGAACTCCTGGTCTCAAGTAATTCTTTTTTTTTTTTTTTTTTTTTTGAGTTGGAGTCTCACTCTGTCGCCCAGACTGGAGTGCAGTGGCCGCTCCCGGCCACCGCAGCCTCAACCTGCTGGGCTCCGGCGATCCTTCCGCCTCAGCCTTCCGAGTAGCCGGAATTACAGGCATGCGCTACCATGCCCGGCTGATTTTTTGATTTATTGTAGAGATGAGGTCTCGCTGCCCAGGCGGGTCTCGAACCCGCGGGCTCAGGCAATCCACTCACCTCAGCCTCCCAAAGGCGCGGGATTACAGGCTGAGCCACCGAGCCCGGCTCTCAAGTAATTCTTCCACCTTGGCCTCACAAAGTGCTAGGATTACAGGTGTGAGCCACTGTGTATTTTGACATCTGTTACAGGGACCTTGGCCAGGGCAAGAAAACCACATTTTCTCTAACTACTTTCAGGCCTATTTCACATAATCATTATAAGTGTTAAATGAAATCACATTTAGTTAATGAAAAAGTGCTCTGTGCATGCAAAATGTATGATAAAAACTTTGGTAATATCATTAGCTAATCAATGCTGATAAGACTGAAAAACTGATTGAATACAAAGCCAGCTAGGGACTGGGAACATCATGGATTTCCCCAATTCTAGAATGGAACTTTTGAGAGGCAAAATGTCACTCAGGCACTCTGAGCCTTTTTAGGAGAAGTTGTAAACTATATCTTCCTCATAGATGCTACTCTGCATCAGCATGCCTGTCGGGGTTGCCTTTATGCCCACCAAGTCATGGCTGGGTTGCTGTGAGGCTAGTGTTCCTCCGTAACTTAATCAATGGTTCTGCAGCCATATAACCAATTGCACATCAGACAGCATAGATATCTTTGATTAATCTCCTCCTGATGGGTTTAAAAGACAGTCCCCAAGGATTCCTGTTTGCTCTTCTTCTTTGCAGAGATCAGAGACAAATAGTTCCTTCCTGTGATGTTCTTGTCTTGTGTAAAAAGGGTTTGTAGGAGAAGGCCCCCTAAGTAAACAGTATTGAAACCTTGTCCTAAAAGAGTAAAACCCCTCTAATGATCAGACCCCAGGAGTGCATGGATTTGCAGGCTGCATTAATGGAACCAGGCTTGAGATGCTCAAAATAATGCTCAGAACCCAGAATGAAGGTAAATAAATAAGTAAAAATGGAGCGGTTGTAAAAATCAAGATTGCTTCAATATTTTAACATAAACATAAAAGAACCATAGGCCAGATATTAGGATGCATGTATATGTTTGTATATATGCACACTCATTATATACATAATATATTATGCATATGCACACATTATATATATGTTTATATGTATATACACACATATAAAGTATCTATTGAAATTAGAGAAGAAATGCATAGTGTGTATTTATGGGCCCCGAGGGCATATTGCCCTGGGTAAATGGGACTTTTATGAACAAAGAAAGCCAAAGAAAAAAGAAATCAACATGTAGGTACAATGAGATAGTATAATGGATGTTTGCAAACACTTTCAATGTATCACGTTAACACTTGTAGCAACAGGATTTTTTCTCTACTACATCATGAAGTTGTTCCATGTCAGTTCTCATTCCCCAAGAAGAAAATTTCATCTGGCTGTCATAATGATCTTTTGGATCAGTGAATTATTCACAACTTAACCTAACAAAACACTGCTTTCATTTCCAGTCCAAGGCTGGTAAGGAAGATGCACATCTGAGTCTCAGACTGGGACCACTGGGCAGTCTCTTAACACAGTTATAATGATCCACAGATTACCAGTAAATCCAAAGACAACAGATCAAGGGCTACCCATGACAACACCCTTCTGTCCAACTGCCCTGCCCTCCAGGGTGGAGTGAACTGGAATCAAATGCCTGCCAGTTGCCTCTTGGTGGATGTTTGCTCTGTCAGGAGAACGGACATCCCACGCACCTCCCAAACTAGCTTTCCTCATGGGAACGTTTGAGTAGGGGAGGGTCTACAAGTAATCTTTGTAAAAACAGATGCACTTGCGGAATTCACCGGGAACTTGACAGATGCCAGCTCACCAAGCACTGCTAAATCCAAACTTGAAAATACTTCAACAAGAAAATTGTTAATTGCAGAAATTCTTGGCACCACTTGAAGCGATACATTACTCCATAAGTAAGCCCACCATAAACCAACTTACCTTAAAACTCTTTCTAAGTGCCATTTGAAATGGGGTCCTGTGCATGGAAGAAAGAGCAGGGAAACTTTGGGTTTCAAAAAGTATGAGAGATTTGTTCACCCTGGGGGTTCTGAGAGCCTCTCATACACTAACTGCATTGTGATCTGCAAAGGGTTCCCCTCACTTGTGACTGTGCTGTGAACTTGTCAATTGCTACCTTAGCAATTTCACAAGGTCATTAAGTCCTCAAAGTGGATTGACTCTGAACTCCAGCCAACCAATTGTGCCTTACCGTAGTATGTGACCACGGCATATTTTACAAAAGGGTTCAGAGTATCACTGGCGATTCCTTCCCACGCCAACAGTACCATCACTGGTTTGGGTGAGCGTGTCCATCACCACATGAGGTGAAAGAGACTTTTCTTTCTCCTTTTCTTTCCAGCTGCACTCGCAGTTGGGTGAGACAGTGTGTTCCATGTGTCCTACAAACTTCTCTAACTGGCCTGTCAAATCCTTAGCATGTATCTTTAAT
Organism: Cephalopachus bancanus; assembly: GCA_027257055.1. Classification (NCBI taxonomy): domain Eukaryota; kingdom Metazoa; phylum Chordata; class Mammalia; order Primates; family Tarsiidae; genus Cephalopachus; species Cephalopachus bancanus. Next base: position 27,067 of record JAPVLO010000945.1, read on the forward strand.
GTGGTTTATGCTGCAGATTTTTACCAAAATGTCAGGGTATATGTTTAGATTTCTAGAACACAGCCAGCTAGGGATTATATACGATCGATTCTTTCATTATTTAGCAATAATTTATTTCAATTAAGTCACAAATCAAGGATAATTTTTTTTCCAGATTTGCCCATGTGAGGGTTAAATAGAAAAATTGTGAGCCACATTTTGTTTCTAGAAAGGTCTTTTTCTTCACTCAGTTCCATAAAATATGGGGAAAGCATCATTATTTTTTTACCTGTGAATTTTATTTCCCTTTTGCTGCGTGTGTGTGTGTGTGTGTGTGTGTGTGTGTGTGTGTGTGTGTGTGTTTAATCTTCCCATGTGTTATATATTAGAGAGTTGGTGCAATTGTGTTATCCTTGGGCCTGGATCAGCCATGCTTTCTATGGCTGTAAAACAAAGCTTCTGGAGGAACCCAGATACTCTCTGCTCACAAGTTCCTACTACCATCCAGGTAGCTGCCTCTGACAGTTTGATCTATGGTATGTTTCATGATCTACGGTATGTTTCAAAAGACTATTAGTTCACTCAGTTTTCCTCCTCATGTTTGCATGATCACAATAATTTGTTTCCTTTCTGTACCTCCCACTTCATATATGCAAAGTCAAGAGAGATTAGTAAGATGCATGGAAAGAAAATTCTGAAATTCCATTTGCAAAAACATCCCCCTAGCACCTACTGTAGCCAAACCTGTATTCTTGTCACCATGGGTCCTGCCTTGAGAGGCCAGCTGTGTGGCCTCCCTGTCCTCACCAGTGTCCTCCAGCATTAATTAGTTTGTACTCTGTGGCTGGCCCCTGCTGACTCAGAGCCCTGGAGTTAATCACATCACCAGGGAACCAGTGCTTACTCAGAGACTTTACATTACAGCACTAATTATACTGTGAGTCAAAGGTTAGGTGGGCACAGCAGCCCTTGAAACCTTGTGCAAGGAGAGAGAAATCCATCTAAGCTGGGAGAGACAGGCCAGCAATTGCTCACGGAGGGTGTCAGACACTGGGAACTGCAGTGGAAATTGAACTTGGACTGCAGTTCTCCATCTACAATTCCAGAAGAGAGTGAGTGGGATATGGGGGAAGGGAAATACTTGCTGAGCTTTCAGGTTTGGGCATTAAATAAAAGGGAACTTTCTTTTTTCAGTGAACTTCTTTTTTTATTTTAAAGATGGTTTTAGGCATACAATTGGGTTAGGAATGTGATTGTTCATTATGCAGGTACCCTTGTGGATGAAGTGTGCCCCTCCCACCCTGGCAGCCTCCCTCAACTGGCCAATCCCATACCCCTCCCCTGGCAGTTTCCCACTGCTGCCAATCCCTTTCTTATAGTATTATAATTGTTCAAGGTACGCTTTTGAGTGAGAACATATGGTTTCTTCTTTGCTGCTGTGATAGATCACTGAGCATGATAGACTCTGAATCCATCCAAGTTACTGCGAAGTCCATATGTTTGTCCTTCTTTATGGCTGCATGATATTCCACTGTGTATATGTATCACATTTTGTAAAACGGAAGTTTCAAGGGAAACAGTGTGTGGGAGGGGGCACCATAGCCTGCAGTCTTGAACTATTATGTGTCAAGGTGGTCGATCATATGGGACATGAGAAAGATTCGCTATAGTCCTCTGAAAACTGTCAAACACATGCAGTTATGATTCTTGCTTCCTTTTCTCTTATCCTTATGTATATGTGTCCTCAATGAAAAGCATGCACATGCTGTGATGTGTGTACCTCCCAATCCATATCTGCAAAGTCAAAAGAAATTAGTAAGACACATGGAGAGAAAATTAGGAAATTCCATTTGCAAAAACATTCCCCTAGTTCCTGCTATAGCTGAAGCTGTATTCCTGTTGCCATGGGCCCTGTCATGAGAGACCCTTGGACCCAGAGTTCAATACATGTTGGGTCAAATCCACTTATCTTAGATGCACACACATGACAATATTAACATTTCACAAAAACTAAGTTGGCTTAACACCTGAAGCAGAATGTTCAATTCAAATTAGTTTTTAACATAAAATGCAAGAGGCTAATACTGCTGGATACCTGGCATGATTCTGTCAGCTCTGATCTGTGGGGACCCCTCTTTCATAACCTGCTAGTGTAGATGTGGTTCTGGAAAAGGAACTGCAAGATAAGATACTGAATAAGTACAGTGTGTGTGTCTTGGCTGATGGGTCTACTTAAATGGCCCAACTTCCCCAAGGTGCAAGCTATGCATGTTACAACATTTCACTTGTGCTCCAGACATTTATGCAAATAATAGTTCAAAAAGGCATTGCAAAGCATCGTAGCACTTGCGTTCCATGTCCATGAGCACCATCACTGCATGTGCATGCTCTTCATTGAGGACATGTATATATAAGGATAAGAGAAAATAAAGTGAAAAAGCGCAGATGTGCTAACAAAAGCAACACTAACAAATTAAACTTAGTAAGCACTGATAAATGTAACTTCTTGGAGGCAATTCTCCTTTCTAGGCTCTGGGGAGATACCTCTGGGCTGGGGTGGGCCCCTCTGTGGGCTGCTGCTGCTTGATCAAGTGGAGGAAGCGATTTGGCAGCGTTGTTGGCTAGAATCGGGTGTTCTTGGGAAGCAGCTCAGCCATGAAGCCAAGGACTGCAGGGAGGGCTGGGAGGGAAAAGGGGGTGTGCAGGTCATGCACCCTGTGGGGAGAGGCACACCTCATGAACTTGCCCCTTGTTTATGCTCTGTCACTTATAAAGTGCCGCTTATCATCCTCAGGTCACATCTGCAGCCTCTCAGAAGCACTGTGGGGTTTGTTTTTCTCAAGGAATTAGGAAAGGGGGTCTTGAGAGGAGGGACAGGCACCAACCCACATCTTACTCAAATCTGACATTCCACTCCAGGCTGTGAGAAGGTACGGCCCACCCTGGAGCGGAGTCATGCTCTCGTCCCCATTAGAACACGAGAAGAGAGAGGATGGGGAGTTGGGGTCAGAGTGCAGTGCTGGGGCAGCAGCCCTGGGATGAGGGTGCCACATTGGCCTGCTGCTTAAAGTCCTAGAGGGATGCCCAGTCCAACTTTGATGTGTTGGTAAACTTCTGCTTAGTAGTTATCAGCTGTTCTATTTTGATTTCTTTACTCTTTCCAATGTGATTACATTCTTACTTTATTCTGCCCAGCATGCTGCAAGCTGAAGGAAAGCATCACCATAGCATGACTCCAGACATTGGGCCAAGAACCTGCAGGGTGGATTCTTTAAGCCTGTAGGGGATGAGAAGCAAAGAAACCCCTTGAGGGCCACCTGGGAGAAGGAGGGGACACCCAGCTGCCATCCACTTCAGCAGGTCACAGAGCAGGGAGGAAGCACCAGCAGACAGGTGAGATTGCAGCACCTGACAGTCTAGGGATCTCAAGGCCAAGGGCAGGGCAGCACGGGGGTAGGAGTCACCAGGGGCCCATGCGGGGCCATGTCCACTTCTCAGAGGAGTGTAAGAGTGTGTGAGTGTGAGTATAAGAGTGTGAATGAGAGTGTATGAACATTTGTGAGTGTGAAAGAGAGTGAGTGTATGTCTAAGAACAGGACTGGGACTGAGTGTGTCAGTGTATGAGAATGAGTGCGTGAGAGTATGTGAAAGAGTGTATTCATGCTTGTGAGTGTGAGTGTAGGTGTAAGGATGTGACTGGGTGTGTCAGTTTGTGAAAATGAGTGTGTGAGTGTGAATGAGATGTGAGCATTTGTGAGTGTATGTGTGTAAGAAGTGGCTTGATATATCATTGTGTGAAAATGAGTGTGTGAGAGTGTGTGTTGGTGTGCATAAGTGTGACTTACAGGGTGTGTGTGAGCATATGTGAATATTTGTGTGTGAGTTTGTGAGTGAGCTTGAGTGTGAGTGTGTGTGCAGAACAAACCACAACAGTGTTTCAAGAAAACAGGTTCTGGTTCACAGGCATTCTGAGACCTCAACTCACCTGTCCTGGTGGCAGGACCCCTGACTCTTCTGAAGCAAGTACTCAATATTAAAGGAGTTGCTGACTCTGACATATCAAACTGTGATGATGACCAAGACAGACAAAAAGTCTCCCTTTATGGAGTAAAAAAAAAAGTTGGGAGATTCAGGATCTCTTGGCTTTGTGGTACAACACACAGAGCATGACTGAGCCACAGGTCTGAAACTGCCTGCATCCATCACACAGGAGACCATGCAAACCACTGACAACAGACACTCATGTTCTCACATGCTGGAGGGTGGAAGTCAGCTCACAGGCCTATGGGGTGGGTCCCTCCTATGGCCTCTCTCCATGGCTTGCAGAGGGCACCTCCTCCCTGCTTCCCTTTCTGTGTGTCTGTGTCCTCATCTCCCCTTTCATGAGGACATCGACCACATTAAGTTAGGGCCCATCCTAATGAGCCCACTGTACTTCAATCACTCTCTCCCCATCTCCAAAGAGTCACATTCTGAGCTCCTGGGTTAGGGCTTCAATAGATGAGTCATATGGGAAAAAATTCAGTCCAAGGTTGTCAAGAAGAGGGACAACATACACCTCTTCTGTTTAAAAAGAACAAGACAAAGGGAGAGAGAAAAAAAGGAAGGAGGGAAGGAAGGAAGGGAGAAAGGAAGGAAGGAGGGAAGGAAGGAAAGAAGGAAGGAACGAAGGAAAGAAGGAGGGAATGAGGGAGAGAGAAACAAAAGGAAGAAAGACAGGGAGGGGGGAGAGAGAGAGAAAGAAAGAGAAAGAAAGAAAGAAAGAAAGAAAGAAAGAAAGAAAGAAAGAAAGAAAGAAGAGAAAGAAAGAAAGAGGGAGAGAGAGAGAAAGAAATAAAACAAGAAACGAGAAACAATGTCCTAAGCAGGTCATGGAGGAGATCTGTTGAGGAGGTGTCAGGCCAAATGGGGAGCAGAGAAGTCCAGTACTTGGACTTGTGTTAGATACACTGAGCACAGTAAATATTATGCTCTCTGTCTTCCTTCTGAGACCTTATATAATAAGTTGTTAAAATAGCAAATATTAAGCCAGGCTCAGTGGCTCAGCCTGTAATCCCACGTCTTGGGAGGTTGAGGTGAGTGGATTGCCTGAGCCCGCAGGTTCAAGACCTGCCTGGGCAACTTGGCAAGACCTCATCTCTACAATAAATCAAAAATTAGCCAGCTGTGGTAGCGCATGCCTGTAGTTCCAGCGACTTGGAAGGCTGAGGGGGAAGGATTGCCGGAGCCCAGCAGGTCGCAGCTGTGGTGGCTGGGAGTGGCCACTGCACTCCAGTCTGGGTGACAGAGACTCCAACTAAAAAAAAAAAAATTAGCAAATTTTTTTCTGAGAAAGTTACACAATGTGGAGAAAAAATCATCTTCTTAAGAGATGGCAAGAAAATTGCCTTCATAAAAAGAGATTTTTGCTGAAAATACCTAGTATTCGCCTGTTGTCAGACACCAATTCAAATCCTCCAACATAACAGCAGAAAAAGAGGAGTCAAATCTATGAGGGGATCATGAGCAGGGCTGAGAGCCATAAGCCCCTCCCTTCAGGCTGGCAGAGAGATTCTAGTGCAGTTAATGGGAGTCTGTCATTAGACTGTCCACATGGCCAGTGATGCAAACCTTTTGTCAGCTTCTTGGGGAGTCAGGGAGTGAGTCAGAGCCAAAACTTAATCCCAAACAAGAAAGACACCTAAAGAACACGACAGTGGAAGCCCTACCAGAGTGAAATGCTCCACACAGAACCAAAAATAAAATTGATGACCACCAGTGGAAATAGAAAGGTGGGCAGGGCCCAGAGGGTGTGCTGGCCAGACTAAGCCTATGTGCACAGACCGTCAGTGACAGCAGGGACTCCAGGGCACAACATTGCTGTCCACTGCATCCACTGTGAAACCGCCCATCAGTAAAATGTGACCTGTGACAGATGACTCATTTTAGTCAATTAACTGAATTTTGATCAAATGTGTTCAATTTAATCATAGCAAATTTTCATTCTGGGATACAGGATAAGAAATGAAAAAACTTGCCTCCAGTTAATTCACAGTACACAGTGTTTCGATCTTTAAACATCTTAAGCCTAAAAGTCAAGCCTCTAGTGCACCAGGACATGAACAAGCTGATTATCAGAACATTCTTATTGAATGGTTATGGGAGATGTCCCCTGCCCCAGCTGGGGCACAGTATTCTGCTTCCTGTGTTTGTTCTGAGACACGGAAGGTAAGAAATTCACCTGAGGATACTAAAAAGTCCAAAGAGGTTAGATTTGGATGCTAATTAAGTTAGCTTTAAGGGTATATTGCCTTTTGGACTAAAAGTTTACCCCGTTTTCTTTTCCCATGTTCACTGGTCATGACTGTGAAGAATTCAAACCATTCTAGCTGAAAAATAGCACCAGTGTTGAAATGTTAGTGACTTATTGCAATTGGTCTTCACATACATTGCATTTGTGTACATATATTTGTGACTTATTTTTTTCACTTTTTGTATTTCTTTGGATAAGCAAGAATGCTCAATTGTGATGAAGCCGAGCGCATCTTTCCTGCTGCTATATGTTCAATGCTTTTGTTCTATCTTGCTTGTTGTACAGCATAAAGTATACTTTACATATAGTACAAAGTACAAATCACAAACATCAGCGCAATGGATTTCTATTTGTGTCTAGACCAGCATAGCACCACCAAGATAGATTTTGAGTATTTTTTTTACCCCTGCCCTTCCCTTCATGCCTCTTCACATCTGTATATTCCTATGCTCTACTATCGTACTGATTTTTTTACCATTAATATTGATTTTGTCTTTTCACAAACATTAAGCACAAGGAATACTATAGGATGTACTCTTTTGTATTCAACTTCTTTTGTGTAACATAAATGTTTGCTGTTCCTCTATGTTGCAATGTCTACTGATAAATCATTCCATTTTATTACTGATTATTATTGCATTGCTCGAATATACCATAATTTAATTTTGTCTTTGATATTACTAATATAAAAAAGTCCTGAGCATTGCCATAGGAGATTTTCATTTCTTTCAGATAAATACATATAAATGGGATACCTGTCTTCTATGAACATATATGTTGTACTTTGTTAGAAAATTTTAAACAGTTTTCCAACAAGGTTGTATGATTTTACTCTTCAGGTAGCAATGCTGCAGTCCTAGTTGATCCACATCACTGCCAACATGTGGTGTTAGTGCTTCCAATCATCTCAGTTCAGCTTTGTGGTGTATGTGGGTGGGTTTTCACTGTAGCTTCAGTTCATGATTTGCTGATGGTGAACGATGATGAGCTGATCCTATCTGCTTGTTAGCCTTTAGTGTGTCTGTTTCTGGGAGGCAACTTCTCAAGTCCTGTCTTCAGTTTTTATTCTTTGGTTGTCATTTTACTTATGATTAGAAAAATGTCTTTATACATCATGGATACAATCCCTTTCTCTCTCTCACACACACACACACCACACACACACACAATATGGTGGTGATTTCTGTTCTGCTTTTTACAGTTTTTTTTAATAAGTGAAAATGATCAGTTGAGATAAGGCCAAACTCATCTTTCTTGCCTCTATATGTTTCATGCTTCTGTTTATACTCTGATTTATCACAGAAACAAATAACTGAGTTCCATATATTCTCACTCATAAGGTGACCTAAAACAATTATAATGCTATAAGAAAGTGATTGGCAGTAGTGGAAAACTGTCAGGGGAAGGAGGGGTGGAACTGGCAGTTGAGGGAAAATGCTAGGGGAGGGAGGGGCATATCTCATCAACAAGGGTAGTTGCATGATCAATATTTGTATACCTAACCCTGAATTGTACCCCACATCTTTATAATAAATAAATAAATTTTAAAAAAGAAACAACAGAATACTACTGTGTTAAAACAAAAAGGACCTAGAAAAAGATATATGTATTTTTTCTTGTATATAAATAGAATATCTCTGGAAGGACAAAAAAATAAAAATAAAAATCATATCAAATGATAAGTTGTGGAAATATTTTTAGTATTTTCTTCTAGAATATCTATAGTTTTAATGTCTTCATTTCAGTCTAAATTACTTTTTTCCAAATCAATATCCTTTTATTTCAACAACAATGTATTATAGAAACTTAAATTATGCTGGACATTTTGTTGCAAATCAAATGGTCACATTAGCATGGGTATATAGTAGACTTCCTATTTCCTTCCTTGGTCTAATTTTCTAACTCTGTGTACCAAAAATACACTATATTAATTACTACAAGTTTGTAGTACGTAATAAAATAAAACTGTGTAAGCCATCCCATTGTATTATTTTTACTTAAGCTTCTCTTGGCTATTCTAGGTGCTTTGAATTTCATATAAATTTTAGACTCAGCTTGCCAGTTTATGTAAAATAAAGCATACTTGGATTTTTATTTGTATTGTGTTGAGGCTACAGGTTAATGCAACATTTTAATAATGCTGGGTCGACCAATTCATGAACATGATATAATTCTCTGATTTTTAAGGTATTTTAAATATTTCTTTAGTGTTACTTTGTGTTTTGGGTTGTTCTTAATAGTTTAATAGGCTCTAGCTTAAATTAAAGAGTTTCCTTTAAATTTTGGCATTTGTGATGCTATTGTAAATGCTTTTTCAAATGACATTTTTTCATTGCTCATTATTAATGTAAAGAAATACAATTGATCTTTGTATAATGACCCTATATTCCAAAATGTTGTTAAATTTACTTATTAATTCTAGTAGTTTCCATTTTGAAAAATGTTCTACATGTAAAATTAGGCAACATGCAAATGAATACAGTTTATACTCCCTTTCTAATGTTTATAAATATTATTCCTTTTTCTTGCCATATTGCATGGGCTAGGAACTTTTTTTCTCAATACTAATTTGAAGTAATGAGAACTGAAATTCATATCAGTTGTGTAAAATTGTGTTATATTTTATTTATTTATTTGGTAGTATTATAAGTAAAGCCACTGGGAATGAAATTATTTAAGGAAATAATTTTAATATTGAATTTTATTTATTTAGTAGGTACAGTACAATTCATACTATTTTTTAATAGCTATCTTTGATTGTTTTCTTGTTCAGGCAGACAATTTCCATCTATTAATTGGTAAGTTTACACTATTTATATCTAATGTAATAAAAAATAGAGTTTAAATCTATCATGTTCTGTGCTTTCTATTTGTCTTGTTTGATCATTGTTTAGTTTTTTTCTATCTGCATTAGAATTAATTGTAGGATTTTAGGATTTAATTTTACTTTCATGTGTGACTTAACAGACATATCTTTATTTTTTAGTGGTAGCTCTTGGGTTTACAGAATATCACTTTAACTTAGCTCATGTGACCTTCACAAATAGTGTAGGCACATTTAAGTAGCATACTTCCCTTTTCTACACGTTTTTTCCTATATTTTGTCATGCATATTATAATCAAGATGTTATAAACCCAATCAGCACTTGCTGTCATTTTTTCATTAATGAGTCAATGATCATGTGAAAAGATTAAAAAGTGAGTAAATATGTTCTTCATATGTCTACCTTTATTTACAATTTCTGGTACTCTTCATCCCCTTCTGTTGATACAAGTTTCCATCTGGTGTGATTTTCCTTCTGCATGAGTGACTTTTTTTGACATTTCTTGTAGTGCAGGGCTACTGGCAATGCTGTCTCTCAACTTCTGTTTTTCTTATTTCTACTTATCTTCATATCAGCTTTACTTGAGGTATAATATATTTTAATAAAATTCTTCAACTCGAAGTTTACAATGTGAATTTGAGCAACATGTCCACCCTTGTAACCACCAGCACAATCATAGAATAAATGTTTTTCACCTCAAAATGTTCCTATTTTGCAGTGAATCTCTCCCATGATACTTGACCTAAGCAATTAATGACTGAACTGCTTCTTGCCACTCCAGTTTTGTATTGCATAAAATTTAAAGTTATGTGTATATGAAGAATCATACAACATGCAAACTTTTATGTCTGGTTCTTTCACTCAACATAATGCTGCTAAAAGTCTTCCATGCTGTTGCATATATTAGTAGTTTGTTTCTTTTGTGACTGAACAGTATTCTGTTGCATAAAACAATTTATTCATCAATAAAATTGATTTATCCCGACAAGCTTTATGTACATTGGATTTCTCTGTAAACAGTGACTATGTAAATAAAGCTATCGTGAACATTTATATACAACTCTTTTATAACTTTTTAATCTTTGTGTATCTTATTTTTATTTACTGATTATTGAATCATATAGTAAATCGGTGTTTGATTTAGAAAGAAACTACAAAGTATGTTGTAAAGTGGCTTTAATACTTTGCATTCAAAATAACAATTTACATCATTTTTAGTCATCCACATCACACACTGTATAAGATTTGGTATTGTCCCACTTCTGAGTGTCAACAACTGGAGAGTGTGAATTGTGGAATTTATAGTGGTTTTCAATTACAGTTAACAAGTGCCTAATGAAATTGAGTGTTTTCTTTCTTTCTTTTTTTTTTGAGTTGGAGTCGCACTCTGTTGCCCAGACTGGAGTGCAGTGGCTGCTCCCGGCCACCGCAGCCTCACCTGCTGGGCTCTGGCGATCCTTCTGCCTCAGCCTTCCGAGGAGCCGGAATTACAGGCATGTGCTACCACGCCCAGCTGATTTTTTTATTTATTGTAGAGATGAGGTTTTGCTGCCCAGGCGGGTCTCGAACCCACAGGCTCAGGCAATCCACTCACCTCAGCCTCCCAAAGGCACGGGATTGCAGGCTAAGCCACTGAGCCTGACTGAGTGTTTTCTTCAGGTAATTTTTGTCATCGCTTTTTTCTGAAGTATCTGTACACATTTTGCCTATTAAGAATATGTTGTATTTATCCTTATTTTTGAATTAAAAGGGCTCTTCACATATTCTGTATACAAGTTCTTAACCAGAAAAATTATTTTAAAATTATTTCCCATATTTTGTCTCCAAATTTATTTTCTTTTTTTAATATAATCAATATTTTTATTATGATGTTGTGGGGTACAGTTAAGGGTTAGGTATACAGTTACGTTTCATTCAGGCACCCTATTGATAAGAGGTGCTTCCCCATCCCCAGATAGATATTTTCTTGTTAATCCCATCTCCCTCCCCCGCATAGTTTCCCACTACTGTCGGTCATTTTCTTACAGTATTAGGTTGGATGCTCAAGGTCCATTATATGAGTGAGAACATGTGATACTCAGACCTTTGTTTTTGTGAGAGGTCACTCAGTATTATAGACTCTAGTTCCATCCAGGTTGCTGTGAAATTCATGATTTTGTTCTTTTTTATGGCTACATAGTATTCCATTATGTATATGTACCACAATTTTTTAATCCAGTCCTCTTCTGATGGGCAGCATGGTTGCTTCCAGGTTCTTGCTATTGTGAACAATGCTGTGATAAACATATGTGTGCAGGTGTCTTTTTTATAGAGTGATTTGAGTTCTTCAGGGTATATTCCCAGTAGGGGGATTGCAGGGTCATATGGGAGGTTGATGTTTAGAGCTTTTAGGAATCATCACACTGCTTTCCAGAGGTTGAACTAGTTTACACTCCCACCAACAGTGTAGGGGTGTTCCCTTTTCACCACACTCTCTCCAACAACTGTTATTTTTTGAGTTATTGATAATGGCCATTCTGACTGGAGTTAGGTGGTATCTCAGTGTAGTTTTGATTTACATCTCCCTGATGATTAGTGAGGTTGAGCATTTCTTCATGTGTCTGTTGGCTGCTCGAATGTCTTCCTTTGTGAAGTGCCTGCTCATATCTTTTGCCCATTTTATAATGGGGTTGTTTGTTTTTTTCTTTTCAGCACATTTGAGTTCCTTGTAGATCCAAGATGTTAAGCCTTTGTCAGACCTGGTGTTGGCAAATATTTTTTCCCAGTCTGTAGGCTGTCTCTCTGCTCTCTTGATGGTGTCTTTGGCTTTGCAGAAGCTTGTCAATTTAATGAGGTCCCACTTGTCTATCATATCCCTTATGGCCTGTGGGTTTCAGGTTTTGTTCAAGAATTGGATGCCAGTTCCAATTTCCATGAGGGTACATCCTTCATTTTCTAAGGTTTTTATGGTTTGAGGTTTTACATTTAGGTCTCTGATCCATTTGGAGTTAATTTTTGCATATTGGGATAGGTAGAGGTCCTGTTTCAATCTTCTGCATGTGGTCAGCCAGTTTTCCCAACACCATTTACTAAATAGGTTCTCCTCTCCCCAGTGGTAGGTGGTGGCGGCTTTGTCGAAGATGAGTTGATTGAGAAATTGAGGTTTTGCTTCTGGAATCTCAATTCTATTCCATTGATCTATATGCCTGTTCCTATACCAATACCAAGCTGTTTTGATGATTGTAGCTTTATAGTAAAGTTTGAAGTCTGGTAATGTGATACCACCTGCTTTTTTTTTTTGCTGAGGATAGTTCTGGCTATTTTTGGTCATTTGTGTTTCCATATGAATTCCTGTGTTGTTTTTTCTAAGTGTGAGAAGAATGTTGCTAGTAATTTGATAGGTATTGCATTGAATCTGTAGACTGCCTTAGGTAAGATGGACATCTTCACAATGTTGATTCTTCTGATCCATGAGCATGGGATATTTTTCCACTCATTCGTGTCATCTTTGATTTCTTTGAGCAGTGTTTTGTAGTTTTCATTGTAAAGGTCTTTCATGTCTCTGGTTAGGAAGATGCCAAGGTATTTCTTTTTTTGTGTGTGGCTATTGTGAATGGAATTGTGGTTTTTATTTGAGTTTCTGTTTGCTTATTATTGGTGTAAAGAAATGTGTCTTTTGCACATTTATTTGATATCCTGAGACTTTGCCGAAGGCCTTTATCAGTGTAAGGAGGTTTTTGATGGATTCTCTTGGGTTTTCAAGGTACATGATCATGTCATCTGCAAAGAGAGATAATTTAACTTCCTCTTTTCCTATTTGGGTACCCCTGATTGCCTTCTCTTCTCTGATTGCTCGAGCCAGGACTTCCAATACTATGTTGAACAGGAGGGGTGAGAGTGGGCATCCTTGTCTTGTTCCAGTTTTCAGGGGAAATGGTTCCAATTTTTGTCTGTTTAGGAGTATGCTGGCTGTGGGTTCCTCGTAGATGGCTTTTACTACTTTGAGGTATGTTCCCTGTAGGCCTAGATGTTCGAGGGTTTTTATCAAGAAGGAGTGCTGGATTTTATCAAAAGCTTTTTCTGCATCTAATGATATAATCATGTGGTTTTTGTTTTGACATCTTTTGATTTATTTAATTGCATTTAATGTTTATGAATGTTGAACCAGATTTGCATCCCAAGTATGAAGCCTACTTGGTCATGATGCATGATTTTTGAGATGTGTCCACAGATCATTTTAAAGAACCAGCTTTTGGATGCTGTGTTTCCCTATTTTGAATTTAACAGATTTCTGCTCTTCACTTCATTATTAATTTCTTTCATTTATTTTGTTCTTTTTCTCTTTTATTACAGTGTGCCATCTTCTCATTGATTTCTTACATTTCCTCTTTTCCAATATGAGTACTGAATGCTGTAAATTTCCCTTTAAAAACTTTTTTCTTTAGCAATGTACCCCATACTTGGGTGTGCTGTGTTTCTATTTTCATTCAATTACAGATAGGCTATTTTTCTATCTCCCCATGGCCACTGACTGGGGCAGGCGGGAATTCTGGGGGTGGCCATGCCTACATGAGTTCTCCAGGTTGTCACCTTGCTTGTGTTTCACTTTGAGGTTCAGGCTTTTAATGAGATGTTACATTTTCTCCATTGGGCTGGGTTAAAACTTAACAAACCCCAGTACAGTGTCACCCATCTTTTCTCAGCCCCATTTTTTACCTCAGAGCAACCCTTCCTTCTGACGTGACTTGTTCTTCCTACACCCGAGAATTGGAGCCCAAACCACAGCCTGGCACACAACGCCCACTCTGCATGCTCTTGTTCTCCAGGGTTGAGCTGCACAAACCAAGTCCCTGCAGCTTCCCCAGCACTCTGCTGGGACTCCAGAATTTGCCCTGAGATAGGACATGTCCCCAGACCAAGAACCATAGTGACTGTGGAACTTTCCCCCAAGCTTCCTTTTGTGCAGCAAACACCATCACAGAATGGCAGTACTCTCTGTGTCCTGAGCCTGAAAACAACCACCCCACATACTCTTCCTGGTTTCATGGCTGTCATGAGGAGAGTGGACTAGTCTGCACCAGTCATTCTGTCATGTCTGGAGGCAGATGTGAAAATTCCTTGCACACCTTGAGAGTAAAGACACTCATTCATGGGAAAGAGGCTGTCTTCTCCCAGTAAGCAGGATGTTTCTGTGTTAAGTGGTTAAAAAATAAAAACGCAAAAATATGACCTGCACATCTATCACTCACAGTGTAGCTTTTGCAGCCCATACAGAGAAGGTTCTGGGAACATCTGCTCTAGGAGTGCCATGCCAGGGTCCTGACAGAACCAGAAGAGAAGCCGCATCAGTCACATAAGCCCATGTGTGCCTGGGATTACTCACTGCAGGAATGATGCTGTGAGCAACATGGATTGCTTCAGCAAAGAGAGTAGTAACCCCAGAATGATGGTGGTCAGAGAACCAGGGATAAGTTGGCTGAGGCACAGGGTGTCCAGCTGGAAGGAGACGCTGATGAGTGTGTTGGAGTTGATCGTCAATACTCGGTCATACCACATCTGTGTTTATAGAGTCTGGGAGCAGGATCTGTTAACAAACAAACAAATTGGGCCATCGCTCCCTGGACATATGTATAGTGATGCCAACATATTAACAAATATTGCAACAAACAGTACATCTTACTCAAGTATATAAATTTCATCTTCATGTAGTTGAGGGCAGAAAAATATTGCCACTTTTCATAAGAATTGGGACATAATTAGAGAAAGTCTTCGCTTATTACAAATGGCAAGCCTAAGCTTAAGCATGAAGCAATGTACAAAGAATCATATGGAGATTCTTCCATGGGCATGAGTGTGCCCAGTTTTCAAATTCTGTACCTTGGATATCATATATTTCAAAGGCATATTTATCTAAACAACACTACAGACAAAGAAAAGGAACAGTGTATCTCATTGTGTTACAAATTAAAAACACCACACATTTATTTGGGAGCAGGAGGTTGAAATGAAATACCTAAGAACTCTCAGGGAAATCCAGACCATTTTACTCTAAAGCTCTAACCTAGACACAGAATCTTTTCTGCTCATGGAGTTGCAAAGGCATTCATGGGTCCTATATAGCCTCTTTCACATAGTTGCACCTTGGCTGGCTGTCAGCCGGGATGGTGGTGGCACTAAACCACAGGCTTTGCATAGTTCATCTGGCTGTCTAGAAGCAGCATTCCATGGCAGCAGGTGAGGGCGAGTCTCACCGTCTGAGCACTGTGAAGACGGAGCCTGCAACCCAGGTGCTCTTGTCTCCTCTGCCAAACTTGAAGGGCCGAACCCTGACTCGTTGTGGGCTGCACAGAGGCTGGTGTGACTCACTTGGGACCGCATTGCAGCAACCAGTTACGAACAATTCACTCTCTGGTCTCGGGCGTCTACAGCCTCACACATGCAGGGTGCCCTCACCCCATCAAAGCCCCCAACACCTCATCCTGTGATGTAATTGCACCCCAAGTCCAGGTTCTTGCCATCCTTTATGCTGTGCAAATATTGCTTGAATTCAACAGTGCTTGATCCAGAAAGTTGTGAATTAAGAGGAAAGTAATCTGTCCTTCACACACACAAAGTCCAATGGCATTTGGGGGACAGCAAACTTGCAACATGCACTCCCACTGGAGTAGTGGAGGAACAGAAGGCGTGTGGAGTCACTGGTTCCAACACCTCTGGGCCCAACCAAGTCCAAGTGACCATATTCTTCCAGCAGGGCTAGCAACACTTCCCATTTAGCCTCAGCTCTGCCCCTTGGGAGCCGCCTGCAGACCCCCTCCTTGGGAAGCCTTGGGTCCTTGGTCCTGCCTTCTTAGAAGTGACTTCTTTATTGTCAGTCACTCTCGCTGGCTCTAGATTTCACCCACTGGGCTCTCATTTCCATCCTCTGAGACATGCTTACTCTTTTTTAAATTACAATTCAGGATTAGGTATACAAACATTGATTATGCAGGTACCCTTGTTGATGAGATATGCCCCTGCCTCCCCTAGAATTTTCCCTCAACTGCCTATCTCCTGACAGTTTCCCATTACTGCCAAATGCTTTCTTACAGTATTATAATTGTTCACTTTGAACATATGTGTGAGAACATGTGGCACTCTGTTCTTTGTTTCTGTGATAGATCACTGAGTATGATCAACCCCAAATCCATCCAAGTTGCTGCAAGGATGTGGAGAAAAAGGAATGCTTCTACACTTCTGGTGGGAATGCAAACTAGTGCAACCTCTTTGGAAGACAGTGTGGCAATTTCTGAAAGGACTAGACATTGACCTTCCGTATGACCCAGCAATTCCCCTATTGGGAATATACCCAGAGGAACTCAAATCATTCTACAAAAAAGATACCTGCACGCATATGTTTGTTGCAGCTCTATTTGCAATAGCAAAAACATGGAAGAAACCATGTTGCCCACTGAAGCTGGACTGGGTAAAGAAAATGTGGTACATACATATAATGGAATATCATGCAGTCATAAAGAGGGGCATGCAACTCTCACACAGAAGTAGTGGGCTTTGCAGATTGGGCCTTTCTCCACATGCTTCCTGCCCAGTAGAAATCAAGGGCCCAGAGGCATCTGCAGTCTCTTCAGCCTCAAGCCCTCCAAGCACAAGCTGCTGTCACATGTTCATGCCCAAAGCTCTCAAAACAATCGCAGGCTTCTGCACATTACAAGTTAGTCCTCCACTGCCAGTTATTGTTGAGACATGCAGTTTTCTCAGCCTAGTCTTCAGCTGTTTTGTGAAGAAGCCTGTGGAATGCAGCCCTCCTAAGAGTTCCAGAAGCTCTTCTTGAAGGCAGGGACCGTGTACTCAGCACCACTTTACAGACACAGAAGCCCTAACAGAGGGTCCTACAGCTCATCCTTGACTTACTCTTTGGCTCTAGGCCTCATTTCACTTTGAGAATCTTTTACCAGTTGTGGATCCTGGGGATGAGATGCAATTTTGTTTCATAAACCAGAAAGACCTGCCTATTCTATATTTTTGCAAAATAAGATATGCAAATGGAACAGTTATTTCTTTAGTCCATATTCTGTTCTCTGCCTCTTACCATGAATATCTGAAAGACGCCCACCCACACTTCCAGCATTTTGCCCAGAAGTCACCTTCACAAGGTCCACACATCGATTGGATGCATTTTCTATCACCTAAGTCACCACAGAAGACATCTTGCCCATTGCTTTTGCTTTGACATGGTGTGGACCAGAATTTTTCCAGCTGGGTATGGAATTCTCTAAACAGTCTCTGTTGTTCATTTGCTCATCATTTTTCCAGGCTTTGGCTCCAGCCTCTGCTTAACTGCCTTGTACCAAAGTCCATGTCTCATGTTTGAGTTGTATTGTTGTTGTTTTCAGCATTTAACTAACCACTTCAAAACTTAACTGTTTAAAAGGACAACCATGTGTCTAGACTGCTTTATCTCATGAGGGACTAGTCAGGTCTCTGTGGCAAATGGGACCCTCCTCAGGACCAGCTGATCTGGGCTCCCCATGGAGTCTCAGTTGCCAGCAAGGTAGACCCATCTGTGCCATCGGGATAGGGTTCTTTGTACTGGAGGATAGATTGCAAGACTTCTCAAGGAGGGGCTCAGAATCTCCATGCATTCAACTGCTCAAGGCAATGTGAAGACAGCCCAGGTTCAAGGACCAGAGGGGACCTCACTTTTGCTACTAGAACTGGCAAAGTTTCTGTCCAGTTTTTTGTAACTGGCACCCTTCACCACAACAAGTCCTTGAGCACAGGACTAGATTTTGGTTGGTTATTATGAATAAGAAGAAAAGATGTTGACAGATATGAGACAGAATTGCCTGCTTTGAATTCCTTATAGAGACGCCTTTGAACAATCACCAACAAAGCCGTCCACATCTTTCTTACCACCTAGGTTTTCTCTGTTCTTTCTTCCTAGTTCCTTTTCTCATAACACTGGAAGTAGGTAAATCTTTAAAAACTTACATGATAGGGGAAGAATATTTATTGAATACTTAAGAATTTTTTGAATAATTGACATGATAGGAGAAGAATAGGAATTGTAAGCATCTTGCTTCTCCACCTTAAGCCCCGAGGAAATCTCAATTTTGCTATCGCTGGAAGTCTCATGACCTGGGACATATGTCCAAACACTGGAATGCTTTAAAATGCCATAAAACTTAAGGCAGCATGTATACTTCAGTTGAAAATCAAAACGTACCCTTGTCTTAAACTAATTTCCATGTGATGTGTGTGTTTTTTGCCAAGTCAACTTCTATAAGATAAGGAAAGTTGATATTCTAGTCTCTGCTTAAATGAAGGGATTAAGGTTTGTGTTGTCTGGTAATAGAGTTAGCTTGTTTAATGATTGTTTTGGAAAAGTTTGCATTTCAATATGTTTTTAAGAGGTATTCTGAATCAGGTGAAAATACACATTTGATATGGAAATGTCTTTATTTTTAATGGTTGTCAAAATTATAATAAGAAGCCTTACACATTAGTGCAAAGGTAATCATGGCCTTTGGGATATGCAAAACTTTTGGGGCTGTGTTGAGCATCTCAGTCACTAATGGGTCCCTGAGGACAGCCGTGGCAGGTGTGGATGTGCCACATGCTTCCTTTCCTCTCCTCCATCTTCCAAGTGTTCATCTTCCTTTCCTTATTTTTTTCCTATTTCTACAACAGCATTTTCTCCAATTTGGACTTTTAGGGCAAAAATGATACTTGACTCTAGGACATTCTTAGCTTGTTGCTGCCATTATTAAGAGCAATGAAAATCCTTGGTGACAGGTAGCATGGGGGCCCTCAGGATGCCCTGTTTTTTCTCCATTCCAGTCTCTGGTTTGTGGTCCATGGCAGCATGGTAAAGCAGTGTAATTTTAGCTATCAATGCTTTAAGAAATTGGACAGTGGAAGACTTATAATACAATGCAGAAATATGTCCATTTAAAAAAGTTTATAGCATCAAAAATGCACCAGTTTGGTGACATAAAAAGGAAAAATGTAGAATGATAACATTAAATGTGACAGAAAATAAAAAGTGAAACATCCTCCGTAAGTTGTCATGAAGGATGTCTGTTTAGTCTTCTTAGGCTTATTAATTCCTTTGATTTTTATGCAACAAACAGCTCAGTGTTTAAATGCCAAGATAATGCTTACTGGCATCTCAGTACACTACTCAAAACACCAGATTGACTAAGCTGATGACAATAGAATAAGAAAAAATTATAGAAATAAGCCAGGCATGGAAGACAATGGCAGCATGCTCTCGCTTTTAAGTGGAATCTAAAATCTTGGAACCCACAGAAGCTGAAAGTGGAACAGTGGCTTCCAGGGTTTCTGGGTGGGATGGACAGGAAGGGGCAGACATTGATCAAGACACAGTTTCAACTAGACAGGAGGTGCATGTTTGATGACCCACTCCACACAAATGGTGACTGAAATTAATATTAATGCATTGTGTATTTTAAAATTACTGAAACACTGGATTTCAAATATTCTCACCACAAAAAGATAAGTATGTGATGGGTGTGTTAGTTTGCACTAATCATTCTACAATGTAAACTTGTACCAAAACATCACATCGTAGCTCATAAATAGATAATATAGGGGGCTGGGCAAGATGGCGATGGGGCAGCACTGCCTGTGAAACTCTCCACCGAGGAGAACGCAAAAAGACTCTGATTCTCACCCCAGAGGTTGCAGATTCCATCATCTGCAGCCTGCTCTTCACACGGAGCTTGAAGGTAGACTTTGCTGAGGCATCACCAAAGTCTGGGCAGCTACTGTGGTGGCTGCTGCTGCCGTTCCCGCTGGCAGTCATTCCACATCACACCATCAATGCCTGGGGTGAGCTGCGGCCTCCTCCGAGGCAGCAGAGTCATGCAGAGCCATGCGGCCTCCTCTGAGGCAGTGGAGCCACTGCTGCCCCCTCTCCAAGGCAGCAGAGCTGCCGCCGCCCCCCCTCCGAGGCAGCAGAGCCGCTGCCGTCCCCCCCTCTGAGGCAGCGAAGGTGCCAACGCCTCCCCCGAGGCAGTGGAGGTGCCACTGCCACCCCCTCCAAGGCAGTGGAGCTGCCGCAGCTTCCCCCTCTGAGGCAGCGGAGTCGCCACTGTCCCCCTAGGCAGCGGAGGTGCTGCTGCCCCCCCTCTGAGGCAGTGGAGGCACCACCACCCCCCAAGACAGCAGAGGTGCTGCTACCTCCTCCTCCGAGGCAACCGAGCCTCCGCCTCCTCTGAGGCAGCCGGGCAGCCACTACCTCCGAGGCAGCAGCTGCACAAAGGTGGCCATTACACATCGCACTGCCTGTGCCAGTGGCCCAGCTGCCACCACTGCCACTGTTGCTGCTGCTGCTGCTGCCACTGCTGCCACCAAGGCAGGCATTCCACATCGCACCATCAGTGCCTGAGGGGTGGGTGAGCAGCTGAGATAAAGACCATCTGGAGCGAGGGATAACACCACCTGCTGGCGATTCAAGCCCACCACCAGCAAGCACTGGTCTGAGGCTTGGGACCCTTGGTCCCATATAGGGCCAGATACTGTGGCCCCCTGCTGCTGCTGTTCCACCGCATGTGTGGGAGTCTTGGGTCTCAGCTAGCTCCCTAGCTACATCGTCTCTCATCATCATCAAGCCTCTGGTCACTCAGGGAGGCTCTGGATGCCTGCCCCTCAGAGACACCGGTCCCATTCCTGGTTGAAGTATCCTGTGGGGGGTCCAGAGCCACTCTTGCCACTCACCACCTGCCCGTTGGAGCTTTGGAGCTCTGGAGCCCCAGGCCCACCCTGGCTGAGGCACTCAGCCCGTGACCCCAAGCTTGGGGACCCAGACAAGCAGAGAGAAAGGGATCTACGAAAGAGAATTTGCCTCTGCCTTTCTCCAGGCAGAGATTTCCACTGCCCTGCCCACCTATCAACAAACTCCACTTTGGTTCCTAAGGTAACATTGCTAAACAGGAGACAAAGCCCCACCCCTAAGCCGAATCAGATAAAAGCAACTCCCAGGCAGCCAAATCCAAGCTGTGAGTAAACCTAGTTGCCTGCAATGGAAAAACAAAGGGAGAGGTAGAGATCAGAGCTGAAGTGATTTTAATCTGATCTCTTATTGTGACTTATGATTTTATCATTTTGACTGTTTATTTTGATCACATTCATTGTTTGCCTTCTGACTTACACTGTTTCATGTTTATATTGGTCTGTCTCATGTGTAGCTATCAGTATTCTTTAGGGAATCTTTGTACGTGTCTTCTTCCACTTCTCTCTGGCCCTGTGTCTCTTTCTCACCTGATAGTTGGTATGTATGTCTGTTTTCCCTCTCACTCTTCTCTCTCTCTAGCTTCCTATTGACTCCCCCTTCCTCCATTATTTTCCTCTTTTATACCCCCATTTTAATCTAGGAACCAAGACTACATACTGCTGAATGGACAGATTGTACGGCAGAGGGAAATAGGTTCCAGTGTGCTCATACACCTGTTTGTGGATGCTAGAATCAGCATATACACTCTGAACCACAACTTCCCTCTCAATTAAACCTCAAAACTGCAAAAAGTACAGATTGCAGCCTACACCCCAACCTCAAAAGTGAACAAAGTCAGAAAATCCTCATAAGGATAACAGGATATAGCAGAAGAGAAATAAAAGCAACCCCACCTTCCCCCAAAAACAGAATTAAAGAAGGGGAGGGAAGGGGGAGAGAGAGAGAAATCCACAAAAATGAAGAAAAACCAAAAGAAGAATATGGGTCTTTCCCAGTCCCCCGGGAGGGCAGACACTGAGAAAACTGACTTTGGAATGCAAACAATGAAGAGGCCCCATAATGAAGGGTCTCAAACTACAGACGTTGATATCAAGACAATAATGGAGTGATGAAAAAGAATTGAGGAGACACAAGAAGAAACTAGGAAGGAGCTGATATCTGAGATAACAGTAATAAAGAATACTGCGAATGAAGTAAATAACAAACTGATAAGCATGGAAAGGAGAATTACCCAAGCAGAAGAAAGAATCTCAGAGCTTGAGGACTAAAATATAGAACTAACCCAAAATCTTAAAAAACAGAAAACAAGCTGAAAAAGACAGAACGAAACCTTCAAGAGATGAGCAATTACTTCAAGAGACCAAACCTAAGAGTAATTGGCATACCTGAGGCAGAAAGAGAGACAGAGACCACACTTCAACAAACTTTCCGTGAGATCATTCAAGAAAACTTCCCTTATCTAATCAGTAATGCAAAAATTCAAACACAAGAGATTCAGAGAACCCCTGCAAGACAACAAATGAGAAGACCATCTCCTAGACACATAATAATTTGCCTAAAAAAAGTAAGTATAAAATTAAAAATCCTAAAGGCAGCAAGAGAAAAAGACCAGATCACCTACCATGGAAGACTAATCAGAATAGCAGCAGATTTATCTACAGAAACCCTACAGGCTAGGAGAGCTTGGAGCCCTATCTTCAAAGTCCTAAAAGATAAACAATTTCAACCAAGAATAACTTACCCGGCCAAGCTAAGTTTCATCAGCGAGGGAGAATTAAAATCATTCCCAGATATCCAATTCCTAAGAACTTATGCTGCCACCAAACCACCTCTACATGAAACACTTAAGAAAGTACTAAACACAGAAGAAGAAGAAAAAAGAACAACATTTTTCAAAACAGTACAGAGAAAAGAATAAAATATACATGAACCAACCCCAAAACAAAAGGAAAGACAAAAAAGAACCAAGTGGAAGAACAACAACTCCATAAGAACTCTATGATAGGGATGAACTCTCACATTTCAATAATTAGCCTGAATGTGAAAGGACTGAATGCACCACTGAAAAGACATAGAATGGCAAAATGGATAAAATATTACCAGGCAACAATATACTGCCTTCAAGAGACTCATCTCACTAGAAAGGACATGCAAAGACTCAAAGTAAAAGGATGGGAAACAAACTTTCAGTGAATGGAACTGAAAGAAAGGAGAAGTCGCAAACCTAATTTCACACAAAATACCATTTAGGCTATCAAAAATCAAAAAACATACAGAGGGCCAATACGTAATGATAAAAGGGTCACTCCATCAACAGGAAATATCTATCCTATACATATATGCACTCAACATAGGTGCGCCAACTTTCATAAAGCAACTTCTAGGAAAACTAAAGAAAGATATTGACTCTAACACCATCATAATTGGGGACTTTAATACCCCACTCACAACCCTAGACAGATCATCAGGACAAAAAATCAGCAAGGAGATCTGGAACCTCAATGTGACTCTGGACCAAATGGACTTAATTGATACCTACAGAATACTCCATCCAAAGACCACAGAATACATATTCTACTCACCACCGCATGGAGCGTATTCTAAGATCGACCACATAATTGGCCATAAATCAAGCATAAGCAAATTTAAAAGGACCGAAATTCTACCATGCACCTTCTCCGATCACAGTGGAATAAAAATAAACATTGACACCAACAAAGTCCCCCCCAAACCCACAAAGACATTAACACTAAACAGCATGATGCTAAACAACTCCTGGGTCAGTGAAGAAATCAAAACAGGGATCAAAAGATACCTGGAAACAAATGAAGATGAAGAAACATCTTACCAAAATCTCTGGGACGCCTTAAAAGCTGTAGTAAGAGGGGAATTTATATTCCTACAAACACACATGAAGAAAATGGAAGGAACACAAACTAAAAGCCTAACAAGCCACCTAAGGAAGCTGGAAAAACAAGACCACAAAAACCCTAATTTCAGCAGAAGAATCCAGATCACCAAAATAAAAGTCCAAATCCAGGGCATAGAAGACAAAAAGATAATACAAAAAATCAATGAAACAAAAAGCTGGGTTTCAAAAGGATAAACAAGATCGATGTTCCCCTAGCTAGACTGACCAAGAAAAAATGAGAAAAAACCCAAATAGGCACAATCAGAAACACAAAAGATGAAGTCACATCTGACCCTGAAGAAATACAAAAGATCATTAGAGACTACTATGTACACTTGTATGGAAACAAACTTGAAAACCTTAAGGAAATGGAGGACTTTCTGACATCACACAACCTACCTAGGTTGGAACCAGAAGAAATTGAGAGCCTAAATAGACCAATAACAATCAAGGAAATTGACTACATAATAAAAAAACTACCTACAAAAAAAAGACCTGGATCAGATGGCTTTCCAGCAGAATTCTACAAGACATTTAAGGAGGAACTGATACCAATCCTACTGAAAGTATTCCAGGTGATTGAAAAAGATGGAACTCTCCCCAAATCATTTTACAAAGCCAACATCACATTGATGCCCAAGCCAGGTAAAGATCCAACAAAGAAAGAGAACTGCAGGCCAATATCTTTGATGAACACAGATGCTAAAATTCTCAACAAGATCCTAGCAAACCGGATTCAACAACACATCTCAAAAATCATCCATCATGACCAAGTGGCTTCATTACTGGGATGCAAGACTGGTTCAACATTCATAAAACCATAAATGTAATTAAATACATCCACAGATGTCAAAACAAAAACCATATGATTATAATATTAGATGCAGAAAAAGCTTTTGATATGATCCAGCCCCCCTTCTTGATAAAAACCCTTGAACATCTAGGCATATGGGGAACATGCCTCAAATTAGTAAAAGCCATCTATGAGAAATCCACAGCCAGCATACTAAATGGACAAAAATTGGAACCATTTCCTCTGAAAACTGGAACAAGACAAGGATGCCCACTCTCACCCCTCCTGTTCAAGATAGTATTGGAAGTCCTGGCTAGAGGAATCAGAGCAGAGAAGACAATAAGGGGTATCCAAATAGGAAAAGAGGAAGTCAAATTATCTCTCTTTGCAGATGATATGATTG
Organism: Cephalopachus bancanus; assembly: GCA_027257055.1. Lineage (NCBI taxonomy): Eukaryota > Metazoa > Chordata > Mammalia > Primates > Tarsiidae > Cephalopachus > Cephalopachus bancanus. The sequence goes on from JAPVLO010000945.1 coordinate 52,004, forward strand.
TATACCTTGAAAACCAACGAGAATATGTCAATAACCTCCTTACACTGATAAAGGCCTTTGGCAAAGTCTCAGGATACAAAATAAATGTGCAAAAGAAAATGGTATTTCTTTACACCAAAAATAAACAAACAGAAACCCTAATAAAAAACACAATTCCATTCACAATAGCCACAAAAAAAAATGAAATACCTTGGCATCTTCCTAACCAGAGACATGAAAGACCTTTACAATGAAAACTACAAAACACTGCTCAAAGAAATCAAAGATGACACAAACAAGTGAAAAAAAATCCCTTGCTCATGGATTGGAAGAATCAACATTGTGAAGATGTCCACCTTACCTAAGGTAATCTACAAATTCAAGGCAATACAGATCAAATTACCAGCAACATTCTTCTCAGACCTAGATAAAACAATGTGGGAATTCATATGGAAACACAAACGTCCAAGAATAGCCAGAACAATCCTCAGCAAAAAAAAAAAACAAAGCAGGTGGTATCACATTACCAGACTTCAAACTCTACTATAAAGCTACAATCATCAAAACAGCTTGGTACTGGTATAGGAATAGGCATATAGACCAATGGAATAGAATTGAGATTCCAGAAGCAAAACCTCAATTTCTCGACCAACTCAACGTTGACAAAGCCTTCACCATCTACCACTGGTGAGAGGAGGAGAACCTATTCAGTAAATGGTGCTGGAAAATTGGCTGACCACATGCAGAAGATTGAAACAGGATCCCTACCTATCCCCATGCACAAAGGTTTATTCCAAATGGATCAGAGACCTAAATGTAAAACCTCAAACCATAAGAACCTTAGAAAGTGAAGGACATACCCTCATGGGAATTGGAACTGGCCTCCAATTCCTGAACAAAACCCAAAACCCACAGGTCATAAGAGAGAGGATAAACAAGTGGGACCTTATTAAACTGACAAGCATCTGCAAAGCCAAAGAAACCATCAAGAGAGCAGGGAGACAGCCTACAGACTGGGAAAAAGTATTTGCCAACACCAGGTCAGACAAAGGTTTAACATCTTGGATCTACAAGGAACTCAAACGTGCTGAAAAGAAAAAATAAACAACCCCATTATAAAATGGGCAAAAGACATGAACAGACACTTCACAAAGGAAGACATCCGAGCAGCCAACAGACACATAAAGAAATGTCCAACCTCACTAATCATCAGGGAGATGCAAATCAAAACCACACTGAGATACCACCTAACTCCAGTCAGAATGGCAATTATCAACAACTCAAAGAATAACAGCTGCTGGAGAGGGTGTGGAGAAAAGGGAACACTTCTACACTGTTGGTGGGAGTATAAACTAGTGCAACCTCTGTGGAAAGCAGTGTGATGTCTCCTAAAAGTTTTAAATATCAATCTCCCATACATCCCCGCAATCCTTCTACTGGGAATATATCCGGAAGAACACAAATCACTCTATAAAAGAGACACCTGCACACGTATGTTTATCGCTGCATTGTTCACAATAGCAAGAACCTGGAAGCAACCATGCTGCCCATCACAAGAGGACTGGATTCAAAAAATGTGGTACATATACACGATGAAATACTACGCTGCCACAAAAAAGAACAAAATCATGAATTTTGCATCAACCTGGATGGAACTAGGGTCTATAATACTGAGTGACCTCTCACACAAACAAAGGTCCGAGTATCCCATGTTTTCACTCATATAATGGACCTTGAACATCCAACCTAATACTATAAGGAAATGACCAACAGTAGTGGGAAACCACGGAGGGGAGGGAGATGGGATTAATGAGCAAATATCTATCTGAGGGTGGGGAAGCACCTCTTATCAATAGGGTGCTTGAATGAAACATTACTGTATACCTAACCCTTAACTGTACCCCACAATATAATAATAAAATATTGATTAAAATAGATAATATATACAGGCAGTATTCACCAATTAAAAATAAAACAAAAAAATTTAAATAAATGAAATGAAGCTAAAAGCTGTTTAGTTAAAAAATGAAAATTGACAGGATGCTGTCATGGTAAGATAAAGAAGAAAACTGCATCCTCTTTGAGAGTTTGAGCCCAGTGAATGAGTATGTTTTTCTGTCCACAGTCAGTGATTCTGAGTCAGTTCTGAGAGGCTTGTGCTCAGAGGCCCTCTCCACCCATGGCCCTGTGGTACCTGCCTGCATTGCTTGCTTCACACCTACACTTCTCCTCCGATCAGCAGCCTTGCCCTCGGTTGCTGGTCATACCTTGAGAGACAGACTATGCCGGCAGCACTGAAAGCATTCACCTGGCTCTCTCAGATCCTAGCTCATGACCTTGGCCTCACATGAACCGTGCTCTGAGCTGCTGTTCTCAGTCAGTACGGCAAGTGGCACCAGCAGCCACATCATCAGATCTGTGATCCAGGTTGCCACAAATCACTTCAGTGAAAAGGTGTCACCATAATCTTCTTGCTGGTCTGTGAGAAAAATAGATCTTTACAAATTTATTGTTTTTATCAGTCACCCTTTAGTTAAAAACAGATTTTGACAGTCAAATAGCTGTATCCTCCTTCTGATGAGGAAATACGGACTCTCATTCACCATAACAATCACAGCACCACATCCGTCCATGAATGAAACTGTGTTTCTTAGGCAATCACTTTCACTTGATGACTTATCTTCTGTTGAAAGCTCATCTTTTAGGCATTTCAAACATTATTCTCAGGAAAAAATGGGTACCTGAAAATGATCATCAACTAACAGTATAATTCATGAGATTTCAGAATTAACTCTAGAAATTAGTTGGATGTTTCAAAAGTCAAAAACGGTCTTACATAATCAAATTTAAAATAATTGCATACAATTTTATGGCGTCTGAAATTATAAAACATATAATTTCAGTTACAATCTTCACATTTATCATTTTCCAATTTTTAAAAAATGGTGGCCATTCATGCTCTCACAATATGTCCTTTTTTCCCAACTGAATGTACAGCATCAATACAGTACCAATCAAACTTCCAGTCACCTATTTTGTAGATATCAATTGTGATTCTAAAGTTTGCCTACAAACGCAAAGACCCAAAATAACAAGCACAACACTGAAGGACAAGAACACTGAAGGAGGGTCGGCATCACCCAACAACCAGTCTCACTATACAGCCATGGGATCAAGACAGCATGGCCTTGGTAAGAGTAGATGTATAGATCACTGGGATGAACTGAGAGCCCAGAAATAGACCCCCATAAGTATAGTCAACAGAGCTTCGACAAAGGAGCAGAGGCAGTTCAGCGGAGGAAGAATGGTGTTTGGCAAACGTGCTCGGGCACCTAGACACAGGCTTTACATAATTTTGCAAAGGTTATCTAAAAATGGATCACATAGCTAACTGTAAAAAACATGATCTGTTAACATTATCAGATAGATTGTTTGCAATTATTTTCTCTCAATCTGTGATGTGTTTTTATTATCCTAATAGTGTCTTTTGTAGAGTGCAAGTTTTTAATGTTAATAGAGTCCAACTTATCCTTTTAAAATGAATTTTACTTTTAGTGTTGTATCTACAAAGTTATTAGCAAACCCAGGGTTACCTAGCTTTTCTCCTGTGTTGCCCATCTAATCTATTGCAGCAAATGTGCCATGCTAATTCAAGATGTAAATAATAGGGGAAGATGGAAGGCATTATGGAAACTATCTGTGCTTCTCTTACCTTTTCTGAAAAATCAAAACTGCTCCCAAAAGGCTATAAGTTAAACAAAATGAAAAACTCAAACCAGCAGCATTGACTTTTCAGTTGAGCAGAGTCACCCATTTCTAAATCTCCCAAGCTGCTGTGTCCTCCTACCAGGCTCCCCCTCACTGCAGTGGAGTGTGGACACTCAGGGGAGCCCCTGGCTATCACCTTGTCTAAGCAGAATTGGTGAAGCCCTCCCTGGAATTCCTGGGTTCCCCCGAGTTGACACATGACACCTGGTCACTCAGTCCTTCTCCTGAGTCCAGCAGGAGAGAATGAGGAGTGGCCGAGACATGTTTTAGTTCTAATCCTTCTTTGCATTGGGGTCAGTGGTTGTTCACATGCATGTTATAATCTTTTTGATAAAGTTGAAGTTCAAGTCATTGGGAAGTTTTTGTCAAACTGAAGGAGAGAGCTGGGTATGTCCACTTTGATTTTCAGCCCATGGACCAGGAGATACTGCTCCTCCCTTCTCATGGGGAGTGAGCTCCAGGCAACCTTTCCACCCCTGCTCTGCCTCATCTGCAGTTGCCAAGAGTTCCCTACACATATTTGCTCAGCTCTCATTTCATATCATCTCGTGTCAACCTTCCTGGGGAATGAAAGGTACAATTCTTGGTTTTCACCTATGGAAGGGTCCTGGGGAGGTGAGGGACATTCCATGGCAGGCCAGGAGGGGTGCTGGGGTCCTGATGCCTTTAAGGGCTCCCCTCATCCTGGCCTTGTGATCAGCTTTCTTCTTCATCTTTGGATTCAGTTTCATAAATATGGCCTACGGTCTGGAAAGAGGTGAAGAAAGGGTAACCAACCCAACCATGCATTATGTGCTGAAAGAAATTCAACAGAATCTCCTCTAGGGAGATGTCACAACTGGTCAGATGTGTGCACCTGACAGACCCCCACCTGGTTTGGGCCAACTCCTTGGCCCACACCCCATGCAAGGGCCCAACAGGAAGCACATTGTTGGTTGGGAAATAAAATGCTTCCATTATACACAAGAACCTCACAATGACTCTTCCAGGCAAGTTAGGGGTGGATTCCCTCTTCAGAGGACTTCTGTGCAGTGATAGACAACGTTAAAGTTTGCCATCACTGTGGCTATTTCCTCCCTAGTGGAAGTGATGATGACCTTACTCATCTACAACTCCAGTCCCCAGAGAACAGTCACAGGCTCATACATGCTTAAAGTAATGCCCTGTATTTGTTGCTATAATGCCATGACTCACTGGAGGGAAAGGTGTTACTACATAAGATTGGTAGACTGGGTTGGCAGCTGGCCATGGCTCACAGAAGGGCCAGTGAAATGAGTTGTTGTGTTTTTTAAAAAGGTTGTGTTCTGGTTTTGAGTAATGTTTTTTGTTTGTTCATTTAATTCACAATTATTGGTCACTATTCAAGTTTACACATGTGAATGGTTTAGTTGTCTTGCTAAGACTTCCATGTGGGGCCTCAGCCTGCAGCTCACCCAAGACACAGGTCACTCATCTCCTCACTCATCTCTACATGCATAGAAGGAGCATTTATGTCCCCCTAAAGTGGGAAACCTTGTGCTTGTAACTCATCCACATTTTTAAGAAAGTATATTTTGGAAAAAAAATATCCTTAGCAATGATTTAGAGCAGCAGTACCCAACCTTTTTGGCATCAGGGGCCAGTTTTGTGGAAACATTTTTCATGGCTGGGGACTGTTCATGTGGAGAGGGGTGGGGATCACCGGCCTTAGAGTATCACAAGGATCCTGAAACCTGGATCCCTCGAGTGGGCAGCTCACAGCAGGGTATACGCTCCTGTGAGAATTTAGTGCCACCACCGATGTGACAGGAGACAGAGTGCCGCTCACCCACGGCTCGCCTCCTACTGTGCAGCTCAGGTCCTAACAGGCCTGGGACTGCTACTGGTCTGTGGCCCAAGGTTTGGGGACAACGATTTAGAGAACACAAAATGATGAACTTGGAAGGGAAATTCATGAATGCATCTTACGATTTTACCCACTCAGGTTTCACTCGTTTGTGTTCACTGTTTCCTGGTGTACATCTGGGAAGACCTCTCCTCTCCTGTAGACATTCAGACTATGAAGTGTGATGTCATTCTTGAAAATGTTCCTTTTGACAACTGTTGTCCCCATAAGGGAGATATCTTTGGGAAAGAACTACAGCTGGCCAGCCTAACAGCACCCCAGCACCACGGTTTCCTGCATCTATGGGGAGATCCAGTCTGACAATAAACCCATGAACCCAGAAGCCCAATCCCTTCTCCCAGGAGAACCCTGAGTGGGGTTCAGCACACCTTTCCTTCCCAAGAACCCACTTGTTCTGTCCTGCATTTGCATTTTCTCACCTGCATGCTGGGCTCTAAGGGGCAGAGACCCTCTCATGGACCCTAACTGCCCATAGCCCCTCCCCATAGCTGGGCTGACCATGACGACTCAACACATGTTGGCTGCCGTGGACACTCCTGGAGTGCAGAGACATCACCTCAGCTCACACCACTCACACCATCAACCCCCACCCAGGCTGCAGCCTTTAGTTTCTTTCTGGGCAGGAGGCCAAGCAAGCATTCCCCAGGGCCTGTGCATTTCAGCAAACACTGATTCACTTTTGTCACCAAGCATCAGAAATGCAAATCAGCATGTAGGTGGGTCTCATCCATTGCCAGTGAGCATGTGGTGAGTGGGCAAATTAGCTGGAGTGTTTGAAAACTTCAAGTGGATAATCTTTCTTCTCTTTCCCTGTCTCTTCCTGCCTCTGTCTCTGTCCCTCTTTCTTGGTCTCTGTCTTCCTCTTCCTCTTCCTTCTCCTCCTTCCTCTTCCTCTCTCCTTTCTCCTCCCTTCCTCCCTCTCCCCCTCTGTCTCTGCTACACACCCTTACTTGCAGACCTCATTATTACGACCTAAGCAGCACCAGAGGATCCAGCTTCCCAAGGTACACAGTCACCAGGTAGGATGCAGTGTACAGCCCCTGAGCCACTGACCGCCAGCTGCTGACTGGACAGTCCAGTGAGGAGTCCTTCATTACCATGGTTATCAAGGGCAGCCTCAGAAGTGCTCTTAGCTTCTGTGCTGTAAGCCATGAAATGGAATAACACCAAGGCTGAAGGGGAACAACAAATTGAGATCCATCCCACAGAAGAGTCCAGACTAATAACACACCTTGTCTCTTTGGAGAATTGGAATGAGATTTTATCACAAGAGCCTGTCGACAATGTTATGACAAAGCAACTTCCACTTGAACCTGAAGGGCACCATTTCCATAAGAGAGAACCCACCAAGGCTGATTTCATTTACATGTGCATCCAACATCCAATTGATGTTTAACTGTCCATTTTACTGCTTTTCAATGAAAAAGAAAAAAAATCCCATTTTAGGGGATTGGTTTCCATGGGCAAGCTATATAGAGCATAAGTCCAACCCCGGCGGTGCCCTCCCGGTTACCTTCGCTCCCTCCCTGGAAACATGAGAGTTGTGCCCTCATGGCTGGGGTTCTGAATGAGGATGCCAGGAGAAGCCAGGACAGGAGTTGGTGGGGACTTGGAAGCTCTCTGGGCCTAGCAGGGTGATGGGCTTCAGCAGGTCGTCAGCCATCTGTCCTGCACGTAGACTAACATGCCCCTTCCCACAGAATGGGACACTCTGTGGGTCAGAGAGAATGGAGAAGCGACTCTAAGCAGCAGTTTGACAAAATGCTCCATGGGAGACAAACTGCTCAGAGCCACCTGGAGAAATTCATCCCAGCTACAGCATCCCAGCTTCATGCGCAGGAATTCCCCACACACACACACAACACACACACACACACACACACACACACTCACACACACACACACACACACACACGGTCCCATCAACATATTTGCTCTTTGATGCAAGGTATTCCCAAAATCTTACTGTTGATCCAAAACACCAGGGGAAGACTCCTCCCCAAAAAAGAATTCTTTTGGAGGGTGGAGCCCTTGTAGTGCACTCATAATTTGCTCTTCCAGGTCAAATGGCCAGCCAAAGATTTTGTCTGGAAGTTTTGAGAAAGTTGCATCAAAACCTGTGAAAGAAACATCTCAACGTGTGGCAAACAGGTTACTGGTTCTTCCATCACGACAACATACCTGGCCACACTGTGTTAAGTGTTCACCAGTTTTTGACCCAAACCAGCATGCCCCCCATACCGTGCCCTCCTTATTCACTCAGATGAAAAAAATGTCCTCAGAGGGAAATGTTTTGCCGATGAAGGGGAAGTGAAACATAAAACCGCAGGAGTACTAAAAGGCACCAAAATTGACAAATTTAAAAATTGTTGCAAAAAAAAAAAAAAACAAAAACAATTTTGGAAAAAGCATCTGAATGGGTGTGTGGCATCAAAGGGAGAGTACCTTGAAGATAACCAAAGTTTAAACATGTGAGAACTAATACAATCTTTAACAAATACATTCCATTTGGGGTGGTTCCCTCCTACTGTGTCTTCTTAAGTCGTAAGAACACTGAGATATACCAGTAGCATGGCAAGAGTGGAGACAAAGAGGCAGAGAGGGAGGAACTTGACCAGGAAGGGAAGCCCTGCCCTACACGTCCCTGGGGAATGACCCATAACTCGGGCATCCACATCCAAAGGGAGGAAACTGGAAGCAGGTTGTGCTCAGACTGGACCTGAAATCTTTCACCCAAGGGTAAACATAGGAACCCTTGGTGGCACCAAGGTTTATGCCCAGGCATATCTGGGTATGTTGATGGTTGCCTCTGTGGCCACTCTAGATGCCAGCTGGAGTCTCATGGAAAGGAATTGTGGGGGATCTGGGGGTGGCAAGTGCTTAACAGACCCAATTTCAGGCCCATGCCCAGCAATAACCCGGTGCCCAGATTGGAACATGGGATGAGCTAGACTGTGAAACAGCCCTGGAACTTCTAGAAGACAGTTGTAGCTTGGTGTCGCATCATCTCAGATGCACATGTCTCAAGGTAGGTATGAGTTTCAGGGTAGCAGGACTCCATTCTCTGCCTTCTACTGTTACAAGATGTATTCCTGAAGTGGTCTCTTGCCTTTTATCAGGATTAACTCAGGAAGGCTTCTGGTGCTTGTTCAAGTGCCTACCCCTCAGTGTTTCAGTGGAGGTGGACCTGGCACCTGGGACCTGCCTCAGGGCAACTCCCACCATTAACTCATAGAATTTCATTGTTTATTCCATGCATTTCTCTCCTGTTTCTGCCATGACACATTACAAAAGGTGTCTCAGCTTCAGACAACACAGATTGGTTGTCTCACTGTCCTGTAGGTCAGAAGTCAGGGTGGGCTCCCCTGGGTCCTCTGCCTTGAACTTCCTGGGCTGAAATCAAGAATGCAGGACTGCACTTCCCAGAGAAGGCTCCAGGGAGTATCACACACCCTAGTCAACCAGGTACGGGTGGAATTCAGTTCTGGGGTGGAAGAACTGTGTCTGTTCCTCATTGTCAGCTGGGTCTTTGCTTGTAGAGGTGTCCAGGTTACCTCTCAGGGTCCCCGTGGTCCCCTGCAGTGGGGAGTTGGAATCCCCTTGCACATGGAGTCCCTCTGCCTCCAGCCCAGGAAAGCTCTCTGCTTTTTAAAGGGCATCTGTGATTAAACAGAGTCCACCTGAATAATCCAGGATGCTCTCTCTATCTTCAGGTTTGAATCCTTCATCACTACTGCAAGCCTTTTCCCATGGAAGACTAGTTACGTGCAGGTGGCAGGGACTCTGGTGGCATAGCCAGGTCATCCCACTGACCACACCCTGCAGTGATGGATCACAGGGTAGGCCACAAGGACATCTCAAGAAAAGAGTCTACTATGGGGTCACCATTGAGAAGCACTCCCTGGTCCCTGAGATACCAGGACAGCAGGTTTCTGATGGAGTCTGGGAACCTGGGTAGTTGACTTATGTGCCAGCTTATTCTACAAAGGGGTGTTGTCCATATTTCAAGACCAAGGTCATTAAGGACATCATGGGAGAATGTGGTGCCTTGTAGGAATCTTTGGAAAGAATTGAGAAGATGCAAATTGTGCTAGGAGACACTTTAAGAAACACTCCATCTAATTAAAAACTAATGCACCATGAGGGACACTATCTCCCAAGATTTGTGCTGCAGCTTGAGTTAAATTCCTGCAGGGGTGAGTCACATGCCCTTTGTCAACAGCAATAGGTATCTCTCCTGCTACTGGTGGGCAAAAATGAGGCAGCAGAGGACAGCATTTTGGGGGTCAGGCAGTGCTTTGGTTTGCATTCAGATGAATTTCCATGAAAGGAAAAAAAGGTCAGGTTCACTTACCCAAACCAATTTTTATATGAAAGGCAAAAATAATGTTATCTTTTCATTAGCATCTATCATAAATGTCAGATGACTCAAAAATCATTCCCTGATAATAGTATTTTAGTGGCACATCCTAATTTAATACATTGAAAAAAATCAGGACAAAGAACTTTGACATGAGATGTTTCTAAAGGTCTTTGGTCTTGTTTTATCATATTTGCTAAATCTGGAATAAGAAGTTTAAAGTGACTAAACATAATAAATAAGAAGACCTTTTAGTATATAAGTTTAAAGTGACTAAACATAATAAAAAAGAAGACCTTTTAGTATATAAGGGAAAATTAAGATGTAGATTTTAATGGACTTTAAATGGCTGCAAGTTTTGCCATGCTGTGGTGTGATATTTATATGACTTGACAAAGATGTACTCCTTGACCAGACAGTAGCCTGGCTCTTCTGAGTCCTCCTCCCCATGTGGCTGTGACCTCGGTTCCCTTGCTGTACCTTGCTCAGCCTAGATTTGGCAAGAATCCTGCTAACTCAGTTTAGAGAGAATCAACCCATTTCTAAAGTCTCTCTTGGTAATTTCCACCCACAGAACCCACATCCTGTTTCTCGGCTATAAAAACTCACTCTTATTGTATCTGGAATTGTGTTCACTCTCTTGCTCTTATTGCAGTAATCCTGAATAAATTCTCTTTTATCATTTTAACACATCAGATTGTTTTTATTTGCCTTTAACAGCATTATGTGGAGTGGATTGGTATGCTTATAGTTGGAATGCTTCTTTAAAAATGAAAAAGAGGTATGCTGATGACAACTTTTTCTTTCATGAAGCTGGTTTTGACTGTTTGGTCTTCAATAGCAAACTTCCAGAGCAATATCACCTCGCAATTAGGAACAACCATTGAACTGAAAGTAGTGCATTTACCTTTGCAAAAACCCAAGCATCACACCGTCTTCGCTCAATGATAAAGATGCTGAATAAGAGAGAGCAGTTAAATGACTTTCCTGAAATTATGAGCATGCAATTTACCTAAATGTATAATTATACATGTGTATTTGTTTTACAGTTATTCAATTAGTTACATTTGTATTTTCCCATAGCCAATATTGAGGAATTCCAAACAAGACATTTGAGAAGAGATGGTTTAGAAAAGGAACCTATAGCATGGACCATTTTACCTAATAAATTTATCTATTATGTAATAGAATCCTGGCAAAAAGTAAAAAAAAAGTCAGTACCACTTCATGGATGCAGAGATGGCTTAGGACACGGATCATGAGTCAGCAGGCAGCTGAGGCAGTTTGAGGAGATGGAGGCCTGAGGGATTCCTGAAGCAGAAAGACAACAAGCAGGCAGATAGCCTCCAAGAAAACATGCATTTCTACACCCAGTTGGATTTTCACAGATCCAGACAAGCAGAACGTGCTTTAGGAAGTTCTGTTTTATTGCTGTTCTTATTATTATTTGGATGGAATTGATAGAATGCTAAACCTGGATTGGCAAACTTGGGCTTAAATTCTAACTAGTTCATTCACCCTTGGAAAAATATGGGTGAATTTCTGAAGTACTCTGTGACTCTAGCTCCTCGTCTTCAAACCAGAGCTAAAAAGGATCCCTCACATCACTTTCCTGATAGAGAAATGAAACGATTCCTTAGGACCACATTGTGCACAGTCCTTGGTGTAAAAAGAAGTAACTGTCAACAATTCCTTCTCCGTGCCCCTGCTTCTGTCTTTGTTATCTATCTGTGTTGCAGTCCAGTTGTCCTTCAGTATCCTCAGGGGATAGGTCCCAGGACCCCCTTTTGATGTGGATATTCGAGTGTGCTCAAGTCCCTCGTATAAGATGGCAGAGTGCTTGCCTGTAACCTAGATGCATGTTCCTATATTCTTTAAATCTGCTCTAGATGACTTAGAATATCTGGCACCATAAAGATAGTCATTATGCTGTATTGTTTAGGGAATAATAATAAGGAAAAACAGTACATGTTCACCTCAAGCACAGTATTTATTTCCAAATGTTTTCCATCCACAGTTGTTTGAATCATTAGCTGCAGAACTCACAGATACAGGACCACTGAATATTGGCATACCGTGGAGATATTGTGGGATTGGTTCCAGACCACCACAATAAAACCAACATTACAATGAAGTCAGTCACACTCGTTTTTTGGGTTTCCTAGCACATAGGAAAGTTATGCCTACCCTATACAGTAATCGGTTAAGTGTGCAAAAGCATTATGCCTAAAAAAGTGTAGATAACTTTGTTTGAAGATACTTTATTGCTAAAAAAGGTCAATGATTATCTGAGCCTTCAGCAAGTCATAACTTTTTTGCTGAGGGAAGAGCTTGCCTTGATGCTGATGGCTGCTTACTGATCAGGATGGTGGTTGCTGAAGTTTGAGGTTTGTATGATTATTCCTTAAAATAAGACAACAGTGATGTTTGCCATATAGATGGACTGTTTGCATGAAAGTTTTCTCTGCAGCATGCCATTTTGTTTGATCATGTTACCCACAGTAGGACTGCTTTCAAAAATTTAAGTCAATCCTCTCTTCTCCAACCCTGACACTGTTTTATCAACTAAGTTTATAAAGTATTCTCAATCCTTTGTTGTCATTTCAACAATGCTCACAGTATTTTCACCACGAGCTTCCATCTCAAGAGACCACCTTCTTTGCTTATCCATGAGAAACAACGTCTCACCCATTCAGGTTTGAACAGGAGCTTGCAGAAATTTGGTCTCATCAGGTTCCACTTCTGGCACTCATTCTCTTTCTATTTCTACCACACCGGTAGTGCCTTCCTCCACTGAACCCCTCAAAGACATCCATGAGGACTGGAATCAACTTCTTCCAAATCACTGTTAATGTTGACCACCTCTCATGAATAAACATTCTTAATGACATCTGAAGTGGTGGATCCTTTTGAGAAGGTTTTCTATATGCCTTATCTAGGTCCATCAGAGGACTCACTGTCTATGGAAGCTAGTACCTTGCAAAATGTATTTCTTAAATAATAAGACTGGAAAGTCAAAATTGTTCCTTGATCCATGGGGTGCAGAATGAATGCTGTTTCTCAAAAATAACACCAATCACCTTTGCCATCTCCATGAGTGCACTTGGGTGGCCAGGTATGAGCAGGAATATTTTGAAATAAATCTTTTTTTTTTCCTAAGCAGTAAGTCTCAACAGTGGACTTCAGATACTCAGTAAACCATCCTAGAAATAGATGTGTTGTCTCTTGGTTTTGCTGTTCCAATTATAGAACACTGGCAGAGTAGATTTTGCATCACCTTTTTTGTTTGTTTGGTTTTTCTGTTTTTATTTTAGATTCAGGGGGTGCACATGCATGTTTGTTACAGAGACCTACTGTGGAGAGGTGGGGCTGAGATTTTGCATGACTCTGAAGAGTCCTGGGATTTTTGGAATGGTAAATGAGCACTGGCTTCAACTTCAAGTCACCAGTCACATGCATGAGCCCCTACAAGGCAGTCAGCCTGTTCTTTGAAACTTAGGGATGACCCCTTTCCTCCAACCTCACGAACCAACCTCTGTCAGCCTCCAGCTTTTCCTCTGCAGCTTCCTCAGTTCTCTCTGCTTCGTAGAGTTGAAGAGAATTTGGGAGTTTGGGCCTTGCTCTGGATTAAGCTTTGGCTTAAGAGAATGTTGTGGCTGGTTTGATCTTCTGTCTAGATCACTAAAACTTTATCTGTGTCAGTAGTAAGGCTGTTCCATCTCCTTATCCTGATTGTGTTTTGTGTTTTCTGGAGTAGCACTTTCGACTTCCTTTAAGAATGTCTGCTTTGCACTTACAACTTGGCTGAATGCTGGGCCCAGGAGGCCTTGTTTTCAGCTTATCTTGGTTTTAGGCCTCTCTTGGCTTTTGACACACCTTTCTCCCTAATCTCAATCATTTTTAGCTTTTTATTTACATTGAGCCACATTCAACTCTTCCTTTCCCCGGAACACAGAGGCAACTGTAGGGTTATTAATTGGCCTAATTCAATATTATTGTGTCTCAGGGAATAGGGAGGCCTGAGGAGTGGGAGACAGAGAGAAGGGAATGGCTACTCAGTGGCACAGTCAGAATCCACACAACAGGGAACAAGATGGTGATGGCATACATGGACTTGTGAGATTCTCCAAACCTGAGTTCCCAAAAAGACTCTTACTTTTCTTCCCCCATTCCCCAGCCCACCACCTGTCATGCTGGTCCAAGGCCCAGGGATCTTCGGTTCCACACAGGGACAGATATTGCGGCCCCCTCCTGCTGCTGTTCCACCATGTGCATGGGAGTCTCAGGACCTAGCTTCCTTGCTGGCTATATTGTACCTGCCCAGCACCCAGCACCAAGCCACCAGTCACTCAGGGAGGCTCTAGGCACCTGCCCCTTGAGACACCAGTCCCATTCCTGGCTGAAGTACCCTGTGGGGGGCCCAGGGCCACTCTTGCCACTCACTGCCTGCCCTTTGGAGCTTTGGAGCTCTGGAGCTCTGGGCCCACCCTGGCTGAAGCACTCAGTGCATGATGCCAAGCTGGGGGACCCAGACAAGCAGAGAGAAACGGATCTGCAAAAACTCCCTCAGCTATTCTCCAAGGCAGAGAATTTCATTGCCCCACCCACCTATCAACAAACCCTACCTCAGTTCCTGAGGTAACATCCCGAAACAAGAGACAAAGCTCCACCCCAATGCTGAATCAGACAAAAGTAACCCCAAGCAGCTCCCAGGCAGCCGACTAAAAAAAACACAACAAACCTAAACTGTGAGTAAATCTAGCTGCCTGCAATGAAAAACAAAGGGGAGAGGCCGGAGATCAGAGCTGAAGTGACTTTAGTCTGATTGCTTATTTTGACTAATGATTTTATCATGTTGACTGTTGGTTTTGATCACGTTTCTTGTTTGCCTTCTGACTTACACTGTCTCTTGATTTTATTGGTCTGTCTCTGTGTAGCTATCAGTATTCTTTAGGGAATTTTTCTTACATGTCTTTTTCACTTTTTTCTGGTCTTGTGTCTCTTTCCCACCTGATAGTTGGTATGTATGTCTGTTTTCCCTCTTGCTCTTCTCTCTTTCTAACTTTCTATTGACCCCCATCCTCCATTATTTTCTTCTTTTATACCCCCCTTTTTAATCTAGGGACCAAGACTACATACTGCTGAATGGACAGATTGTAAGGAAGAGGGAAATAGGTGCCAGTGTGCTCATACAGCTGTTCATGGATGCCAGAACCAACACATACATTTTGAACCACAGCTTCCCCCTCAATTAAACCTCAAAACAGCAAAAAATACGGATTGCAGCCTACACTCTAATCTCAAAAGTGAACAAAGCCAGAAGACCCTCATAAGGAAGAACAGGATATTGCAGAAGAGAAATAAAAGCAACCCCACCTCCCTCAAAAACAGAAGTAAAGAAGGGGAGGGAAAAGGGGAGAGAGAGAAAAAAATCTACACAAAGGAAGAAAAACCAAAAGAAAAGTATGGGTCTCTCCCAGACCCCTAGGAGGGCAGACACTGAGAAAACTGACTATGGAATGCAAACAATGAAGAGCCCCCAGAATGAAGGGTCTCAAACTACAAACCTAGATACCATGACATTAATGGAGAGATCAAAAAGAATTGAGGAGATACAAGAAGAAACTAGAAAGGAGCTGATATCTGAGATAACAGTAATAAAGAATACTGTGAATAAAATAAATAACAAACTGATAAGCATGGAAAGCAGAATTTCCCAAGCAGAAGAAAGAATCTCAGAGCTTGAGGACCAAAGTATAGAACTAACCCAAACTATTAAAAACAGAAAATAACCTCAAAAAGAGAGAACAAAACCTTCAAGAGATGAGTGATTACTTCAAGAGACCGAATCTAAGAGTAATTGGCCTTCCTGAGGCAGAAAGAGAGACAGAGACCACACTGGAACAAACTTCCCATGAGATCATTCAAGAAAACTCCCCTTATCTAATCAGTGATGCAAAAATTCAAACACCAGAGATTCAGAGAACCCCTGCAAGACAAAAAATGAGAAGACCAACTCCTAGAACCATAATTTACCTAAGCAAAGTAGGCATAAAAGAAAAAATCCTAAAAGCAGCAAGAGAAAAAGGCCAGATCACCTACCATGGAAGACCAATCAGAATAGCAGCAGATTTATCTACAGAAACCCTACAGACTAGGAGAGCTTGGAGCCCTATCTTCAAAGTCCTAAAACATAAACAATTTCAACCAAGAATAACCTACCCAGCCAAGCTGAGCTTCATCAGCAAGGGAGAATTAAAATCTTTCCCAGATATCCAATCCCTAAGAACTTATGATGCCACCAAACCACCTCTACATGAAACACTTAAGAAAGAACTAAACACAGAAGAGAAGGAAAAAAGAACAATGTTCTTCACAAGAGTACAGGAAAAAGAATAAAATACACATGAACCAACCCCAAAACCAAAAGAAAGACAAAAACCAAGAGGAGCAACAACAACTCTAAAGAACTCTATGATAGGGACCAACTCTCACATTTCAATAATTAGCTGGAATGTGAATGGACTAAATGCAACACTGAAAAGACATAGAATGGCAAAATGGATAAAATATCACCAGGCAACAATATACTGCCTTCAAGAGACCCATCTCACTAGAAAGGATATACACAGACTCAAAGTAAGGGGATGGGAAATAAATTTTCAGGCAAATGGAACGCAAAACAAAGGAGGATTCCTGATCCTAATATCAGACAAAATACCTTTTAAGCTATCAAAAATTTAAAAAGATACAGAGGGCCACTACATAATGATAAAAGGTTCACTACATCAACAGGAAATATCTATCCTAAACATATATCACCCAACATAGGTGCACCAGCTTTCATAAAGCAACTTCTAGGAAAACTAAAGAAAGATATTGACTCTAACACCATCATAACTGGGGACTTTAATACCCCACTCACAACCCTAGACAGATCATCAGGACAAAAAATCAGCAAGGAGATCCGGAACCTCAATGTGACTCTGGACCAAAATGACTTAATTAATACCTACAGAACACTCCATCCAAAGACCACAGAATACACATTCTACTCATCACTGCATGGAGCGTATTCTAAGATTGACCACATATTTGGCCATAAATCAAGCATAAGCAAATTTAAAAGGACAGAAATTCTACCATACACCTTCTCAAACCACAGTGTAATAAAAATAAACATTAACACCAACAAGATACCCCCAAACCCACAAAGACATGGACACTAAACAACATGATGCTAAACAACTCCTGGGTCAAAAATGAAATCAAAACAGAGATCAAAAGACACCTGGAAACAAATGAAAATGAAGAAACATCTTACCAAAATCTCTGGGATGCCTTAAAGCTGTAGTAAGAGAGGAATTTAAATCCCTACAAACACACATGAAGAAAATGGAAGCAACACAAATTAACAGCCTAACAAGCCACCTAAGGAAGCTGGAAAAGCAAGACTTTTACAGTGAAAACTACAAAACACTTCTCAAAGAAATCAAAGATGACACAACCAAGTGGGAAAATATCCCATGCTCATGGATTGGAAGAATCAACATTGTGAAGAGGTCCATCTTACCTAAGGCAATCTACACATTCAATGCAATACCCATCAAATTACCAGCAACATTCTTCTCACACCTAGAAAAAACAGCACAAGAATTCATATGGAAACACAAACGTCCAAGAATAGCCAGAACAATCCTCAGCAAAAAAAAACCAAAGCAGGTGGTATCATATTACCAGACTTCAAACTTTACTATAAAGCTACGATCATCAAAACAGTTTGGTATTGGTATAGGAACTGGCATATAGATCAATGGAATAGAATTGAGATTCTAGAAGCAAAACCTCAATTTCTCAACCAACTCATCTTCGATGAAGCCTCCACCACCTACCACTGGGGAGAGGAGAACCTATTCAGTAAATGGTGTTGGGAAAACTGGCTGACCACATGCAGATGATTGAAACAGGACCCCTATCTATCCCCATGCATAAAGGTTAACTCCAAATGAATTAGAGACCTAAATGTAAAACTTCAAACCATAAGAACCTTAGAAAAAGAAGGACATACCCTCATGGAATTTGGAACTGGTATCCAATTCCTGAACAAAGCCTGAAACCCACAGGTCATAAGAGAGAAGATAGACAAGTGGGACCTTATTAAACTGATAAGCTTCTGCAAAGCCAAAGAAACCATCAAGAGAGCAGGGAGACAGCCTACAGACTGGGAAATGTATTTGTCAACACCAGGTCTGACAAAGGCTTAACATCTTGAATCTAAAAGGAACTCATTCGTGCTGAAAAGGAAAAAAAAACCCATTATAAAATGGGCAAAAGATATGAACAGACACTTCACAAAGGAAGACATCCAGCAGCCAACAGACACATGAAGAAATGTTCAACCTCACTAATCATCAGGGAGATGCAAATCAAAACCACACTGAGATACCACCTAACTCCAGTCAGAATGGCAATTATCAACAACTCAAAGACTAACAGCTGATGGAGAGGGTGTGGCAAAAGGGAACACTTCTACACTGTTGTTGGGAGTGGAAAGCAGTGTGGAAATTTCTAAAAGCTCTAAATATCAACCTCCCATATGACCCTGCAATCCCCCTACTGGGAATATACCCTGAAGAACTCAGATCACTCTATAAAAAAGATACCTGCACACGTATGTTCATCACAGCATTTTTCACAATAGCAAGAACCTGGAAACAACCATGCCACCCATCAAAAGAGGACTGGATTAAAAAATGTGCTACATATACATGATGGAATACTATGCAGCCATAAAAAAGAACAAAATCGTGAATTTCACAGCAACCTGGATGGAACTAGAGTCTATAATACGGAGTGACCTCTCACAGAAACAAAGATCCGAGTATCACATGTTCTCACTCATATAATGGACCTTGAACATCCAATGTAATACTATAAGAAAATGACTGACAGTAGTGGGAAATTATGGGGGGAGAGGGAGATGGGATTAACAGTAGGAAATATCTGTTTGGGGACAGGGAAACATGTCTTATCAACATGGTGCCTGAATGAAACATATTTGTATACCTAACCCTTAACTGTACTCCACAATATCATAATAAAAAATATTGATTAAAAAAAAAAGAATCCACACAACAGTTATTGATTAAGTACCCTGTCTTATATGGGTGTGGTTCATGGCACCCAAAACATGCAGTAGTGACATCCAAAATCACTGATTACTAGGTATATAATAATGTTGGATATATAAAAACAATGAAAAAGTATGAAATATTATAAGAATTTCCAAAATGAGACACAGAGACATGAAGTGAGAAAAGGCTGTTGGAGAAATTGTACCCACAGACTTGCATAATGCAAGGTTGCCTTGACCTTCAATCTGTAAGAAATGCAGCATCTGCCTAGGGCAGTGATGTGAAAGGCAATAAAACAAGGTGTATCCTCACGTGACTGATCTCCCACCTGGGGATTAATCCAGCCCTTCAACCAACAGAACAAAACCCACATGGAGGGAGGCCTTTGTGTGTTAGGAAAGTTCCATCTCCTGCTGGAGGAATGCCTCTCTGCCATCACGGGGAAGACCTGGAAGTCCTTCCTGCCAGGTGGGATGGTGAGAGGTGCATGACAGTTGAATTCTTCGTGGTCCTGATAGCAGGTGTGTCTTTGGAGTATGGTGGGGCAGAGCCTCTGTGTCCTGGGGGCAAATTTGAGCCTAGCCCCAGCTTCTCCACTTTTTTAATATGACTTCAGTCTAACCATTATACCTCTTCAAATTATCATGCATCTTTATATCTTGGTTTCTTTACATGTAAAATAAAATTTATAATCAAACAGCAGTGTAGGGATTAAATATAGTCATTCAAATCAAACTCCTAGCACAGTCAGCAAAATGACCCCCAGGAGCAGTGCTTTTGAGGGACTGGCTTGTTTTAACCAACCTCTCCATGAGTTCCCACCATCCTCTGAGGTGGACCCTATCATCTCCTCGTAAAGGAGGAAGAAAGTGGGATGCAGGAAAATGAAAGTCAACAAAAGAATACCAATTCACACAGTAAAAAACGTCACCCTGGATGCCATCCTGCATCACCCTCCAGAGCTGCTTGTTAACCCTGTAACTCCCCTCCACAAGAGGGCTTCGTAAGCTCCCCTGCTAGGCTCTGGTGTGTGTGTGTGTGTCTCAGTGCCACCACCTGTGAATTGGGAGTGGACAGGGATGGTGGAGGCCATTCCGTTGTCAACTTGTCTCCATGGTGAGAATGAGGAGGACGTGGCAGCTGAGGCCATGACCCACCAATCAGGCCAGTCACTGGTAACTGGCTGCTTGGGGAAGTGGAGTTGATGCTGCTTCTTCCATGGTCATCTGCCCTCAATTGAGGAAGATTGGTATTTCATCCTCTTTTTGAGGATAGCCAGTTACTGGGAGTCCTCTGGTTATGTTGAAACTCTCTCTATGCTTGGTGAGCAGTGGTTTAGATGTAGATGAAGTTTACATGTAGATGAAGTTTCTACATCATATAAGTACTCATTGTATTGCAAAGATGGTGTCTGTACATTGTTACAGGACATCTGCATAACAGTTGCTCAGCCAATATTATAAGACTTGAAGAATGTAGAATAAGATAGTGTCTATAAATTGCTCATTATTATAAAGTAACTAGTGACCAAATCTCAATGTGAATTTGATTAGTTGAGTTAAGGTGTGATAGTTCATGGCACAGTTACTGAGATTTAACTTCTGAAACTGTAGAAATTGGTTTTTCTAATTTCTGGTATAAATTTACTTTTGAATCTTTTTGTTCCAAAACCAAATTCAGAAATGAAATTTAATCTGGATAATTTAGTTACATTTAATTGCAGTTTTCATGTAACTAAATCATAATGCAATGAAATTTGATAAAAGTATTAGACAGCTACAGGGTAAACTAATCAGATAACCAGATAAGTAATAAAATAATCTTAGCAAGAATTCTACAAGTAAGATGACAGAGACACTGTGTCATGATAAAATGTGGCAGGCCAGAATAAAGTTATTTATGCATAAAACAACTAATTGCATGCAAAACTGACTGTTCTTGCTATGTTTAGTATAGTTATCAATTTTTTAAACTATTGATTCACACACACACACACACACACACACACACACACACACACACACACACACATACACACACAACAGGTACCTTTTTGACATCACCTTGTAAATCAAATGATTCAGACACCAATGGTCTTATCTAAAAAGAGAGAAAGAAGACCTCATATTTTTGTCCTTACTTTGGTTTATTGTGCATAATTTCTGTGTTTCGAAGCCAGGCTTGGCAGTGTTTCTCCTGCTGTGTGGAGCTAATCAAAAGCCACAACACAAAAGCAAAGAAGCAGAGAGAAAAATCTCATGTTTTGTTTAGCAGCGTCAAACATGAAACAACAGAAACATTCCAGAGTCTACACGATGGACGCTATGATGAGCCTCAGAGAGGAGATTCAGAGCAGGCTCTGAAATGCACAAGCCAAAGATGCCAGTGAGCCTCTTCACAGGTGATCACCACTGGGTCGAGGCATGTGCATTGCTAGGAAATGTGATGCCCACTTCATGTTTCAGTTGGCATGAAAGAAACAGAATACAGATAGAGGAGAGAAGCAGGAAGGATACTGATCAACCAAGAGCTCCCCAGCTCTTCCGAAGGATTAGTGAGCCTATTAAGCATTCTTTGAGATGGAGGAGATCAAGGAGACAGCTCATTGATGGAAGACATTTCCATTTGGAACAGGGGGTGCAGCTGGTGCTGCAAAGTCGAGTGAGATAAGAAAGAGGGGGCATCAAGGGAACCTAAACCCTCTCTCTTTCAAAACAAAATTCTGTGGAATTTTTATTCTCCCGTGGTCTATCTGCATATACAATTCCTGAGACATTTCTGATTCGGTAATCTAATAAAATGACTCTGACACCACATGTCACCCGCTTCATGTTAATTCTCATTATCTACCATCCCCTCTTGGCTCAAACCACAAATGTTTATTGAGTAGCTCTCAACTGCGTGGGGCAGTGAAGTGGCATGAAGAACGAGGATGGAAGTGACAAGACACCTCTGTCTAGATGGATTTTCATAATAATGCAAAAGTCCGCAGCCAGGATCAGAAGAGCACAAACTGAGAACCTGATGTGGACATGAGCATCAGAGAGCCAGACCCACCCAACTGGAGTGACTGTCCCATGCTCATAGAATGCCTTTACCTGTCACATGCTTTCTTCCATCATCTGCCTTCCATAATAGATTAGGTAGATATTAGATTAGATGGATGATTCATAGATGACAGATAATTCGGTAGTAAACAGATACTTAAATAGATGAAATAGGTAGATGTTAGATAGATTGGCTAGATGGTAGATAGATAATATATGGATAGGTAGATAAATGACAGATTAGATAGATAATAAATGATAAATAGACTATGATAGATGTTAGAGAGATGTTTGATAGACTTGCAGAGAAATTATAAATGGACAGAGAGATGATGGATTAGATAGATGAGATATAATAGATTAATAGATGAGATATACATCAATAGGTGATAGGCAGAAGACAGAGAAGTGTGGACGCTATAGCTTACATATGGATCAGAGATCAGAGGGAATTTTCTTTGTTTCTGAGGGCGAACTATCACCATACTGAAGAATCTAACTTTACCTGCAATATTTCACATCTTTTAATAAAACTGTAAGGAGAATATGAGATGATGTTAGCAACTGTCATTTCTGGAGTGGACATGTGACTGTTTATACCATTCTCCACTTCTCTCTCTGTTTTAAAATTGTGGTTGTCAACCATCTTACAACTTTTAAGAAAATGCATACTTCCAGAATAATTTAGCTTTTCATATCCACCTGCAATTAAAGTAGTTTCATCTGCCGCACATCAAAGAAGACCATTCTAGGGAGAATTGTTTCTAGAGCTTTCCTTCCCTGTTATATCCGTTTTCTATCAGAGAGCTCCCAGTTTCAAGCACCTTCCATCACAGTGGGGAGCATGGGTCAGAGGAGGGAAGGATGTCCTATGCCATACTGTATCACTTAGAGGGACACAATGCACAGCCCGCACAAACAAGGAAAGAGACTCTAATGTGTGACCAATCAAAGGGCTGGGATAGACAGGAAGGAGTGGAGTGGCTTGTAGCCTAAAAATTACAGGATAGTTTAGAAACCCTCACTCATAAGGCTACATGGATGTGCTTGTCTTCTGAAAATAACTTTTCAAGAAGGGAGAAGAGGTCAAAACCTGTACTGTGAAAACTTAATGGACTCAGTGCATAGAACCATCTGGCAATGGATGTTTCTGCTGAAATTTTAAACTAGATCTCACTGTGTTACCCAGACTGGAGTGTGATGGCACAATCATAGTTCACTACAGCCTCAACCACCTATACTCAAGCAATCCTCCTGCCTCAGCTTCCTGTGAAGCTGAGACTACAGATGTGTGCCACCAAGTCTGACTTATTTTTTAAAAATTGTAGAGATGGGGTCTCACTATGTTCCACAAACTAGTCTGAAACTCCCGGCCTCAAGGGATCTTCCCACCTCAGCCTCCCAAAGTGTTAGGATTACAGATGAGAATCACTGTGCCTGACCTTAAATGCTCTTGAGAAAAAAGTTACCCAAGAATGAAGTCAGCCTCCAGTAGCCCAGCATCTGACTGAAGTCTGGTCTCAGGGAGAGAGCATGCTCATAAACTCCTTCATTCTGTCTTTGAGGAAGGAGAGATGCAGAGAGGTTCCCAGCACCCACCCTCTGCCCCCTGGACCCACCAGCTAGCTGTGTCCCCTGAGAGCACAGCCAGGGGCCTTGACTGTTCAAGGGTCTCTGCTGTGGCCCTGGCCAAGAGGTGAGTGACACACTGGCAGAAACCCAGATGGGAGGCACAAGAAACAGGATCCACTCAATGCTTTGCAGCTTTGCAAATTTTACTGTTTTGAAAATGTGTGTGACACTGGCCCGTGGTACCATGCTGCAGGTGCAATTTAATGAATTAGATAAATTCTGATGTGTTGGTTGCAGTTGCCCCCAGTCATCCCCAGGGACAATACAGCTCTGACTTCATCAGGCATGCCTATTTCAGGAGCAGACATTCGCTATTGATGAGGTCAGCCACCCTCCATGCACATGGCAACTTTTGTGTTTAGCTGTTTCCTTTTGTTTATGTCTGTGGCCTTGGCCAGAAGGCAGGGGATATTCTGTCAGGAAGACAGAGTGACTCAGGGTTCTGGGTCCGACTTGGCCTCCAACACCTACCCTATCAGACCTAAACACTAGATGGCCTTGGCCGCCAACCACACACCCCTGCATCAGTTTTCTTATCTGTGTAATGAGTAGGAGAGTGACCCTCATCCTTGTAAAGTCCTCAGTGCCATGCCAGATACTAGGACTGCGAATCCTACATGTGTTCACCTATAGGAATAATGACCACAGCAAGATGGTGGTGGAATCGTGGTTGTGACAGTGTTTCACTGTGTGTAGTGGAAAAACAAAATCACAAGGAGAAGTACTTGTGGGATAGGAGTGTGGCCATGCCTGGGGAGAGGGCTGTCACCCTGCACACCCTCTGCATGTAGACATCACGCACCATCCCAAAGCTGGGATGAGAAAACCATGTGACTAACAGGCCACCTGCAGGGGGTCCTGTCTTCCAGAGAAGTGGCCCAATGCCCCTCCTTGGATGACACCTTTGGGAGCAAGGGAGACATTCTGAGTAGGAAAAATGAGGAACCCCTCTTCCCACCTCTGCTACCATAAAGGGTCTCCATGGAGAAAGTCATGACAGCAAAGGCTGATGGGTGTTCCCCCGAGGGGAGCAAGAAAAGGTGGGTGGCAAGCTGGGATGGAGGCGCATTGATGGTGTCACCCGATGGAGTCTGGTGTCATGTGGGTGAGGTAGAAGCCCTCTGGAGGGACAGGGCATTGATCAGTCCTGGGAACCTTGGGTGGTGAGGCCAGATGAGGGATATGACACAGTCACAAGACCTTAGACCCCCACAGACCATGGGAGGTGGGAGGGGTGGGTGAGGCAGACTCGGAGGTGCTCAGTCAAGTGTACAGAGGCCACATCATTGTCATGGTGTCTCAGGCATGGTGACATCATACAGCACAGACTAAATGGGGAGGCAGACGCCTGCCGGCTGAAGTCCAACACCTTCCATGAATGAGGGGGATCATGTTTCTGCTCAGGTGCCACATTTTGTGTTCCCTTTTCAGATTGAGGCTTTGAGATGTGATGACTAATTTCCCTTCATAAGGAGGAGCAGACCACCATGTTTACGAAGTCAAACTTCATCCTAGCCCCCAGGTATCCCACGGACCTTTCCTGGTAACCTCTCCTGGGGCCTGTTAGTGCTTCAGCCCCCATGTAGGAGCCCACACAGCCTCCTGTTGCCACAGGATCCACGAATGGGTGGGGACAAGGTAAGCCTCTATTTGATGACTGAACCACAGTGAGGCATCAGAATGGCAAACCATCCGAATGGCAGCCAGTGGACAGCCTCCAACAGAACATGATGCTGGACTGAGTTCCAGGGTCTACACCCTTGCCTCTCCAAAACCACCATTTTTCGACCTCGACACTCAGATTTACCCCCTTCTCTTCCAAAATGAAGAACCTTTGGGAAAGGCAGGAGAACGAGCCTTGGCCTGCAACATGAGAGGGTAGGCATCATGGTACAAAAGGGCTGGGTCTTCACAAGAATCTGAGCTGCGCTCACTTCTCTTTATTTTGTTTGTCCCACAACCTGTTGAAGGGAGGAGCAGCAGCAGCATGGAGTTTTCCAGCATGTGACAAGGATAGTTTCATGTCTGGATGTAAGATCTCATGAGAAATAGTTGAACAACTGAAAATAATAATACCCAGCTGGGTGTGGTGGCTCTAGCCTGTCATTCCAGCACTTTGGGAGACCAAGGTGAGGGAATTACTTGAGCCCATGGGTTCAAGACCAACCTGGAAAACTTGGCAAGACCTCATCTCTACAATAAATCAAAAATTAGCCATGCATGATAGCATGTGCCTGTTGTTTGGGCTACTTGGAAGGCTGAGGCAGAAGGATCACCAGAGCCCACAGGTCAATGCTGGGGTAGCTGTGAGTGTGCCACTGCACTCTAGCCTGGGTGATGTTGTGAGATGCCAACTCAAAAATAAAAAAGAAAGAAAGAAAGAAAATAACACCTGAACATTTAGAGATGTAGGGCGGACCCTGAGTCCAAACTTTAAGTGTTTGGAAGACAAACACAGTGATGGAAAACCAGGCTTGGTCCCTGAGGTCACAGGCAGACTTGACCAGCATCAACAGTCACAGACTCAGTGTGGAGTGGTTTTTTTCTTTTCTTTTCTGTTTTTATTTCACTAGCTTAGTGGGTACAAGGGATTTTTTATTATCTGCATGCACTGCATAGTGGTGAAGAAATCTGGGCTTTAAGGGTACCCACCACCTCCACTGGTGCCCACTTTACCCGACAGGTGATGTTTCATTCCTCCATCTCTTGCCACCCTCCCTCTCTTGTGTCTCCAGTGTCCACTGTACCACTCTCTGTGCCTTTGCAACACCTCAGTTTAGCCCCCATGAATGGTGAGAATGTGTGGTGCTTGTTTGCTGTTCCTGCTCTGCTTCACTCAGGATGATGGTCTCCAGTTCCATCAAAGTTGCTGCAAAGACCTTAGCTCATAATTTTTAATGGCTGAATAGTATTCCATGGTGTGCATAGTACACATGATATATAGATATATAAACATACACACACACACACCAGGGTGCCAAAAAATGTGTACACATTTTAAGTGATGTTATCTATGTATTACTTTTCAAAGTTGAATTACAATGGCAATGTATAGTATGATGTTTGTCCAGCCATACTTCTGCCATTTTCTTTGACTGTCCTGCCTGTCACATGGTGATACTAGTATTCACTTCATTCACACCATCTTTTGAACAAATATCAGACTTAAAGTGTGTGTACATTTTTGGCACCCCTTGTATATTTATGTACTGATCAGTTGTTGGACATTTAGTTTGGTTCCACATCTTTACAATCATGGATTGTGCTGTGATGAACATGTGGGACAGGTGACTTTTTGTGTAATGAACTCTGTTCCTTTGGGGAGATACATAGCAGTGGTAAGGCTGTATCAGATGGTAGATCTACTTTTAGTTCCTGGATAAATCTCCATACCAATTTCCATAGAGGTTGAATTAACACCAACAGTATATAAGCATTCTCTTTTCACTGCATCTATGCCAATATCTATTGTTTTTCTTTTAAAAAATTATTTAGTAATGGCCATTCTTACTCGTGTAAAGTGGTATCTCATTGTGGTTTAATTTGCATATCCCTGATGATGAGTGATGTTGAGCATTTTTTCATGTTTGTTGATCATTTGTACATCTTTTTTTGAGAGATGTCTATCTATGTCATTTGTCTACTGTTTAATGGGGTATTTGCTTAATTCTTGCTGACTTTTTTAGTGTTCTTTGCAGATTTTGGAATTAGTTATTTTTCAGATGTGAAGCTTGCAAATATCTTCTCCATTCTGTAGGTTATCTGTTTACTTATTATTATTATTATTGATGTACAAAACTTTTCAATTTAATCAAGTTCCACTTGTTTAATTTTGGTTTTGTTGCATTTGCTTTTGGGATCTTAGCCATAAATTATTTGCCTAGGTCAATGCCCAGAAGAATTTTTCCGGGCTTTCTTCTAGGATTTTTATGGTTTCAGTTATGATTTTTAAGTTTTTAATCCATCTTGAGTTAAGATGAGAAATAGGAATCAAGTTTCATTTTTCTGCATGTAGCTATCCAATTTTCCCAGCACCATTTGTTGAACAGGGTGCCCTTTACCCAGTGTAAGTATTTGTCTGTTTTGTCAAAGAAAAGTTGCCTGTTGGTGTTTGAGTTTATTTATGTATTCTCTTTTCTGTTCCCCTGGTCCATGTGTCCACTCTTGCACCCGTACCATGCTGTTTTGGTTTCTACAGACTTGTGGTATAATTTGAAGTCAGGTAATGTGATGCCTCCAGCTTTGTTGTTTTTGCTTAGTATTGCTTTAACTATTCGGCTCTTTTTTGGTTCTATATAAATTTTAGGTTTTTTCTAATTCTGTGAAAAATTATGTTGGTAGTTTGATGGGAAATGGATTGAATTTGTAGATTATTTGGGGTAATATGGTCATTTTAACAATGTTGATTTTTCTAATCCATGAGCATGGGATGTTTTTCCATTTGTTTATATCCTCTGCAATTTCTTTTGTCAGTGTTTTGCAGTTCTCCTTGTGGAGATCTTTCATCTCCTCTCTCAGTCTGAAGTTTTTCTGGCTTGTGCTTCCTTCTAAAATTCTGTTCAACAGACATGCCATAAGCACATTTGCTTGGGTAATGGCCTGAAAAATTGAGCTAATGTTAAGTGACTTTGCATAGTCATGCATCCTCAGGAGATGAGGAAGAGAGGGTATACCTTACATTCTTGTTATGTTAAAGAAGGCTGACTATGAAAGAAGAATAAGGTTTGGTGAGATTACTGTTCTGTTTATTCCCTTCTGCCACTGATGGGGAGGCCAGGACTCCTGTCTGTACTCTAGGAAACTCACTCATCTGAAGATCCATGTACATCATTGATGCCACTTTGTCACATCTGAGAGAAAAGACTTGGTCCAGAGTTAGTTCTTATTCCCCAAGAGGGAATGTTAAGAATAGAACAAGTAGAAGAACTTTTGGGTTAAGGTGACTTTGTTCTGAAACTTTGCACAATTCCAAGGCAGACCCAGGGGAGGAAAGTTGATATAAAAGCAAAGTGAGCCGGGCTCGGTGGCTCAGCCTGTAATCCCGCGCCTTTGGGAGGGTGAGGTGAGTGGATTGCCTGAGCCCGCGGGTTCGAGACCCGCCTGGGCAGCGAGACCTCATCTCTATAAAAAATCAGCGGACATGGTAGTGCATGCCTGTAATTCCGGCTACTCGGAAGGCTGAGGGGGAAGGATCGCCGGAGCCCAGCAAGTAGAGGCTGCGGTGGCCGGGAGCGGCCACTGCACTCCAGTCTGGGCGACAGAGTGAAACTCCAACTCGGGAAAAAAAAAAAAAAAGCAAAGTGACACTTGGCACCTTAGCATATATTTCTAACTCAGGTGTGTCCACATGCCTTCATTGTAGGAATTTCTAGAAAGATGTGTCCACAAACCTATATATGTCTATTTTATGACTAACCAGATATTCAGAGGAAGGTGTCGTTATGAGCAAGTTGCTAAGCATGCAGATGTGGTTAACACTACAAAGCAAGATGGGGATGCTTGTTTCCAAACAACTTCCAAAGTTGAGCCACAGCATTCCATGACCCCACTGACCTAGGTTATAGCATCACATATTGACTCAGTATTCTATCTTGCATTTTTCCAAAGGTTTACCCCACTCTACTCTTACAAAGGGGTGTTCCTGGATGTGGTATGTCTCTATGTTTTCTTCATTAACAGTTATTAGAGAGGCCATACTTGTGGTGGCAACAAGAGCATCCGGCTGTGATTTGTCCAAATTGCTGGTTTTGTTGAGTGGGATGGAGTTGCTGTTGACAGCAATCCCTGACAGCATCGCATGGTGTGTGTAGACCTGCAGAATGACTAGTGCCTCTCTGAGAAATCCATGCACAGCCGATGTCTGTGCAAAAGCCCAGCTAACCTCTCAGAACCACACAGCAGAAAAAAAGCTTGCAGCTTCCAGCTCTGACACTCACTGGCATTTGTTTTCTCATTTAGTCCTGGAGAACTGTGTTGTTCAACTACCACAGGCACACTGCGTGGGTCTCTGGCCACTTGCCCACTGACCATAGACCTGCGCTCTGAGGACTAGCAGCCAGCACCACATTTTCCCTTATGGCTGTCCTCCAGCAGATGTCCCAGCATTCACTGCACCACAGTCTGCATCTTCTTCACAGGCCAACTCCTCCTGACTCGTCACATTCCTGCTGACTCTGCAGGATCCCATTCAAATGTTGCCTACGCTAGAAAGTGGCCCAGATTCTCCCAGAGAGAAAGGCAATCACTTATTTCCATTGAAATGTCTTTCTGTCAACACTTCACTTCTCTAGCAATGTGTTTATGTTTCTGAACATGTTCTTCAGATGGTCAGGCCCTCCAGTTCAAATGCAAGGTTTTACTCCTGGACACCAGTTGACCCAAGACTTCACTCACTGCCCACCCTCAGGGTCCACAGAAAGTTTATAATAAATGAATGGAGGCAGCAACATGCTCAAAAACTCACCTTATGACCGTGATTGCCTTGATCTGTGGTCTGTTCTCAAAAAATCAGGTATGGTATCCAGTCATTTATATCAAATAAAAAAATGCTCTTCATAACTTTAAAAATAGTATCGATTAATTCATTTTTGTTGCAAGAAAATGGACTCTAATAGGAAAAGCTTCCTTCAGATTATCCACCTGTTTTTTTCCTTGATTAGGGGTTAAAAATGTGCAGTATACTTGCTGATGGTGTGTTCGGACTTCTCCACACAAAAACATGCTTCTGTAAAGATGCATCTCATGGCATCTAGAACGTGGTGACTGTTCCTTGCCTTCTCAGCCTTGCCCAAGTAAGAAGCAATGGAATGGAGAGGCCACTCTTGTTTTTTACCAAAAACACCTAGGTTATGGATGACCATTCATTTTAGTTTTCAGAGTTTTGACATTAAAAAGTAGCACAACCATATTTTAAAACACATATGTAAATGATTTTCTCACATTTTTTTCATTCTAATTCCCTTCTGGAGATATGTCTTGCCCAAGGTCAAGCTCCATTCCTGAGATCCAGAATTGCGTGAAACAACCCAGCCTTTTCAATATGGCCACTGCGGTCTCTGGTAGTTTACTAGGGTTGTAACATGATTTCTTTCACAGGAGAGCTCAGTTGGCAACTGATAAGGGAATTATCAGTGGGTCTGAGTCTGAGTGAAATCAGGCATCATGGCATGCTTCTGGGTCCCCAGGTCCTGTCTCATCCTCAGCACACAAAGGGACTTTTAATGTGGCCAAGCAGGATGTCCTGGACACGCTTCACCTGAGAAATGCCCAATGACTACTTGTCAGATTATTTAAATAATAAAGATTCTTTAATTCCCTACACACTCCTTTCAACCCCACCCCAACTCAAAGAAAGAATAATAACGAATTGTCCAGTGTGATTCTCCCAACAAAAATTGCATGACCCTTTTTCTGTCTTCTTTTTTTTGAGTTGGAGTCTCACTCTGTCACCCAGACTGGAGTGCGGTGGCTGCTCCCGGCCACCGCAGCCTTGACCTGCTGGGCTCCAGTGATCCTTCCACCTCAACCTTCCAAGTAGCCGGAATTTCAGGCATGCGCTACCATGCCTGACTGATTTTTTGATTTATTGTAGAGATGAGGTCTCGCTGCCCAGGCAATCCACTCACCTCAGCCTCCCAAAGGCGCGGATTACAGGCTGAGCCACCGAGCCCAGCTGACCCTTTTTCTTAAAGTTACATTTGCTGAGATATGACAGAGGCCATTTAAAGAATTTTAAACAGCCCACACACAATAATGGCAGAAGCGGCAAAGGCTATTATTTATTCAACATCTTATATGTATGAATCGCTGTCTAGGAACTTTAGAACTATTTTCTGGAGGCCGGGCTTGGTGACTCAGACTGTCATTCCAGCACTTTGGGAGGCTGAGGTGAATGGATTACCTGAGTTTGTGGGTCTGAGACCAGTCTGGGCACCTTGGCAAGACCTTGTCTCTACAATAAATAAAAAATTAGCCAGATTCGGTAGCGCATATCTGTAGTTCTGGCTACTTGGAAGGCTGAGGTGGAAGAATTGTCGGAGCCCAGCAGGTCAATGCTGGAGTGGCCGTGAGCATGTCACTGCACTTGAGCCTGGGCAAGAGAGTGAGAATCCAACTCAAAAAAATAGAAAGAAATATTTTCTGGAGTTTTGACAATAGCCATGTATGGTAATCCTTAATACATTCTACTTTATAGAAGTGTGAGCACAGGGTCACCCATTCGGTGAGGAATTGAAATCCAAATCTGCCTATTCATGCCACAATGTCACAGTTAAGATAAGTTGCTCTATGTCCAAAGTGCAAGGCTAATTCCAAGAAGATTCAAGAAGCTGTATACTCAGAATGTCTCACACATGCCCAATCAATGTCCCCCTTGGTCCAGGAAAGCACTGGATCTCTCACAAGCACCACTGAGCTTCACTGTCCAATATATGAACAGAGAAATGCTCTCAAGAAGACAGAGAAGAAAGACAGAGGGATAGACAGAGAGACAGAGGAGCAGAGACAGAGAAAGATATGGATAGAGAGAGAGTATGTGCTTTAATATAAGAAAAACAAGATTACAAGGTGAGGTGGTGGGTGGGAGAAGCTGTTCTCTGATTTTGCCCAAGTCAGAGGAGCCGCATTGGTACTCAGGAAAAGACAGTGCTCATGTGTGGGGCTTGGGTACCCAGGACCTGTCCTCCAAACTGAACCATGATCACCACTTTGGCTCATTAAAAGTGCTGTGTTTTACTTAGAGAGATTTGAGGTTATTCATAAATAATTCAGTGCCACTGGGGGGACAAAACAATTGTGAAAACATTGCACTTCCACTAAGTATATTAAATACCCACAAACCATCAAGTGTTCTCCTGGGTGTCGGATCAGCACAGTACTGGGCTAGGTCAAGAGAAAGCCCAAGTCACCATTACAGAGTATGCTCAGCTCTCAAGATAAAAGAAAAAGGTGAACTATCCCACCATACTCAGGGATTGCAAGATGAATAAAACACAGGCTTTGACAAAAGATGGAAAGCAGTCTATGCAAAAGGAATGTAGAACAAACTGGAACTGGAAAAAGGGCGAAAGATTAATTACTCTTAATGAAATATATGGGTAAAGTCATTCTTTCAAAAATGTCTAAAATCCCAGGGTGTATGAGTCGATCGTTCCACCTACCCCCCCCACCACAAACGATGTCAGCATCAACACAAGGAAAACTTCTATGAATAAAGTCAGAGAAGGAAGAGGCCCCCAAGACTGCCCATGCGAGCACTACCCATGTTGTTACTGGTGTGGGGTGGGGCTGCGAGTCCACATTCGGCATCATTTAATGGGATTATCTCTCCAGGGCTGGGAGGAGACATGACACTGAGGACCTTGCTTAAGCTGAGCTGTTACCACACTGCTTGTTTTGCTTAAATGTCACACTGGTAGAGTGTTGAGGGGTTTGCTCTTAAGCACATTTGACAATCGCTGATCTTCACTGAGTTCCAGAGAGTGTTGCCAGGGCATCGCCTGTCTCAAGTCATTTCATCAACGAGACGCAGAAGTGATTACAGGCAGTCATCACCCTGGCTGGCCTCCTCGGCCTCCACCATATGTATCCTCACTTGTTTTACCCCCCAGTTAGCACACCACAGGGAGAGTTCTCCTTTTCTCTTTAATTACCTTGTTAGAGGAATGATTGACAAATAGTATATTTCTCTCTTTGTAAGAGTGCATAATAACGAGCTTAGGAAAAAAATATACTTACAGGCCTTTATCCATGGCCAAAATCAAGAGAGAGAACGTTTTCACCAACCGTAAAGTCATCCTATTCTCCTTTCCAGTAACCCCGTATCCCACTCACGGCCTCTGAGAAATGCTGATGTGGTCCCCATCCTCGACAGTGCCTTTTCCAGAATGGCCTCTAATCAAAATCACACAGAGGTAGCCTTCAGTGTCTGGTGTCTTTAACTTCACATAGTGCTTTTAAGATTCAAGGGTACTCCCTCGTGGATTACTTGGTTTTAGTGATGAAACTTTTTCCATTGTGTTTGGGCACCACAGTTTAACCATTTGAAAGTCAGTGGGCACTAGATCCCCCACCCATATTTTAGCAATTATGACTGAAGTAGTTATGTATCATTTTATATCAGTTAATATAAGTAAATACTTAATATTAATTTAATAGTTATGTCTCACTCACTAGTGGAATTTCTGGACTTGATGATAAATATATGTTTAATTATGAAAGAACCTGCCAAACTGCAAAATTTGTTGCATTGCCTCCCATTTTCAATAATAACATACAAGCCTATGGATCACTCCACACTAGAGCAGAAGCTCAATGTTGTTTACTCTTTATTTGTCTGCTTTTAGTCATTCTAGTCGAAGTGTGGTGCAGTAATTGGTAATGAGATTGAACATCTTTACATGTGTTTATTTATTTATTTAATCAATTTTTGTATTATGGTGTTTTGGGGTACAGTTAAGGGTTAGGTATACAAATATGCTTCATTTAGGACCCCTTGTTGATAACAGGTGTCTCCCCGTCCCCAGACAGATGTTTACTACCATTGGTCCCACCCCTCTCCCCCCATAATTTCCCCCATCACTGTCAGTCATTTTCTTATGGTAGTGCGTTGGATGATCAAGGACCACTATATAAATGAGAGCATGTGATACTCAGATCTTTGTTTCTGTGAGAGGTCACTCAGTATTATAGACTCTAGTTCCATCCAGGTTGCTGTGAAATTCATAATTTTGTTCTTTTTTATGGCTGCATAGTATTCCATCATGTATATGTACCACATTTTTTAAATCCACTCCTCTTTTGATGGAAAACATGGTTGGTTCCAGGTTCTTGCTACTGTGAACAATGCTGCGATAAACATTCGTGTGCAGGTATCTTTTTTATAGAGTGATTTGAGTTCTTCAGGGTATGTTCCCAGTAGGAGGATTGCAGGGACATATGGGAGGTTGATGTTTAGAGCTTTTAGGAATCGCCACACTGCTTTCCACAGGGGTTGCACTAGTTTACACTCACACCAACAGTGTAGGAGTGTTCCCTTTTTGCCACACCCTCTCCAACAACTGTTATTTTTTGAGTTATTGATAATTGCCATTCTGACTGGAGTTATGTGGTATCTCAGTGTGGTTTTGATTTGCATCTCCCTGATGATTAGTGAGGTTGAGCCTTTCTTCATGTGTCTGTTGGCTGCTTGGATGTTTTCCTTTGTGAAGTGTGTGTTCATATCTTTTGCCCATTTTAAAATGGGGTTGTTTGCTTTTTTCTTTTCAGCACATTTGAGTTCCTTGTAGATCCAAGATGTTAAGCCTTTGTCAGACATGGAGTTGCAAATACTTTTTCCCATCTGTAGGCTGTCTCCCTGCTCTTTTGATGGTTTCTTTGGCTTTGCAGAAGCTTGTCAGTTTAATGAGGTCCCACTTGTCTATTTTATCCCTTATGGCCTATGGGTTTTGGGGTTTGTTCAGGAATTGGATGCCAGTTCCGATTTCCATGAGGGTATGTCCTTCATTTTCTAAGGTTCTTATGGTTTGAGGTTTTACATTTAGGTCTCTGATCCAATTTGAGTTAATTTTTGCATATGGGGATAGGTAGGGGTCCTGTTTCAATCTTCTGCATGTGGTCAGCCAGTTTTACCAGCACCATTTACTGAATAGGTTCTCCTCTTCCCAGTCGTAGGTGGTGGAGGCTTTGTTGAAGATGAGTTGATTGAGAAATTGAGGTTTTGCTTCTGGAATCTCAATTCTATTCCATTGATATATATGCATGTTCCTATACCAATACCAAGCTGTTTTGATGATTGTAGCTTTATAGTAAAATTTGAAGTCTGGTAATGTGATACTACCTGCTTGGTTTTTTTTGCTGAGGATTGTTCTGGCTATTCTTGGTCATTTGTGTTTCCATATGAATTCCTCTGTTGTTTTTTCTAGGTCTGAGAAGAATGTTGCTGGCAATTTGATAGGTATTGCACTGAATCTGTAGATTGCCTTTGGTAAGATGGACATCTTCACAATGTTGATTCTTCCAATCCATGAGCATGGGATATTTTTCTACTTGTTCATGTTATCTTTGATTTCTTTGAGCAGTGGTTTGTAGTTTTCATTGTAAAGGTCTTTCACATCTCTGGTTAGGAATATGCCAAGGTATTTCATTTTTTTGTGGCTATTGTGAATGGAATTGTGGTTTTTATTAGGGTTTCTGTTTGCATATTATTGGTGTGAAGAAATGCGATTGTCTTTTGCACATTTATTTTATATCCTGAGACTTTGCTGAAGGCCTTTATCAGTGTAAGGAGGTTTTTGACAGATTCTCTTGGGTTTTCAAGGTACACGATCATGTCATCTGCAAAGAGAGATAATTTGACTTCCTCTTCTCCTATTTGGATACCCCTGATTTCCTTCTCTTCTCTGATTGCTCTAGCCAGGACTTCCAATACTATGTTGAACAGGAGGGGTGAGAGTGGGCATTCTTGTCTTGTTCCAGTTTTCAGGGGAAATGGTTCCAATTTTTGTCCATTTAGGAGTATGCTGGCTGTGGGTTTCTTGTAGATGGTTTTTACTACTTTGAGGTATGTTCCCTGTATGCCTAGATGTTTGAGTGTTTTTATCAAGAAGGGTGCTGGATTTTATCAAAAGATTTCTGCATCTAATGATATAATCATGTGGTTTTTCTTTTGACATCTGTTGATGTATTTAATTACATTTATTGTTTTACGAATGTTGAACCAGGCTTGCATCCCAGGGATAAAGCCTACTTGGTTATGATGGATGATTTTAGAGATGTGTTGTTGAATCCGGTTTGCTAGAATCTTGTTGAGAATTTTAGCATCTATGTTCATCAAAGATATTGGCCTATAGTTCTCTTTCTTTGATGGATCTTTACCTGGCTTGGGTATCAATGTGATGTTAGCTTCATAAAATGATTTGGGGAAGATTCCATCTTTCTCAATTGCCTAAAATGCCTTCAGTAGGATTGAAATCAGCTCCTCCTTAAATGTCTTGTAGAATTCTGCTGGAAAGCCATCTGGTCCAGGGCTTTTTTTTTGTAGGGAGTTTTCTTATAACATGGTCAATTCCTTGATTGTTATTGGTCTATTTAGGGTCTCTCTTCTTGTTTCAACCTAGGCAGGTTGTGTGATGACAGAAAGTCCTCCATTTCCTTAAGGTTTTCAAGTTTGTTTCCATACAGGTGTACGTAGTAGTCTCTAATGATCTTTTGTATTTCTTCAGGGTCAGATGTGACTTCATCTTTTATGTTTCTGGTTGGGCTTATTTGGGTTTTTTCCTTGGTCATTCTAGCTAGGGGACCATCGATCTTGTTTATCCTTTCAAGAACCAGCTTTTTGTTTCACTGATTTTTTATGTATTATCTTTTGTCTTTTATTACCTGGATTTGGGCTTTTATTTTGGTGATCTGGATTCTTCTGCTGAAATTAGGGTTTTTGTGGTCTTGCTTTTCCAGCTTCCTTAGGTGATTTGTTAGGCTGTTAATTTGTGTTCCTTCCATTTTCTTCATGTTTGTAGGGATATAAATTCTGCTCTTACTACAGCTTTTAAGGCATCCCACAGATTTTGGTAAGATATTTCTTGTTTTGTTTTGTTTTGGGGTTTTTTTTTTTGAGCTGGAGTCTCACTCTGTCGCCCACACTGGAGGGCAGTGGCCACTCCTGGCCACCGCAGCCTCGACCTGCTGGGCTCCGGTGACCCTTTCCCACCTCAGCCTTCCAAGTAACCGGAATTACAGGCATAAGCTACCACGCCTGGCTGATTTTTTTTATTTATTGTAGAGATGAGGTCTCGCTGCCCATGTGGGTCTCGAACCGCGGGCTCAGGCAATCCACTCACCTCAGCCTCCAAAGGCACAGGATTACAGGCTGAGCCACCGAACCCGGCTAAAGATGTTTCTTCATTTTTTTTTTTTTGTTTGTTTGTTTTGTTTTGTTTTTGAGTTGGAGTCTCACTCTGTTGCCCAGACTGGAGTGCAGTGGCTGCTCCCGGCCACCGCAGCCTCGACCTACTGGGCTCTGGAGATCCTTCCACCTCAGCCTTCCAAGTAGCTGGAATTACAGGCGCGTGCTACCACACCCGGCTGATTTTTTGATTTATTGTAGAGTGAGGTCTGACCACGTTACCCAGGCGGGTCTTGAACCCGCGGGCTCAGGCAATCCACTCACCTCAGCCTCCCAAGGCATGGGATTACAGGCTGAGCCACCGAGCCCGGCTTGTTTCTTCATTTTCATTTGTTTCTAGGTATCTTTTGATCTCTGTTTTGATTTCATCATTGACCCAGGAGTTGTTTAGCATCATGCTGTTAGTGTCTATGTCTTTGTGGGTTTTGGAGGGACCTTGGTGGTGTCAATGTTTATTTTTATTCCACTGTGGTCCAAGAAGGTGCATGGAAGAATTTTGGGTCTTTTAAATTTGCTTATGCTTGATTTATGGCCAATTATATGGTTGATCTTAGAATTCATTCCATGCGGTGATGAGTAGAATATGTATTCTGTGGTCTTTGGCTGGTGTGTTCTGTAGGTAGCAATTAAGTCCATTTGGTCCAGAGTCACATTGAGGTTCTGGATCTCATTGCTGATTTTTTGTCCTGATGATCTGTCTAGGGTTGTGGCTGGGGTATTAAAGTCCCCAGTTAAGATGGTGTTAGAGTCAATATCTTTCTTTAGTTTTCCTAGGAGTTGCTTTATAAAAGTTGGTGCATCTATATTAGGTACATATATGTTTAGGATAGATATTTCTTGTTGATGGAGTAAACATTTTATCATTATGTAGTAGCCCTCTGTATCTTTTTAAATTTTTGATAGCTTAAATGGTATTTTGTCTGAAATTAGGATTGCGACTCCTCCTTTCTTTTGTGTTCCAGTTGCCTGAAAATTTGTTTCCCATCCTCTTACTTTGAGTCTGTGCATGTCCTTTCTAGTGAGATGGGTCTCTTGAATGCAATATATTGTTGCCTGGTGATATTTTATCCATTTTGTCATTCTATGTCTTTTCAGTGGTGCATTTAGTTCATTCACATTCAGGCTAATTATTGAAATGTGAGAGTTTGTCCCTATCAGAGTTCTTATAGAGTTGTTCTTCCACTTGGTTTATCACCTTTCTTTTGTTTTGGGTGTTGGTTCCTGTGTATTTTATTCTTTTTCCCGTACTCTTGTTAATAACGTTGTTCTTTTTTGCCCCTTTTCTTCTGTGTTTAGTACTTTCTTAAGTGTTTCATGTAGAGGTGGTTTGGTGGCTGCATAAGTTCTTAGGGATTGGATATCTGGGAAAGATTTTAATTCTCCCTTGCTGATGAAGCTTAATCTGGCTGGGTAAGTTATTCTTGGTTGAAATTGTTTATCTTTTAGGACTTTGAAGATAGGGCTCCAAGCTCTCCTAGCCTGTAGATTTTCTGTAGATAAATCTGCTGCAATTCTAATTGGTTTTCCATGGTAGGTGATCTGGCCTTTTTCTCTTGCTGCCTTTAGGATTTTTTCTTTTATTCCTACTTTGTTTAGGTGAATTGTCATGTGTCTAGGAGTTGGTCTTCTCATTTGTTGTCCTGCAGGGGTTCTCTGAATCTGCTGTGTTTGAATTTTTGCATCATTGATTAGATAAGGGAAGTTTTCTTGAATGATCTCATGGAAAGTTTGTTCCAGCGTGGTCTCTGTCTCTCTCTCTGCCTCAGGAAGGCCAATTTCTCTTAGATTCGGTCTCTTGAAGTAATCACTCATCTCTTGAATGTTTTTTCTGTCATTTTGAGCTTGTTTTCTGTGTTTTTGAGAGTTTGGGTTAGTTCTATATTTTGGTCCTCAAGCTCTGAGATTCTTTCTTCTGTTTGTGTAATTCTGCTTTCCATGCTTATCAGTTTGTTATTCATTTTATTCACAGTATTCTTTATTACTGTTATCTCAGATATCAGTTCCTTTCTAGTTTCTTCTTGAGTCTCCTCAATTCTTTTTAATCTCTCCATTAATGTCTTGATATCTAGGTTTGTAGTTTGAGACCAGTCATTCTGGGGGCTCTTTATTGTTTGCATTCTGAAGTGAGTTTTCTGTGTCTGCCCTCCCAGGAGTCTGGGAGAGACCCATATTCTTCTTTCGGTTTTTCTTAATTTGTGTAGATTTTTCTCTCATGCCTGGAGCTAAATGAGGTACAAAAGAGGAAAATAATGGAGGAAGGGGGGGTCATTAGGAAGTTAGAAAGAGAGAAGAGTGAGAGGGAAAACAGACATACATACCAACTAACAGGTGAAAAAGAAACACAAGGCTGGAGAGAAGTAAAAAAAAAAAAAAAACACAGAAGGACAATTCCCTAAAGAATACTGGTAGTTACACAGAGACAGACCAATAAGATCATGAAACAGATAGTGTAAGTTAGAAAGCAAACAATAGTGAGCAAAACATACAGTCAGAATGATAAAACCAAAGGTCAAAATAAGAGATCCAAGTAGTTGTGTAATCTTTCCTTGATTCCTTATCTCCAGCCTCTCCCCTCTGTTTTTGTTGCAGGTAGTTATCCTGCTGCCTGGGAGTCTTTAACTCCTAGTTGTCTCAGTCTGTTCAGTATAGGGGAGGGGCTTTGTCTCCTGTTTAACAACCTCACTGTGGGAACCGAGTTGGAGGCTCTGATAGGTGGGTGGGGCAATACAGATCTGCCTGGAGAATGGCAGAGGTGGTAGTTCCACTTTCACTTTTAGGGATTCTCATCTGGGATCAGCTGCACAGTTGGGTGCTGGATCCGGGGTGTCACCAGCAGGCTGGGGTGGACAAGAGGGTCGGGCATTCCTCCTTTGGAACTGGAAGCCTCTGATCAGCACCTTACACCAAGCTTGGGGTTCTGCTCCCTTACACAAGCTTGAAGTCACACGCTGAGTGCCTCAACCAGGGTGGTCCCGGAGCTCCAGAACTCCAAAGCTCCAAAGGGCAGGTCATGGCTCTGGGTCCCTCACAGGGCACTTCAGTCAGAAATGGGACCAGTACCTCTGAGGGGCAAGTGCCCGGAGCCTCCCTGGGTGACCAGCAGTTTGGTGCTGGGTGCTGGGCATCACGATGTAGTCAGAGAGGGAGCTGGGATCCAGGACTCCTGAGCAGGTGGGAGTCACATATAGTGGAGCATCCGCAGCTGGGAGCTGCAATGTCTGGCCCTGTGTGGGACTGAAGGTCCCCAGGCCTCGTGCCAGTGCGGCTGGCGGTGGGTAGGGGGCTGTGGGAAGAAAAGTAAGAGTCTTTTTGGGAACTCACGTTAGGAAAGTCTCATGAATCCACCTATACCATCACCATCTTTCTATTTTTTCTTCTCATGTGTTTATTTAACATCTCTATTTATTTAAGTGCTCAAATTTTTACCTGTTATGTATTGGATTAACTATCTCTTTTTATTATTGAGTTTCTTCAAATTGAATATATTCCTTATTTATGGAGGTGCAAAAAAAGTATACACATTTTAAGTGTGATGCTTGTTCAATGATGCACTACTCAAATGAATATTAGCATCACCATGCAACAGGCAGGACAAAGCAAATGGTGGAAGTACAGTTGAGTGAACATCATTCTATACATTGTTACTGCAATTTAATTTGGCTTCAAAATGTAATACATTGATAACATCTCTTAAAATGTGCATACGTTTTTTACTTCCTTTGTATTTTTGTTATGAATCTTCTATCAGATATGTGTTTTTCAAATATTTTCTCCCATACTATGTGTCTTTTTTCACTTACAGTTTTTTTTTCAAATAGCAGACATTTTTATTTAATAAAGTATAATACAGTCTTTTTTATCTTCTATGGTTTGATGTGTGAATTTTAAATAACCAATCATTTTTGTCATGTGGATGCCCAATTATTCCAGCGGTGGTCCTGGAATATTTTTACACTGAGTTATCTTGGCTTGAGGGTCTATTTCTCTTTGGGTCCACCAATCTATAGCTCAATGATTTAGCTGACACATATTGTCTGAATTGCTCTACCCTTCTAGAAAATTGTGAAATCAGGTAATGCTCTTTTTCAAAATCATTTTGGCTATTCTAGGTCATTTGTCTTCCTTATGCATTTTATAAAGAGCTTGCAAACTTTAACACAAATAGGCTATTGCAATCTTGATTATGTTGAACCTATAAAGAAATTTTGGAAGAATTGACAATTTCACTTTATTGAGCTTTCATATCCACATACATAGTATATATTTCTTCTTAAGAAATCCATTTAGATTTACTTATCCCAGCAATATTTTACAGTAGTTGTCAGTCAGAAGACAAATTTTGTGCATATATTTATTTATTTATTATTTATTTATTTGAGTTGGAGTCTCACTCTGTCGCCCAGACTGGAGTGCAGTGGCCGCTCCTGGCCACTGCAGCCTCGAACTGCTGTGCTCTGGTGATCCTTCCACCTCAGCCTTCCAAGTAGCTGGAACTACAGGTGCACGCTACCATGCCTGGCTAGCTTTTTATTTATTTATTGTGGAGATGAGGTCTTGCCAAGTTGCCCAGGCTGGTCTCGAACCCACAGGCTCAAGCAATCCACTCACCTCAGCCTCCCAAGGTGCAGGATTACAGGCTGAGCCACTGAGCCCGGCTCATATATTTACTTTTATCCCTAACAATTCCATAGTTGTGATGCTAGTATTAATATATATTGTTAATTTCAACGTCCAATTGTCATTATATTGTATAGAAAACTGTTGGTTTCTATATATTGACTTTTTTTCTAATAATTTTCTGGCCTCATCCATTCTAGTGCATCTTTGCAGAATCTTAGGATTTCCTTTAAAAATAATTCATCTTCCAATGTAGACAGGTTTTGCACTGTCTTTTCAATCTCTATGCTTAAAATCTTTTGTCTGGCCTTATTGCTTTGGTTATGTGTACACTACTGAATAGTTGTGGTGAGGAAAGAACTCTATAACTTGCTTCTTATCTTAAGGGAAAAATCTCATAATCAAGTATAAATATTTTCTCCAAACTGAAAAAGTTTTGATATCAGGTTGAAGAACACTTATTTTTCTACTTTGCCGAGAATTGTTAATCAGTGATGAATGTTGTCCAAAATTATATATTAACATGCACTTTTTTGTTTACTATATTGATATTGGGATTTAAAAAAAATGTTGGTGAAACTTTACATTCCTGGGATGCATTTTAATGAATCATCATATATTTTTCTTGCTCTTCTGGATTTAATTTTTCAAAAATTTGTTAGTGACTTTTTCTCCCATGGTTATGTGGACTATTGTTCTATAGTATTTTTTTCTTGGAATGTCTTTGTACAGTTTTGCTTTCAGGGTAGTTCAGGTCTTAACAATAATTTAAGATAATATTCTCTTCACTTTTGTCTTCTAGAAGATGTGCTGATGATGAGCATTTCTTTCTTTGATTCCTTTGTAGATTTTATCAAAGAAAAACATGTGGGCCTGGATGATTTTTATTTTTCTTTCTTTTTTTCTTGCCTTGTTTACTTCTATTTTGAAACAAGGCATCAGTCTATCATCCAGTTTGAAGTGCTGTAGCAAGACAATATCTCACTACAGCCTTGACTGCCTGGATTCAAGTGATCCGCCTGGCTCAGCCTCCTGAACACATAGGACAGCACGCCTGGCTAAATATTTTTTTTACTTTTATTTTTTGCAGAGAGGGTCTTGTTATGTTGCTCAGAGTGGTCTTGAACTCCTAGCCTCAAGCAATCCTTTTGTTTTCGCCTTCCAAAGTTCTGGTATTTCAGGTGTGAGCCACCAACTCCAGTGTGGGCCTGGAATTTTATTTCTTTGTTGTATTGATGATGATTTTGATTATCTACCTAATGGCTAAGACTGCATACTTTCTATTTGATCTATCAAATATGTTGCCTAAAATTATTTTAATGTTCCTTGTCCTTTGAATGGCACTAGGGTCTATGATAATCTTGTTAATTCAGTCTTAGTAGTGGAAGTTTGTGCTTTTCATTCTTTTCTTGATATCTCTACTTATAATAATAAAATCAATCTTTCCAAAGGAGGAGTTTTGGTATTATTGAACTTTTTGCTTTTTTCTGTTTTCTATTGTTTTGATTTTTGCTGTTATCCTTACAATTTCCTTTTCTCACTGTCTTTGAACCTCATTAGCTTTTCTTTTTGTAGTTTCCTAATGTTGAAACTTACATCATGGTTTTTGATCTTTTGTTTTCCTTTTCTAATGTGTTGAAGGCTACAAATTCTCCTCTAGGCACTGCTTTAGATACATCTCACCCAATTTTATAAATTCTACTATATTTTTACTTGGTGAAAATGTAACTTCACTGATATTTCCTCTCTGACCATAGAGCTATGTAAAGGATTGTTGTTTCATCTTTGAGTATTTGGATATTGTCAGAATTACTTTGTGTTTCTGAATTTTAATTTAATTCTGTTGTGTTCAGAGAACATAGTATAATTTCCACAACTTTGCTCCTGTTTATAATGTACACTTGAACATGATACACACCCTTCTTCTGTTGGGTGCAGCATTCAGCAAATGTCAAGCAGGTCAAATTAGAATGCTAGGGCTATTCAGG
Source organism: Cephalopachus bancanus (assembly GCA_027257055.1). NCBI lineage: Eukaryota > Metazoa > Chordata > Mammalia > Primates > Tarsiidae > Cephalopachus > Cephalopachus bancanus. The sequence goes on from JAPVLO010000945.1 coordinate 96,314, forward strand.
ACTTACCCTCAGTTGATTGCATTTTAATTCATCCATTAATTAATAAGACAGGTGTGTTAAATACTCCAAAAATAATTTTGGGTTTATCTATTTTCCTTTCCTGATTTGCTTTGAATCATTCTTATTACTCGCATAAACATTTAGGAACGGTGTTTCTTTTTGTTGAATTGACCTTTTGCTTTTGTATGCCTCTCTTTATACTTGGCAATATTCCTGGTTATGCAGTACACTTTTACATTAATATTGCTTCTTATGTTTTCTTTGGACTAGTATTTGCATAGAATTTTATGTCTTTATATTAAAGCAAATATATACAGACAGCTTAATGTTTCTTGCTTTTTTATATAATATGAGAATCTCTGACTATTTAGGCCATTTACATTTAATATACTTATTGATACGATTTTATTTAAATGCAGCAACCTATTAATTTTATTCCATTTGCTCTGCTTTTTTATTTTTTAATTAAGTTTTTTATTACAAGGATGTGGGGTATAATTCAGGGTTATGTATACAAATATTGATCATGCAGATACCCTTGTTGATGAGGTATGCCTCTCCCTCCCTTAGCAGTCTCCCTCAACTGCCAATCTCCAGCACTTTCTAAGATTCTTATAGCTTGAGATTTTATGTTTAGGCCTTTGTTCCATTTAGAGTTAATTTTTGTGTATGGTGATAGGTAGGGGTCCTGTTTCAATCTTCTGCATGTGGTCAGTCAGTTTTCCTAGCACCATTTAATGAATGGGTTCTCTTCTCCTCAGTGGTTGTTGTTGGCGGCTTTGTCAATGATGAGTTGGTTGAGGAACTGAGGCTTTACTTCTGGAATCTCTATCCTGTTCCATTGGTCTATGTGCCTTTTCTTGTACCAATACCAGGCTGTTTTGATTACTGTAGCCTTATAGTAAAGTTCAAAGTCTGGAAGTGTGATACCTCCTGCTTTGTTTCTTTTGCTAAGGATTGTTTTGGCTATTCATGGTCATTTATGTTTCCATATAAATTTCTGTATTGTCATTTCCAGGTCTGAGAAGAATGATGTTGGTAACTTAATGGGTATTGCGTTGAATCTGTAGATTGCCTTTGGTAGGATAGACATCCTAACAAGGTTTATTCTTCCTATCCATGAGCACGTGATATTTTTCCATTTGTTTGTGTCTTCTTGGATTTCTTTGAGCAGTGTTTTGTAATTCTTATTGTAAAAGTCTTACACTTCTCTGGTTAGGAAGACGCCAAGGTATTTCATTTTTTGGTGGCTATTGTGAATGAGATTGTGCTTTCTATTTGGGTCTCTGCCTGCTTGTTGTTGGTGTATAGGAATGCAACAGTCTTTTGCACATTTATTTTGGACCCTGAGACTTTGCCAAAGTCCTTTATCAGTGCAAGCAGATTTTTCGACAGATTTTCTTGGATTTTCAAGGTACAGGATTATATCATCAGCAAAGAGAGATAACTTGACTTCCTCTTTTCCAATTTGGATACCTCTGATATCCTTCTCTTGTCTAATTGCTCCAGCTAGGACTTCCAAAACAATATTGAACAAGAGGGGTGAGAGTGAGCAGCCTTTTCTTGTTCCAGTTGTCAGGGGAAATGTTTTTAATTTCTGTCCATTTAGCAATATGTTAGCTGTGTGGTTGTCATAGACGGTGGTTACTATTTTGAGATATGTTCCTTGTATACCTAAGTGTTTGAGAGTTTTTATCAAGAAGGGATGCTGGATTTTCTCAAAAGCTTTTTATGCATCTAATGAGATAATTATGTGGTTCTTGTTTTTACATCTCATGATGTATTTAGTGACATTTAGGGTCTTGCAAATTTTGAACCAGCCCTGCATCCTGGGGATGAAGCCTACTTGGTCATGATGGATGATTTTTTGTTTTTGAGTTGGAGTCTCACTCTGCTGCCCAGACTGGAGTGCAGTGGCCGCTCCCAGCCACCGCAGCCTCACCTGCTGGGCTCTGGAGATCCTTCTGCCTCAGCCTTCCGAGTAGCCAGAATTACAGGCACGCGCTACCACGCCCGGCTGATTTTTTTTTTTTTTTTGATTTATTGTAGAGATGAGGTCTTGCTGCCCAGGTGGGTCTCAAACCCGCGGGCTCAGGCAATCCACTCACCTCAACCTCCCAAAGGCGCGAAATTACAGCTGAGCCACCGAGCCTGGCATGGATGATTTTTGAGATGTGTTTTTGGATCCGATTTGTTAGAATCTTGTTGAGAATTTTTGCATCTATGTTCTTAAAGGATATTGGCCTTTAGTTCTCTTTCTTTATTGGATTGTCACCCTGTTTGGGTATCAGTGTGATGTGAGCTTCATAAAATGATTTCAAAAGAATTCCTTCTATCTCAATTGTCTGGAATACTTTCAGTAGGGTTGGTATCAGCTCCTCGTACATTTCGTAGAATTCTGCTGGAAAGCCATGCGGTCCAGGGCTTTTCTTGGTAGGTAGTTTTCATATGACAGAGTCAATTTCCTGGGTTGTTATTGGTCTATTTAGTGTCTCAATGTCTTCCTGTTTTAGCCTAAGGAGGTTGTGTGATGTCAGAAAGTCCTCCATTTCATCTAGGTGATCAAGCTTGTTTCCATATAGGTGTACATAGTAATCTCTGATAATCTTTTGTATTTCTTCAGGGTCGGTTGTGATTTGATCTTTTGTATTTCTGATTGTGTTTATTTGGGCTTTTTCTCTCTTTTTCTTGGTCATTCTGGCAAGAGGCCCATCAATCTTGTTAATTCTTTCAAAGAACCAGTTTTTTGTTTTGTTGATGGTTTCTATAATATTTTTGTCTTCTATGTCCTGTATTTGGGCTCTATTTTTGTGATTTGGATTCTTATGCTAAAGTTGGGGTTTTGGTGGTCTTCTCTCCCCATCTCCTTTAAGTGATATGTTAGGCTCTCCACTTGTGATCTTTCCATTTTCTTGAAGTGTGCTCGTGGAGATATAAATTCTCCTCTGAGAACTGATTTCATGGCATCCAAGGTTTTGGTAAGATGTTTCTTCATTTCCATTTGTTGCTAGGAATCTTTCAATTTCTTCTTTGATTTCTGTGTTGACCCATTTGTTGTTCAGCATCATGCTGTTTAGTGTCCATATCTTTGTGGGCTTTGGGAAAGTGTTGTTGGTTTTGATATCTATTTTTATCCATTGTGGTCTGAGGATGTGCATGGCAAGATTTCAACCTTATGAAACTTGTTTATGCTTGATTTATGGCCAAGGATGTGATCGATCTTGGAGTATGTTCCATGTGGTGATGAGTGGAACGTATATTCTGTGATTGTTGGGTGGAATAATCTGTAGGTATCTATTAAGTCTATTTGGTTGAGTGTCAAGTTTAGGTTCTGGATCTCTTTGTTGATTTTTTGCCTTGATGATCTATCTAGGGCTGTCAGTGTGCTATTCAAGTCCCTTGCTATAATAGTGTTAGAGTCAATATATTTTTTTAGTTTATTTAGTAGTTGCTTTATAAATGATGGTTCTCCTATGTTGGGTGCATATATGTTTAGGATGGATATTTCTTGTTGATGGATTGAAGTTTTTATCATTATGTAGTGCCCTTTTGCATCTTTTAAAATTTTGATAGCTTAAATGTTATTTCATCTGATATTAAGATTGCAACTCTTGCCTTCTTTTGTGATCAATTTTCCTGGAAACTCATTTTCCATCCTTTAACTTTGAGTGTGTGTGCATCCTTTGTAGTGAGATGAGTCTCCTAGATGCAGCAAATAATGGGATTATGGCTGTTTTTTTTTTTGAGTTGGAGTCTCACTCTGTCGCCCAGACTGGAGTGCAGTGGCCAGTCCCAGTCAGCGCAGCCTCTACCTGCTGGGCTCTGGCGATCCTTCCACCTCCGTCTTCCAAGTAGCAGGAATTACAGGCATGCGCTACCACGCTCGGCTGATATTTTGATTTATTGTAGAGATGAGGTCTCACTGCCCAGGCAGGTCTTGAACCTGCGGGTTCAGGCAATCCACTCACCTCAGCCTCCCAAAGGTGTGGGATTACAGGCTGAGCCACCAAGCCCAGCTGGCATCATGGTTTCTTATCCAGTTCACCATTCTGTGTCTTTTCAGTGATGTATTTAGTTCATTCACATTCTGGCTGATTATTAGAATGTGATTGATTATACCTGTCATGAGGCTCTTATAAAGTTTTTTCTTTGCTTGCTTATTTTCTTTTGACTTTGGGGTTAGTGTATGCATGTGTTTTCAAGTTTCTTGTTGCACTGTATTCTCTGCTGATTCTGTGCTCTGCTGTTCTCTTGGGAAGTGTGTAGTGATTCTTTTTTTTTCTTTCTTCTGTGCTTAATAGCTTTTAAAGTGTCTCCTGTAGAGCTGGTCTGGAAGCTGAATAATCTCTTAGGGATTGATGTCTGGGAAGGATTTTAATTCTCCATTACTGATGAAGCTGAGCTTGGCTGGATAGGAAATTCTTGGTTTAAATTGCTTATTTTGAGGACTTTGAATATAGGGCTCCAATCCCTTCTTGCTTGTAGTGTTTCTGCTGATAGGTCTGCTGCTATTCTGATTGGCTTTCCCCGGTAGGTAGTCTGACCTTTCTCTCTTGCTGCCTTAATATTTTTTCTTTTGTGCCTATTTTGTGCGGCAAATTACTATGTGTCTAGGGGTTGGTCTTCACATTTGATGTCTTATGGGGTTTCTCTGTATCTCTTGTGCTTGGCTGGTCACATCTCTGGTGAGATGGGGAAAGTTTTCTTGGATTACCTCCTGGAATACTTGTTCCAAGTTCTTCTCATTTTCCCTTTCTTCTTCTGGTATACCAATCAGGCTTAGGTTCGGCCTCTTGATATAAGCACACATCTCTGGTAGGCTTTCCTCTTTCTTTCTGAGTCTTTTTTCTATGTTTTTTACAGATAAGGTTAATTCCATGTTCTGGTCTTCAAGTTCTGAGATCCTTTCTTCAGCTAGATTGATTCTTCTTTCCATGCTTGTCATCTTGTTATTTATTTCCTGGATGAAGTTTTTTATTGCCAGAATCTCTGTTACAACTTCTTTCAGTGTTGCAGCTTGTCTTTCTTGAGCCTTATTCACTCTTTCCAACCATTCCTTGATCCCTGTTGTATTCTGAAGCTAGTCGTTGGTGACTTCCAAGGTCATTTGGGCGCCAAGGTCTGATTTCTCATTGTAGTTTTGTCTTTGGTAGATTTGGAATTACCTGAGGTCTTCCTTTGACTTTTTCTCATTTGTGACAGATATTTTGGTTTTTTTTTCTTTAGTTCTGTTATTCAGTGTCAGTGTGAGAGGCTTTCCCTTCTGATGGTTGCTCAGTTCTCTATTCTTCCCTGATCCGGGTTCTGTATTTGTTCTATTTTGAAATAGGATGGTGGATGGGAAGCTTTGCTGTCTCTTGTAGTTTTTGAAATCCGAGTAAAGAGGCAGATGGGGTGCTAAAACGTTCATTTACTGTGGTATGTTTTTCCTGAGATCCACTCCCCATCTCCACTCTATATGCTGATGCAGAGCAGAAACCAACCCACACCACAAAACAATCTGCAATAATAGCAAAGTGAGACAAAACAAACCACAACAACAGGAAAACCCCAAGAAAATGAAACACACACACGTCTAGTACAAAGTATATAGAGAAGAAAGACAAAAAGACTAAAGGGGAGAATAAGAAAAAAGAAAGAAAAGAGAAAAAACATACACACATAAACAGAGAATGACAAATAAAAGCAGAAAGAAACAGAGAAAGAAAAGAAAGAAAAAAAATTGGGGAGGGGATTCAGTTCAAAGCCTCACATAAACATTCACGCACAAAATAAAAATATTTTAAAAACAGATGAACTGACAAACAGAAAATTTTAAAATTAAAAAATAATTGCAAATTTTAAAAAACAAAACAGTACAAAACAAAAAAATACAACAGAGACTAAAACAGAGGCTCTAACCAGATCTCTCCTGCAGAGTCACCTCTTTCACTCTATCCTCAGGGAGTGGCGCAGAGAAGGAGGAGGGGCAGTGAGGTAGGTGGGGCTGCAGTACTCCCCTCCGACTCTCCTATGGTCTGGCAGATCTCTGGTGGGGATGTACAGGATAGTCTCTTCCCCAGGTATGTACTCTCATGAGGTTGCCTCAGCTAGGCCTATCCTGGAACAGGGTTTCCCTATTGCAACTGATGTCCAGGTTCCATCTGGGTTTGTCCCTCTCAGTTGTGGCCCAGCTACGTGGGTCTGATGTTCAGAGGATTGCTGGAGAGGAGGGGGTTTGTGTCAGCCAGGACTCACCACTGATCTCTTTGTCTTCCTCATCCTTTTCTGGCCACACCCTTTTTCCCATGGTTGGATCAAGGTAGCGGATGGGGCGCCTGGAACTCAGCTCTCTCAGGTCCCTCTGATGTTAGTGCTCTCAGGATGTGTCCTCTGGACCACAGTCTAACTCTGAGTATTTGATCTGCCATTCACAGAGATCCGCTCTCTGGATTGTGTTGGCAGTCCCTTCCAGCACCTTGTTAGGTCTCTCTCCTATTCCAATGGTAAGGCAGCGCCTGGGGCAATAGTTTGTTGCTTAGGCAACAGGCTGGAGGTGGAGCAATGCAAATCTCTGCCTGGAAAATGGCTGCGGGGGCGGCTCCTCACCAGGCTTGTATTTTTCTCTCTGGATTCCCCCGATTCTCTCTCTCCAAAAATCAAATCCTGCACTCCAGTGGGTCCAGGATGGCAGGGGATGGTGTGTGCCGGGTGCCAGGTGCTGGGAATCAGCTGAATTCAGCAGGCTTTTCTCAGGCGCGTTCCTGCAGCAGACGTTTCTTGGGAACTGAGCCCTAATTTCAGGGCGGTGGGAGCTAGCAGTTGCCCTCAGAGCGGGACCTGGGTGCATGCAGCTGAGTATTCCCTCAGATGGACTTCCACGCTCCCACCAGCGTCTATCTACTCACGTGAGAGTCTTTTTTTTGAGTTGGAGTCTCACTCTGCCGCCCTGACTGGAGTGCAGTAGCCGCTCCCAGCCACCACAGCCTTGATCTGCTGGGCTCTGGAGATCCTTCCACCTCAGCCTTCCGAGTAGCCAGAAGTACAGGCGCGCGCTGCCACACCCAGCTGATTTTTTGATTTATTGTAGAGATGAGGTCTCGCTGCCCAGGCGGGTCTCGAACCCACGGGCTCAAGCAATCCACTCACCTCAGCTTCCCAAAGGCGTGGGATTACAGGCTGAACCACCGAGCCCAGCAACTTGGAGAGTCTTTATTGTCACTTGCCTCCATGGAGATTTTTACAGCATGACCTGTCAGTCGCCATCTTGCCCTTTTTTTTAAAATGTCTTGTATCTTCTATGTATTTATGTTTTGTTCATTGAGCATTATGTATAATTACATTTTATCTCACTTTGGGCTTATCAGTTATACTTTAACATTTCTAATTTTAAAAAGTAACGTTTGTATGTGTACACTTAATGTGACTTATCAAAATATATCTATGACTGTCTTTAGACAGCCAATTATCTTTGTAATCCTCCCTGACATCTGAATTAGCCCAGTGCCCTGTCATAGCCTCTCAGGGATTCACAGGACTCTCAAGCTCTCATCACAGTTGCCATTTTGTATTTGTTTCTGAATGATGATTTGATTAGTGTAACTCCTAATAGAGAGAGAGGAAGAGAAAGAGGAGATTCCCCAAGGTAGGGGAGAGGGCCAAGCTGAGCTCGAGGGTTCGAGATCCACCTGGGCAACTTGACGAGACCTTATCTCTACAATAAATCAAAAAATTAGCCTGACGTGGTAGTGCGCACCTGTAGTTCCAGCTACTTGGAAGGCTGAGGCAGAAGGATCGCCAGAGCATAGCAGGTCGAGGCTGCGGTGGCTGGGAGCGGCCACTGCACTCCAGTCTGGGTGACAGAGTGAGAATCCAACTCAAAAAAAAAAAAGAAAAGAAAACATGACCTGGCCTTAGCTTAAAGAGCACACAGCCACACCATAGCTTAGCAAGGCAGCAGCTGCTGGTTTCTCGTGGTCAAGTTCTTTCAATCCTTCCCTTTGGTGGAGGAAGGTCATTAAGGTGGTTGGGTGGTGGTCTGCTCTGCATCATCAAGAAGGGGCAGGTAAGCACAGGTACTGATGCCAGGTGGTGGACAGCAGGCAGACTGGTGTGTTAGTCACATGACTGCGGCCATGGTGATGGGTTGGATGGGAGGAGACAAGGGGAGGGGTTTTTCCTGCAAGAGACCTGTCAGATGTTTCCAGTCCATAAGCCCTTAGCAAAAAGGTGGTCTTATTATCATTTATATGGCTTCAGTCAGCTAAGGAATGATCATTGACTCTCCACCTTTGACAAGGAATCTGAAAGTTTCTTAGAGATTATTTTGCTAAACAAAGAATTGAAAGGTCAGACTGTCCTTGTCTTGCATCTTATGGAGATTTGTTGAGGGATTGGGTAGGTTACCTGCTTGGCCTGCAGTAAAATGTCTGCGTGCTTTCTAAAACCTGCCTATTGGAAATTAGCCTGTGCTAGGCTCAAAGAATGTCAAGTCGAAGCAAAAGTGGTTAGGCTGAGGCAAAATGTGAACTAAGTTTATTCATTTCCTGGGCTCCCTCCTTTTGCCCACCATTGTCTAAATATCAATTAGAATATTTTGATCACCTACCTGATAATTTGGACTGTATTTCACATAATCTTTTTCTCTCTCTTCATTTTTTTCTTCATGCACATTTACTTGTACACATATGCATATCTGAACTTTTAAAAAATAATACTTCTTAACTTCAACACAATCTTCAACTATAAGAATATATGAGCTACAAAGCATTATGCAAATACCTAAATGCAAACATAGATTTAATATTTTAAAGCAGTTTCTGATGTGAATATAGAATGAGCAGATGTGGTTACTTAAGGACTATATCGAAGAACACATTAAAATGAAATACACCTCTACTTGATTTGTCTTAATGTCTTCCTGCTTGTTGTCCCCAAACTAGGTCGTGCATCAGAAAAATGGTGTCTGAACCATAACTATTTGAGAAATTGTTGACTAAGAGACCATTTGATAAATTGAAAATCAGATTTAATTTACAGTGATAGCCATGGAAAATTTCAGGAAATAATTCACATAAAGCCAAACAAATTTGAATTCTGAAAATGCACATGAGATTCGGGCACTTTCTTCAATTGTCATTTAGCCTATTAGAATATTAAGTAGGAAGTGGCCTTCTATTCATGCTACCCATGAGACTTAGAAAGGCATCTTCACCTTAGTCAGAAGATGCATTTGAGATTTGCATGCCTTTCTCCTTCGAAGATGTGACATTCTCCTCGACTCACTTCTTCACACTCCTGGCATTGATGTGTGAAGCTGTCCCCACATCTTGGAAGGAAAATCTGCCCAATCCTGCACCTCAGATGAGGGTGGTACTGTGTTCCCCCCACGCTCAGGCTCTGGGCTTGGGTTGTGCTGGCATCAAACACTGTGCCCCATGAAGTTCAGTCATGGAGACCTTGGCCCACCTGCCTTCCCTGTGTCTTTTCTCCTCACACTGGACAGAGTGTATGACTGCTCTGCAGGTGTGGCTTGAGGGTTCTTGCAAAGGTCCCTCATGAACTATCTCCTCACTGGCCTGTCATTGTGACAGAAACTCTTACATTAACTCTGAAGGCCATGTCCCCCTGAGAAAGTTCTATGCTACAAACACACTAACAGGCGGTCCTCTCCAGTCCACTCACAGAGCCCACCTTTGTCCATCTGTCAGTCTGGAGCAGCACTACGCAGGTACATTTTGGTACAGGGTTGCTGACATCGGCTGAAAGTCATTGCAACACCTTGAACTCCAGGACTGAACATGCCACTAGAGTGGAGGAAGTTGGTCACTGACTCAGAAAGAAACTGGAAAGGAGAGGACACATGAAGGGAAGGACCTGAAAAGAAGGACAATAAGCCCTGGATGGCTGGCATGTTTGCCCAGAGTCCCAACCTAAACCAATCTGACTGCTTCAAACCCCAGTTTCCCAGAGTGAACACCAGAAAGGGCCCTAGGGATGGCTGGCCCTCCCTCCTCTGGTTTTTAAGTCCCTTCCCCAGCCCAGACTATGTGGACACTGACCTGTGTCCCCTGCACACACAACTCAGCATGGCCTGGGTGGGAAAGCCTCATCCTCACTTTGAAGATATTCAGCTGATTCTTGTTGAGCCCAAATGGGCCTCCTTTAAATTTCACACACTGGATTCACTTGAGCCTGAAGTCAACCCTTAGTATTCTTGGAAAACACATGGCATTTCCAGCTTTACTTTTCTCTAGGCTAGCGTTTCAACAGCCACTCAAAGGATGCCTTCTCATCCTGGTCACCATTTTTTAAAAATCTCACTTTTATGCCCTTATCAATGTATGAGATTGAGAACTAAATGGACCTCTTCATAGATTGTCTGAAATTTCAGAAGCAAGGAGAAATGTGTCTCTTTCCAAGTCACACTCCCAGAAACAAGCATTAGTGCTTATTTTGGGGGCCCCTGCCCCACATCACAGCAAACCAGGTGATAAAGAGGGTCAGATCTTCCTGTATTTCTAGAAGAATGCTAGAGACAAAGTTTTTCATGTTTCATAAAGGTTAAATATAAAGGAAAGAAAGAAAATGCCTCAATACGAGAATCTCATTTTTATTTTTAACTATTTGACTTTTAAGAGAAGAAAATTTCTTCATTTCTCAGAAAAACTAGATGTCAAAACAATTCTCATAACTTTTGGCCCAAATTCTATGAGCAGATCATCTTTTTCCTTTGGAAAGGAATTTTAAAACCACATATTCGAATGTACATCTCGAGAAGTGACACGGCTTTCCTTTCTCTGTTGCACCTACTTTTAAATAGGAACTTTATAGGATGCTATAACCATTGAACTATATCTTCATTAAATCCAAATTCTTGAATAGGCCATCATTGTGAGAAGCATGAAGTATGTCAAATTTTGATTCTTTAAAACTTATCAGCTGATAAAATCAATTTTCTTTCATGTCTCTGCATAACGTGACTTCTACCACACAACTAGTCATTGTATCAATCTACAGAGAGAAACAGCAATTGCCGAGGCATAATGTGGGGAAGTTTGCATCCCAGAGCTCTGGAGTTGCACACAACTGACTGGAAATTGCAGCTCCATCACCTACCAGTAACCCAAAATTGGGAAAATTGCTTAACTGCTCTGGGACTTTGTTTTCTTCGATGCTGGACTTGGGTAGTGAACAGGGTGGTTGGGATACGATAGAGTAGATGCTGGGGAAAGTGTCTTTCCCAGAGCACAAGACATGAAGATCCTACTGTTTTCTTTAATATAGACAATGGCCTATATTCCTATTCCTTTCACCCATAATGTAAATTAAGACAAACTGGGGCCAGGTAGAGTGGCTCATGCCTGTAACCCCAGCATTTCAGGAAGCCAAGGCAGGAGGATAACTTGAGGCTAGGAGTTCAAGGTCAGCCTGTGTGACATTGTAAGACTTCCATTTCCTCAAAAAAAGAAAAAGAAAAGAAAAACTGGAATGTTCAAAGAAGATTCACTTATATCTACTGCCCATTCCTGCATGTTCACTTTAGTTGATACCCTTTCTTCTGTCCCCAATAAATGCTGGGTGCGCACATGTGGCATGCACCATTCACTCTACCCTGACCACTGACCATGCAGCCCAGAGACCAAGGACACCTGCCTCCCTGGCAGTAATCCATGTTCAATCTCTCCAGCTCCTCCCTGGGTCCCCTGCCAGGAGGGCACTTTCATGGATTCTCCGGGAATTTTTGTGTGCAGGAACATCTAAGGAGCTCCATGTCGACCCACACTGCTAATGAGAAAGAGAACAACTGACCACCAATGCTGTGTGGACTCACAAAGCCCAGGAGAGCATGAGTGAGACCTGGTGAACCCCTCACTGTCCACGGGATGGATTTGCCAGAAAACACAGACGTCATTCTCCACAAACCCCTGTAGCTAAACACTGGATCCCAACACTGAGTTATCTGTAGCACCATCTCTCTGCCTTTGAAGGCACATGGGAGAAAGAAGATGGTAGAAACAATACTAGAGGTTGAGCAAGGGTCTTTGCAGCCTGTTGCTCAGTGTGAGCAGAGGAGCATGGTTGTGGTGGACAGGGCTGCACCTGCCTGTGTGCACAGAGCCTCTGTGCTGACTCTTATGGCGAGTGTAGAAAATGGCATTGGCTGAAGGAAGGCACCAGAGCCAAGTCGTGAAGTGAAGAAACCGTGCTTCCTGTGCAGATGAAGCATTGGATTGTTTTCAGCTCATAGGAATGATCTGGGGGAGAGTTTGCTGGTAGTGAGAACATTGAGGGATTTTTTTTGCAGGCTAATTAAACATTTAACAGCTTGTTTCCATGTACAGTTTACTCAATTTATATAAGCAATTACTGAATTTGCATGTACAAATGGATGCAGCTGCAAAGTGTATGGTATTTTTTTATTAGATCTGCTAAATTTGAATCAGAAAATAGGTTTGTAAGTAAGTAACATTTGACACAGTGCTTTCTGCTAATGATAAACAGAGGCCAGCATCCTGCATTTGAAGAAGGTTATGGGGAAAGTCAATTTTACCAGATAAACTAATGAGATTTGAAATGCATGAAATTTTATTTTATAGTTAAAATGCAAGAAGAGAACAAATCTTCATCACACCTTACCTTGATCAGTTCCTAACTTCTCAACTGTTTTAAATTAGTGATTTAGAAGCAAGTCAGAGGAGTCTATGTAGCCAACAGTGAAATGTGTTCCCAACAATGAGTTAAAGTGCATTTCAACTTATACTAAAAGGTGATGTCATTTTGCTTATCAAAATTCTTTTTTCATGATTTCACATGGGAACATAAGGGATGGATAACATATTTTAATGCCATGATAGATAAACCATCTGATTTTGGCTTCACACACCCTGAGATATTCTACACCATACCTACCAGGTTTGCTTCAATTCTTTCTCTGGTGCCTTTGTTTTGAACTGTATAAAATTGATTTCATGTATAAATATGAAAATGATGCTTTTTTTTAGATTAGAAAATATATTTTATTTAGAAAGTAAATTAGAGAGATAGAGAAAGAGGAGATTCACCTCCCCAAGATAGGGGAGGGGGCCAAAACTTAAGAAAATATGGCCTGGCCATAGCTCATGGGGCACTTGGCCATGACACTATTTTTAAGTTCTAAATAATTCCAAGCAAAAGGAATTGTATGGCACATCTAGACAGACATCTCCAAAGTCTTGACTATACTGGATGGTTAGTAGCAATTTTGTGCCCTTGGGAGTCTTCTTCATGTTTTAAATACCAAAGGAATTCAAGAAAGATTGACCAGATAGGTGTTTAAAATCTTGTGTCCACATAAGTTATTATTGTAATTTTCATTTCAGGCTTTTCAAATCAAGCAGAAGTGCCCTAACATTCATACATTTTAAATCATATCAGTGCAGAGAAAGGTAAATAACTTGCAATGCCCTGGTTATAAATCTGACAGAGTCTTTCAATCCCAGATATTTCCAACCATTTTATCTTCATTAAAGTGTATCAAAAAGATGTGAGGTGACAATGAGAGACTGTTCAATCCATAAAACAAATCCAATAAATTTCAACTTGTTGGAGGCACTGTCACAGTAGCCCCAGTCCCCTTAGGAGAATTTACAACAATTTGTTCCTTCAAGTTAACATGGATGCTTTCTTTTATTGTTTCTCTTGATTTATAGATTGCCTTGGAAATTTTTGACAATGGAGTCCCATTACCTTGCCTTCACCGCTTTATGAGTTCCAAGTTTTTCTCTGATGAAAACATTTACGTTTAGTGGAATTCAGTGGCATGAACTGTGTACATGAACTGATTTAACACTGCTAGACTGTATGGTATGAATAGCCTCATATATGCAAGACTAAACGGATGTAATCATGAAATCTCACACTGTGTATATGTGTTAGTGTCTCAGCTATTTATTTGGGTTTTAGTTGTTAACTCAGGTTTCTCACTGACTGCTATTTTCATGAGAATGTCTAAAATGAGGATGCACAGACGTGCCTGGTACTGTGCACATCTGCGTGCATGTATGCTATTTATGTCACCTGCAATGCGACCCTGGGATACAACACTATCATCATCCCTACTCCACCAATAAGAAACCCCCAGGAAAAGAGAACTTGACCAGGAACCCACATTTAATAAATGGTCAATAGAAGACCTAGCAAATTATTCTAGTGAATGGAACTGACACCCATTTACCTTAGAGATAGAAATGAAAACCTCCAGGGACTTCAGATGGAAAAACTGGATTTAAGTCCAAATATTACCATTAATCAGATTTTTGGACTTTATCTCCAGTGTTTATAGTTTCTCACATGTTAGTGTAAAAGTTGGACTTTTTGACTGCTAAGCTGTGTTCCAACTGAATACTTAGAGTCTCATGAAAACAACTAAAAGTATTTTTTAAAGTTTATTTTTCACCTTTAGATTATCATTCTGAATTTCATGTCTCATCTTTAAACTAATTAGATTAAAATATTGATGACATCTTAAGCCCCCCACACCCTCTGAGGGTCTAGTTGGCTTTGGAAATGTATGTTTGAGGTTTTCTTTAGTCAAACTTCTTGCAGGTCAATTAGTTAAAGTTAAAACCATCACGTGTGTCCTCAAGCACAATCAGTGAATCTGAATCCCAGCCGTCGTGTGGAAGTCTTTGCTTGTCCCCACCATGCCCTGTGTAATAAAGCTGGGTCTCTGGGCACCACGCAGGAATGACCAGTGGCCCTGCAGGGGACATGAGACTGCGAGCTCCTGCTTGGTCTAGGGTTCTAGAGGGCTGCCGAGTCCTGTGCCTGGGGCTCGAGCAAGGCTCAAGCAAACAGAAGGGTCCTCCCTTCTGTTTCCACTCCAGTTGCTCATTCTCTACACCACCCACAGCCAGGCCTTCTGGCCATACATGTTTAAAAGCCTACCAGTGAAGACCTTGCCCCCCTACCATGAACTAAGAGCTGGTTGATTCCTCTGGCCCTGTGCTCTGTGACACCCTCAATGCTCAGATTACCCACCTCCACTAGTGCCAGCTTCTGCTCTGAGTGCCTGGATCCTCTGTCCACAGCCAACTCCCTCTCTGGCTGTTGTCACTTCAAGGCAAGAGACTCTGAGCTGCTGCTTCAGTTCCATATTCAGATTTTCTGTCATTTCCTGCCACCTTGTCCTCACAGCTACTTCCTGAAGCTTGTGTCAGTTCCTTCTGCTTTAGGCACTTGAATTTTTAAAGGATTAAATGTTTCTGTGCCTGTTCTTTTGCGAGGTCTTGAGGGTGAGGGTCATGGGGCAGTCACAGAAAATGCTGCTCTTACTCTGAGTTTGTCATCTTGTCAAAGAAACAAACATTCAAACAGAAAACATATTAGAAAATGCTATAGAATAGCATTTGTATCCTAAATCAGGGAGGTGAGGGGCAGTTGCATTTGTGATAGTAAAGGAATTCGAAGCACTTTGTATGGGCTATGGTAATCAAGAAAGGCTTCATGAGAAAAGTGTTTTACATGTGGATTCTGGAGAGTAAGATTGAAAAAGAAACCCACAACACTTAAAAGTGGAGTTTTCATGGTAGCTGTTCAAATAAATATTAACCAATTGAATATCAGAAGGAATAACTAACAAGGGAAAAGGTAAGACATGGAGGGAGAGAGACTCAAAGGTTTGGGAGCAGTGTGGAATCTGAGCTTCCTGATGGAAAGATTTAGCTCCAGACAGCAGAAAGTATTCTGAAAGAACCAGAGGTTTTGTGGCATGCTGTATTTCTGTTCATTAACATTTGCCGCACCCCCCCTTCCTTCTCCTTGAGTCAGACATGCTCAGGTGACTTGCTCTGGCCAGTGACAGACATCACCTTCTGGTGGAGACTAAGACCACTGTGAGTTTTGCCATGTTCTTCCCTCCCCGCCCGCCAAGGCACCTGCAATTCTCCAGCGGCTCCTCTGGCAACCTGGGTCCCTGAGTGAGAAGGACGACAACACGAGCAGAGAGCCATCCATCACTCGAGAGTCTTGGAGTATTTGACTAAAAAACAATGATTTATCTGCTGAGAATTTCCGGGTGTTTGTTCTTGTATCTGACCTAGCTTCTCCCGATCTTGTCCATAGAGTTCTTATCTGATTTGCTCGCTTTTATGTAATCCCCAGGGTATTCAAGCAGGATTGAATGAAACTGGTCCATGATAGAGGAGAGCAAGTCTGCATTAGGAACAGAGACCCTCTAAGGTCACTTCCAAATCTAATTATTCTACACACAGGGGAATTTTATTTTTCTCTCCTACTTCATGACCTGTTTATTATGGTGGCACCAAAGTTATTTTAAAGGAAGAGTAAATTGTAGAAGGGAAAAAAAATTCTTTTAGATCATTTAGAATCCTCCTGTAGTCTCAGAATAGGAATTAGCCCAGATATTATGATACCACCCAGATATATAGTTGTCTGGAGAAACCACAGAATTTAAGCAGAGATGACACCAGGAAACCTCAACTCTACTTAGCAAAACTTCCAAGTTCATTTATGATGATGTAGTGAGGTGTGGCACACAAAAATAGGACATGCCTTGAAGCCAGATAGACTTGGTTCGATTAAGCCAATTATTGTATCTTGAGAAAGTGGGCTAGCTTTTCTCAAGCAACAACTTATTATAAAAACATAGAATGTCTATTTAGCCTGCTATATGACATCAAATCTTCCTTCCCTCGTTCCCACCCAGAGGGAACTTCTAATGTTTTCAAGATGTACCATACAAGAGCTCTCCCAGGACCATGCATGAATTTCACGCTCTGAGGTCCAGCTTGTTTGGTTCAGCTTCAGGATGGAATTTCCTCACTGCATTCATCATTCTGGGGTCCAGCTGCTAAGGTCAGTGAGTTAATGTTAGAACCATCAACTCTTGTGCCCATTCCTGGCTGCCCAGTCCTACCTTTCTCCCCATAGCAGGCAAACACAGGTATGTAAGCACCTGGGCACACCTACATTCACACAACTCTCCATTCTGAAAACAATTTTATTATTTTGAAGTTTTTTTCAGAAAAACCACTGGGATGTTGTGGCCAAGATTAAATCACCACAGATGAATTAGAGTTTATGAGTCAGTCACCAGTCTTCTGGTTTCTTCAGGGATGAGGACAGCAAGGGATCACATTATGTCCATAATAAGAAAAGCAGCAACTGGTAGAGTGAGGGAGAGGAGAGGAGAGGAGGAAGGGAATAGGCACAAGCGTAATTCAATCTTGACAGGCCTTCTCAGGTCTAGATTTAAATAATTTGTCTTCTCTGTATTCTCCTTCCAGTATCACAGAGGACAGAGACTATAGTACTGACAAATTGAAATAATTGCCACTAACAGCAAATACTTAGTACTCCAAGAGGATGGGAGTTTGAAGAGTGGTGTCAGACCAGACTGTAGACTGAGGGTCAATGCCTCATCCAAGACTGGCCCCTCTGGGCCCTGGGCACCATCTTGGTGCCCACAGGCCCTACACACATAACACAGGAATGACAGAAATCTGAACCCTGCTGTCCACACACAGTTCTTTCCTTTCAGTGAAGGACACAGACCACTTAATACCTTAATATTCATGTGATAAAGTGCAAAAGCAGTGGAATCCTGTCCTTTACAGTCCAGGACCACAAATTGTTCCTTCAATTATGTTGAGCAGCCAGGGAAGAAAACTCTGTCTTCTGTGATCCAACAGCTAAAACCCATGAAGAGTTCTTCAGTTCCTATTCTGTGAAACCTAATAAGATGTCCTGTGAGGTGATGTGTTTAATCCCTTGACTGCTGTTGATAGCAGAGTCACTTTCCCCCCAAAGCAGGAGAAAACACAGGCAAATGAGGCAAAGAAAGTTATCAATCAAAATGATATTGAACTTCAAATTATTATATTTATTGGAACCATCCTCAGTTAACTATTACAGGACCACAAGAGATCAGGACACTGCAAAATCTGAACAAATATTAGGTCAACGAGCCAACTGTGGGGCTTCTCAGATGAAGTAGATGTTCAGGTCCAAGACAGTAGCAGAAAGCAGACTTGCTAGTCCCTGCAGCTCCAACTTGTCCTCATAGCCACCTCTGTTTTTGCAGGCACTTTACATGGTCAGTTGGAGTGAAGGCCTGTCAATGGGAAGACTGTTCCATTGCAACTGATAGTTCTGATGTTGAAGGTGAGGAATGTTTTGAGAGGAGTGGTCAAAAAAGTAAAAACTAAGCTTATAGGTGACCTGGAAAGCATAGAATAAGTAAGGCATGAATCATTAGAAAGTAGATGACTCCTAGCAGTAGCAATCAGTCTGGGAATGCCAGAGTGAATGCAGAACCTGCCTCCATCCAGCAACACTCTGTGTCTGCAAGAAATATCTGAAAGTCAGAGAATTTTCACCTATAGGGGTGTGTCCCTCTCCTTTCCCAGTCATCTTGCATTTAAGCAAAGCTTATTCAAGCTCTACAGAAAAGGGGTATCCTGAGAGCAAAGTCCCCTCAGGGGATTGCCTGAGTTCCTGGGTTTGAGAACAGCCCAGGCAACTTGGCAAGACCTCATCACTACAATAAAAAAAATTAACCGGACATGGTAGTGTGTACCTATAGTTCTGGCTACTTGGAAGGCTGAGATGGAAAGATCACCCGAGTCCAGCAGTTGATCCTGGGGCGGCTATGAGCATGCCACTGAACTCCAGCCTGGGCAATGGGAGTGAGACTCCAACTCCGGCCTGTGCAATGG
Source organism: Cephalopachus bancanus (assembly GCA_027257055.1). NCBI lineage: Eukaryota > Metazoa > Chordata > Mammalia > Primates > Tarsiidae > Cephalopachus > Cephalopachus bancanus. The sequence continues at coordinate 115,012 of JAPVLO010000945.1, forward strand.
GAGTGAGACTCCAACTCAAAAAAAAAAAAAAGCAAAAAACAAAAACAAAAAATCTCACTGGAAGCAAAAACTCCCTTAACTGAAGAGATCTAATCACTTAGGATAGCCCACCCTTATATAAGCCACCTTAAACATTTGCATTATTTTGTCTAGGGTAAGCATGAGTCCCTTTAGTAAAGGGGCTGGCAAACTATGGTCCAGAGTCTGATACCCTTTTATTGTAAATAACGTTATATTGGAACATAATCACCACATTCGTTTATGTACTATATATGGCTACTTTTGTGCTACAACTGCAGAGATGAGTAGTTGAAACAAAAGCCATGTGGTCCATAAAAATATTTACTATCTGAACTTTTAAGGGAAAAGTTTACTGACATCTCCTCTAGCTCACAAGATACTATATTTTATTGTACCTTCACCTGTTAAAAACAAAATAAACATGAACAAACTAGTCATCATATCACTAATTATCCCTCTCATATTTTAAAGTTTCTAGCACATTCTTATGCTACATAGAAATGTCCAACCATGCTAGTAAAATTACAGCAATGCTTCTTTATCCAGGACCATCTCCTTCCATACCAAACTCTGGGGATGTTCACAGTTTTCTTTACTAAAAATGGGTGACCCCTGTACCCCACCCTCCCTGTTCATCTGATCTCACCCCTTGTTATTTTTTTGTGTTTCCCCAGATAAAAAGTGCCCTCAAAGGGGAACATTTTGTCAATGCAGAAGAGGTGAAACAAAAAAATAGCAGAAGCACTAAAAGGTATCAAAATGGATGAGTTCAAAAACTGTTTTGAGCAGTGAAAAAAGTCTCCCGATAGGTGTATTGCATCAAACAGAGAGTACTTTGAAGGTGACTGAAGTTGTAAACATGTAAGAATAAATAACAATTTAATAAATAAATCCCAGATTTTTTGAGGTGCCCCCCTTTACACACACACACACACACACACACACACACACACACACACGAAAAACCTAAAACTAGTATCACAGTTAATGGTAAAATATGGAACATCTTCTCCAAAGTTAGGAAAAATGCAAGAAAGTCAAGTTTTACTACTTCTATTAAACACTGTAATTAGGCATAAAGATTAGAAAGGAATAAGTAAAACTTGTTTTTATTTGCAGATACCATGATCATTTATGTAGAGAATTCTAAGAAATCTACAAAAAGAGATTAGATCTAATAAAATTATTTATCAAGTTCATGAAAATCAAACGGAGACACACACACACACACACCCACACACACCCCACACACACACATACACCTTGATTTTTTTGTCAGGTTCTCACTTTGTTGCCCAGATGGGAGTGCAGTAGTACAATCACAGCTCACCACAGCCTTTATCTTCTGAACTAAAGGGATCCACCCTCCTCAGTCTCTGGAGTAACTGGAACTACAGGAGGACACCTCCATGCCCAGGTAATTTTTAAAAAATTTTCTATAGAGACAAGGTCTCACTATGTTGCCCAACTGGTCTTGAACCCCTGGGCTCAAGGGATTCTCCTGTCTCATACTCCCAAAATGTTGAGATTACAGGTGTGAGCCACTGTGCTCAGCCAGATATGCTATTTTCATAGACTGCAAAATTCAGTAGCATTAAGATGTCATTTCTCCCTAAATTGATCTGCAGATTACACAAAATGTCAACTTAAAATCCCATCTGGCTTTTAAAAAATAGAATGTAAGAAACTGACTATGTCATTTATGTGGAAAAGACCTAGAATAATAAAACCAATCTTGACAAGAACAACAGAGTTGGAGGACTTATACTACCTGACTTCAATACTACAATAATGAAGACAGTGAAATACTGGCATAAGGACCAACAAACAGCAATTTAACAGAACAGAAAGTTCAGAAATTGATCTATTAATCTTTAAAACAACCCAATGAGGAATGTAAATCTCTTCAATAAATGGTTCTGAAACAATTGAATATCTATATGGGAAAATAAAAACAAAACAACTTGACCCTTATCTTACAACATACACAAAAAATTGAGGCTGAGTGACTTAACTGTGAAAGCTAAAGCCATAACTTGTGGAAGAAGATATAAGAGAATATCTTTGTGACTTGAGGCTAAGCATAGGTTTCATAGACAGGATGTAGAGCATGAAAACCATGCAGAAAACTAATGATAGACTTCGTCAAAATTTTAAAAGTGTGCTAGTTAAAAGATACCATGATAATGGATAAGTAAACCACAGCATGGGAGAAAATATTCAAACATATCTGATAATAGAGGGACATTCAAGATATGTAAAGAATTCCTTTAACTTGATGTTACAAAGTCAAAGAACTCAATTTTTAAAGCAGAGACAACTTGAACAGGCCTTTCAAAAGAAGATATACATATGGTCAATAATTTCAGAAAAAAATATTCACCATCATTTGTCATCAGGAAAATGCAAATTGACATTACAAGATACCACTACACATCCATAAGATGGCTAAAAATATTAATACTGATAACACTAAATCTTGGAGAAGATGTGGAGCAATTGAAACTCTCACTCATATGAGGTGGGAGTATAAAAAAGTTCAACCACTTTGTATAAAGATCTGGCAGTTCCTTATAAAGGAACTAAATACAAATACACTCTATGGTCCATCAATCTTTCAATTAGTATTTACTGAAGATAAACAAACACGTAAGTCCACATAAATACTTTTATGAGAATGTTCATAGTAGCTTAATTCATAAAAGCCAAAGCATGAAAAAGTGCAGGTGTCCATCAATAGCAAACTACAGCACAATCATACAAAAGAAAAATGCAGCATATTCTTAAAATGTAGTATTTATCAGTAATTTGAAAGAATAAATTATAATGCTGCAACAATATGGATGAATCTCAAAATATGCAGCTTTCCATAAAAGGGCACATAATGTATAATTACATTTATGTGATGTAAAACAGGTAAAATTATCCTATGGTGAAAAAACTAGCTGTTTCTGGTAGAGAGCAGTGAGGTTAACTGTAAACGGGTAGAAGAATACTTTGTAGCAATGTTGGTAATGTGATATATCTTGATAGGGGTATGAGTAACACTGTATGCATTTGAAAAAACTCAATGATGGTGTACCTATGATCTCTGCATTTTAATGGTTTGTAAATCTTACCTCAAAAGAACTATAAGCAAATACTGAAATCTAGTCAATGATAAGCACACTGAAATATTTGGAGAGAAATATACTAATGTACACAACTTATTGTGAAATGTACAAAAAATTAAGATAAATTTATGGAAGGGTAGGAAATGAATAAACAGATATTTGATAAACCAAATGCCTTGAAATGTCAATAACAAACTCTAGATGGTAGGACACTATAAAACTCTTCCAATTTATTTGAAGGGTTGGAAAATATGTCAAAAAAATTGAAGAAAAAAGTTGAGAATAGGGAAATAGAAGAGATTGAAAAGACTAGATGTCAGAAAACAAGAAGCAAAAATTTTATCAGTTCACAGTACTGCCTAGGAACCATGGGACTCTGCTAGTCAAAAAGTCGGTCAATTCAGAAGGGTGTAACCCTACAGTGGAGATGGATGAATCCAGTTATCAGCTTGATATTAGACAATCGAGATCATCAAACTAACTCTCTTTGTACTCATTTTCAATAAGGAACCTTCTAGTTTTCCACAGATATTTTTGTAGAAAGAAGAGAGGATATCCTGGCCAATCAACAGCAACTTGGAAATTAATTTTTTACTATTAACTAATGGGAGCAATAGGGTTTATATAATAGACATAAGTTTGATTGGATTGACTTGCGTACACTAAACCAAATTAAATCTGTTTACAAAAAAAATCTGACCTTCTGGACTGGGAAAACTGATTCAAAACCAATGATTCATCACCAATACAAAATTTTAATATCTTCAATTCAGAAAGGTTTCTGAGATCATGGTGTGTGTTATCTACTATTTTCTTGTTATTCATTGTTGAGGCACCACATTACCTCTCATATACTTTTCACACAGAATTGTCCTCAAACTAACTTTTTTTTCAGGCAGAAAAGATAAACTTATATGCTTTCTAGAATAAATCCTTATTACAACTACTAAACACGTACACAGCAAAGGCAAAGAGTTTATATTTATAAGAAGTTCTCATTTCATTACCTGGGTACCCTCATCATAAATTATGGGAAAGAAGTCTGAGATGCCATTTTATGTTGTTGCAAGTTTGGTTTATTTACAAGTTGACTAATTTATTTGGCTTTTTCCTGGAGTTGGTCTAAGGAAAAAGAAAACGAATGTAATTCTCTGCTTCAAGCCTGAAACTTAATGAGTTGAACTTAACTTCTAAGAATACACCATATGCTGCTTGCTAGCTTAGTTGTCTTAATTAAAATTCTGATGCCATGACAATACTTTTTAAAAACTGTCTAAATGATCTCATAGACTAAAGGACACTGCAGCAAACCACTTCCTTCAGAGGTCAAATAATATAGGTCTAGGTATTTTCTGTATGTTTGTTTTGAGTTGGAGTCTAACTCTGTCAACCAGGCTGGAGTGCAGTGGCACACTCACGACCACTGCGGCCATGACCTGCTGGATTCAAGTGATAGATCCTTCTGCCTCAGTCTTCCAAGTAGCAGGAACCACAGGTGTGTGCCACCACACTTGGCTAACTTTTTTGATTTTTTATAGAGATAAAGGCTCAACAAGTGGCCCAGTATGGTCTTGAAACCTCACCCGACATAGGCCTATTTATTTTTTCTAGGTTCATTTTCCTTAAGCCCTTGAAAATGGTTTTAGTGGTTTTTATTTTCATCATTCTCCACTTAGGTGTTATATGTCCTATTAAGAAACCATAGCATGGTTTTAAACATGAACATTGTTCAGTTAAGAGGATAGCATGCCCATGTAACACCCAGTAAATCTCTTTGGTAGGAATTTTCAACTTAATTGCTTCTAAAATCTTTCAATTGCCAGGCACAGTGGTTCATGCCTCTAACCCCAGTATTTTAAAAGTTGCCACCAAGAGGACTGTCTGAACCCATGGGTATGAGACCAGCCTGGGCCACTTGGCAAGACCTTGCCTCTTCAATAAATCAAAAAATGAGCCAGGCACAGTGGCACATGCCTGTGTTTCCAGTTACTTGAAAGGCTAAGCAGAAGGATCACAGCATCACAGGCAGATTGCAGCTATTTTTCAGAATTTTGCATATCCAGAATGTGAGCATCCTTCTCTTCCATTTGTGATTTGTGTTTTTCCTCCAAAGCATTGTACAGAGATGCCAGTTCAGCCTGGGCTTGGCCTGCTTGCTCAGACTTTTCCAGAAGATGTTGATTATGTTCTAAAAGTTTTGAGTTTCATCCTTCAGAGCATCAGCAGATTGCAGCAGATTGCAGCTCTTTTTCAGTGTTTTGCATACCCAGAATGTGAGAATCCTTCTCTTCCATTGTGATTTATGTTTTTCCTCCAAAGCATTGTACAGAGATGCCAGTTCAGCCTGGGCTTGGCCTACTTGCTCAGACAGTTCCAAAAGAAGATGCATTTTCCCCTACAGGTTTTGGAAGGATAATTTTCTCTCAGCTACTTTACATTCCATCTTTTCCAACAGAATCTTGGACTCCTGTCTCTCTGTTTCCATGGTGCTCCTTAAGGTATTATGCTCAGCTTCTATCTGCTGTAACGGCTGAGAAAGAATCTAAGAAAAAGACAAATATCATTAGGCATAAATACATTCTCTCATTCAATAAGCATTTTGAGGTGCTTCTTCTCAGTGAAGGCTTAGGCTAGGTACTCATAACCACACCTACAGTGGCACATGATCCTTAGTTTGGTTTTTGACACTTGACTTTATATGTACTTATATGTATTTATGTGTGGCATTTTCTTTTTCACTTCCATCTTATCCCATTAGAAAATAAGTTCTATAAGCAAAGAGGCTGTGTCTGTTTTATCCCTTTTGTTCCCCAGCACCTATCATAGTATATGGCATAGAATGTATTTCGAAAATTTCTGAATGAATAAATGCAGTCCCTGCTTTTAAAGAACTCAGAGTTCATTCAGAGACAATGAAAGAGATAAGTATAATAGAAAATTATCAAGGCCATGAGAGATATTTAAAAGGTATTAATGGAAGCAGAATAGGAAAAGCTAGTGTGGCCTTCCTAAAAGAAGAGCCATCTAATATAAGATTAGAGTAATGATAAATCAACTAGGTAAACATCATTAGGCAGAGAAACAGGTCAAGAAAAAACATAGATGTAAGAAAAATATGGTTATTTATGTAGTTTGGTATTGTTATTAGGTAAAATTCTAGCAGAAAAAGATAGGAGATAAGGCTGAAGAAAACAATCATAAGGATATTTATATATCATATTGTTAAAGGATTTGAAATTTACTCATTCAAGTAATAAACAACCTTGGTCAGATCCTATTTTTGGATATATCCCTCTGATTGCATTACAGAGGATAAATTTGGGAATGGGAAAGAAACAGAAGTGGAAAGAAATCTGTCAGGGAATTCTCTCTATGCAAGAAACTCCTTAGCCAGTACTAGGGTACTGATAGTATTGATAAAGAAAAAAGAATAGATTCAAAAATTATGTGAGGTAAAGTTAGCAGAGCTTGATAATTAATTTTAGGAGTTAAAGAATATGAAGAAAATAAGAAAGCCTAATAAGTTTTATTATTTTGAGTTAGTGGTCCACTAACAGAGAGAAAATATAATAAAACGGATAGGTTTTAAGAAGGGAAGAGTTTGATTTTTGACTTTTTGAGTTTGGAGTGCTTGTGGGATACCCATATTATTAACAGATAACTGGATATATACCTGGGGAGATAAATATCTGGGAGATGCAAGTGGCTTTAGGGATAGAGTCTCATATCTACCATAACAGAGGACAAGAGAAGAGTATATCAGTGAGAATAATACTAAGCTGAGGTTGGTGCATTGGGAAACAGTGTTTAATGCGCAGGATGAGAAGTCTGTGAAGTAAAAACAAACAAAATAAAAGCTCCAGATATGTTGGAAGAGAGCCCAGGAGTTCAAGACTGCTTGAGCAACATAGTGAGACCTTGCTTCTACAAAAAGAATATTAAAAAATAAAAATAAGCCGGGCTTGGTGGCTCAGCCTCTAATCCCGCGCCTTTGGGAGGCTGAGGTGAGTGGATTGCCTGAGCCTGCATGCTCACGACCCGCCTGGGCAGGTGAGACCTCATCTCTACAATAAAATCAAAATATTAGCGCGCACCTGTAATTCCGGCTACTCGGAAGGCTGAGGTTGAAGGATCGCCGGAGCCCAGCAGGTGGAGGCTGCGGTGGCCAGGAGCGGCCATTGCACTCCAGTCTGGGCGACAGAGTGAGACTCCAACTCAAAAAAAATAAAAATAATAAATAAATAAATAAAAATAAAAATAGCAAATATAGTAGAAATGCCCATTGTATTCAACAATTCAGCAGTGTTACATGACTAGAATGATTTCAGATTTCAGTAGAGTCACAGTAGTTTTAGTTATTAAGCTTTGCCTTTTTCTATGGGCAACATTGTACTATGTATTTTACATACTATTTCCTCATAATATGATCCTTATGACGTGCCCATAATACAAATACTATAGGTCCTATTTTACTTACTTTGCTATTTATGTGCCTATGATACAAATACTAAAACTCCTATTTACTTACTTCATTTATTTTTAATGAAAAATCTGAAGGCTACTAAATCAACCTGGGTATATATGGGTTCTCTGAGTTTCTTTATCTATGAAATAGGGATAATAATATTATTGCATAGGATTGTTCTTGTGAGGATTCATAGTATTACTAATACATAATTTGCCAAATGTCACAAATATGTAATGATCTATGTAATAACTATTTACTAAGTGGCACAACTGGGATTTAAATCTAACTATCTGATGACAGCTAGGGAGGAGCCTTGGAGTCAGGGTATGGGTTTTGTGAGGATAGAGAAAATTGGAACACATAGCTTTGCTAAGAGAAAGCCTTTCTCAAGAAGATTTGAAAATTAAGAGGAGAGTAGATGGTTCACTTTCTCCAGCAGCACTCAGCACTCATATGAACAAGCAGAAAATGTGGACTCTAGCACCATCTGCATTAGGATTTGACTGTGTGAATGTGATAGGTTAGGGACACAAGAAATCTAAGGGCCATTAAAAGGAGTAGTCCAAGTAGTTGAGCATGGGTTCACACAGAACAGGGAAAGAAAAGAAGCCAAAGAAGAAATAATACAATGGAGGACCAAAGTAGAAAGATCAATGGAATTCAGTAAGAATACATATCAGGACAGTAGGAGGAAGGGAATGATAGAAGGGGTTATAGTCAGGAAATGGAATATTTTAGATCATGAGCATCCCTGATCACCTTTATATTCAAGGGAACATTGAATAATGAGATCATTTCAATTCAAAGGAAAGTCAATTGGCAAAAAAGCATAGAAGGGACATAGAGCACAAGAATCATTCAAGACAGAGAAGGAGTAAAATTATGAAAAATAAACTCACTAAAGGAAAATACAGACTGAGTATTCCTTATTCTTAATGCTCGGGACCAGAAGTGTTTTGGATTTCAAATATTTTCAAATTTGGGGGTATCTACGTATACACAAGAAGATATCTTGGGAGTAGGACCCAAGTCTAAACACAAAATTCATTTAAGTTTCAAGTATACTATATACTCATAGCCTGAAGGTAACTTTATTCAATATTTTAAAATAATTGCAGGCATAAAACAAAGTATGTGTTTAGTACTTATGTATGGAATTTCCCACTTGTGGTGTCACATTGGTGCTCAAAAGATTTTGGAGCATCTAAGATTTCAGATTTCCAAATAAGGGATGCTCAACCTATATGGCATCCTAGAGAAACAAGGACCCTAGACCTGAAAAGACAAAGAAAAAGAGCAGCAGCGAAGATGGGGACTATAAGCTCCAGTGGGGATGGAACTATATTTGCTTTGTTCATCAGTGTACAATAACACAACTTAACACAGGGTATGTGTTGAAAGGATGAATACATGGCATCAATTATCTGAAGGCTTAAAATAAGCTTTTGTATCCATTGCCTGACAAACTGAAGTGGAAATGAATGCTCCCAAGACAGGCAGTAAAGATCAGAGGCAGCACCTGGTTTTTCTATTCATCCAGTTCCCTCAATTTCTGAGAGGAAAACATTTTAAACACAGTGTTGTAACATATGAGCACTTTAATTTTCTCATCTTTAAAAATGTCATGTAGGTCTTTACATACTAAAAATGTGTGGGTGTTTAAGATAATAATAGATTAAAGAATGGGACACCAGTATGCCATGCCCTCCATCCAGCAGCAACAAAGAATCTCCAAAATGTCTTCTCCGGAGTATTGACCACAACAAAACTAAGATATAAGCAGGTCCCTGAATTAGGGAATCTTTTTATAAACTAGAAAAAGTTGACATATCCACTCTGAAAATCATATAGTAAATGTCCTGTGCCTAAATAATGTAGGTACATGTATATCTCACCCAACAAAGAGAACATTTGCTGCAGGCAAGAATCATTTCTCTTTTCCTAGTTGTATGCACAAGGCAGACCACACGGAAAAAACACATATTAAATAAAGAAATCAGTGATATGCATAATTAATATTCTATTTGATAAAGTGCTGTATTTTGAAACTTTACTTGGTTGCACATTCTAAAGGATTTCTTAAGACTTAGAAATGTTCACTTAAAAAAATAGATCAAGCATACATTACCACCAAAGTGACTTTTAGTACCACACTGCATTACACACTAAGTGAAAACAATACTTTGTGTTAGTAGATGGTGAACTCAAATACAGTGAAGCCAGTCTCCAAAATCTACTCAATGAATTTTTTATCTAAAAAATTACTGACATAATAAAAGACTTTGTGGTTTCAAAATCACTTCTTTTCATCTCTATTTTTTCAAAATTTAAATCCAACTTCATCGATTTGAAGCTTTGGATTAGGTTTGTAATGCATGAAGGGAGCTACAATCAGCAAACTAAAGAGAAACCAATTTCTGACTACCACATACACTCACCAACTAAACTCAGATTTTTAGTACCAACAACATGATTAGAGGAGTAGAGGGCAAGGTAAGAATAAGAAAAACAAATAATATGCAACAAAAGACAGGAACACCAATAAGAAGCCAATTAGAAGCACTATAACATGAAGTGAAGAGCAGTGGGTAACAGTAGAAAAGTGGTTTGATTATTTAATTTAATGTTAATCCAAATGGTAGTCATTCCACTGAGTTTTAGCAATACACCTGCTGCATCTCTGTTTCCACATCGGCCTGGGTTACTAACTGAAGAAGCTCATCTTCATGAAGAAAAACGCGTTTCAATTAGGTATCTTTCTCCCAGACCACCTGCTGCATGGAATGCAACTGAAGACACATACCAGAAAAACTGTACAAGCTACACTCCTCAAATATTGCACAAAAAACTCACAGACTGCTCTCCACAGATAGTCACTGAGAATTGACAGATAGTAGTTTTTCTAAAATTAAATTTTGGATGTCAAAGATGAGAAAGTTGGAAGACAGACAGCCCTGACAATAATTTCTAATTGTGAGAAAAAGCCTATTTTCAAAATTAAAAGTCAGCCTAAATACAAATTTTAAATAAAATTATATTTTTGTCATTATTAGAAATGTTTTAAATACACAAGTGTATTTTTTAAAAGTTCTAAATAGACCAGGATATTAAACATACAAAATGAAGTTAGATTTCAGTTAAACCCTAGGCAGGTCTTTCAATATCACATTCATGCTCAAAAACTTTTAATGAAATTCTCATGTCCTATAAGTGAAAGTTCAAATGAAATTATCTTTGATTCAAGATTCTCTACAACTGAAAATACAAATCTATCATTCTAGTCTTATTTTCAAAGAACTGCTTCTACCAAAAATTTGCTGTGCTTCCAAATCTACACCAGCTTCAGACAGCAGTTTCCAGTTCTCGTTGTTGGCAGCCTTCTAGATCATGTTCATTTGTAGCTGGCCCTTAGTAGAATGAAATTTTAAAAATGGACTGATTGTGAGCTTCACTGTTCCTGATGTGTTTTTAGAGTGTGTGTGTGTGTGTGTGTGTGTGTGTGTGTGTGTGTGTGTACGTGCTTATATTTTTTCCTTCAAATCTATGGTTAAGCATGCTGCCCAGACTTTAGCTTGCCTATTTTTCTTTGGTCTATTAAATACTTTGACAGTTCGAATTAACTTTGTCTCTCCTTCTTGATAGGAGAAAAATGTCCTCAAAATTTTTGGTTATCTGAATTCTGAACTCCCTGTGAATTTGGAATCCTGCAAACCAATCATCAGGAAAACCATCTAACATCCTTTCTTGTAAATGTTCCACATTCTCTTTCTTCTCTAAGATTGTGCTCATACCATCCTACATGACTGAAATATCATCACTCAGCTTGTCTAGAATATTATCTACCTATCGTGTTCCCTAATGACAACTTTTCTATGTAACCTTCTTTGATTGTCACATTCACAATAATGTCTATCATCTCTCAAAATACTTTGTATTGCTGCTTGTTTTGGCACTTATTAAGAATGATTTGCATTGTGATGAATCTACTAACATATTTATATATCCTGGTTTCTTATATTTTAAGCAACTCATAGGTAAAAACCAAGTTTTATTTTCCTATTCTACATGTATATAATGCTTGTACATAGAAAGGACACAATAAAATAGGTAAAACTGGAGATTTTAGGATATACAATTTTAACTGTATACACAGCAGTGACATCAATAGACAGAAGACACCACTAATGTTATAAATTATAAGTAAATACCCCATGGATAACATTAACTATGTGCAAAGGAACTTCAGGGAAAAATCTTTCATGATTCAAAAGCATTCCAAAAAACATATGGAGATGGATGGTCAACCAGGAAATTTAGAAAAATTGAAAAAATTAAATGTGCCAGTCCAAATACTCTGGCCCTGGTAGCAGAAATAAATAGGAAAAAGAATACCACATATTGGTGCCATTTAACATTAAATCACAAAACCTACACCACTTTCTCACTGCAGGCTCATTAAGCAATCTTCTGATTATAATTTATCTTTCCATTAAGAGATTATTGGAGGGAAAGAATGGACCCATTATTTGTCTTTTGGTTTACCTATCAGAGTCTTTTGAACTCAGCATGAGTCTATTCCTAAGAGACTGAATTGCTGTGTGCTAATAAAATCGAGTTTCTAGACCTGTAGAACTAAGAAATAGCCACCAATTAAGTTGCAACAAATTCATAAGGGTAAATAAGACTTTCTGAGGTTTTCTTGTGTTTCCTAATGACAAACTTACCTACCAAACATCTTCTAGTTCCTTCTACTAAACACTCTCTGATACTACTATAACACTAGCTACTGTAGTTTTATCTACCAAGATTTTCTTTCTTTTTTTTTTTTCTGAGTTGGAGTCTCACTCTGTCGCCCAGACTGGAGTGCAGTGGCATGCTCACAGCAACTGCAGCCTTGACCTGCTGGGCTCAGGTGATCCTTCCACCTCAGCCTTCCAAGTAGCTGAAACTACAGGCATGTGCCACCATGCCTGGCTATTTTTTTTTATTTATTGTAGAGATGAGATCTCACCAAGTTGCCCAGACTGGTCTCAAGCCTGTGGACTCAGGCAATCCTCTCATCTTGGCTTCCCAAAGTACTGAGATTATAGGCGTGAGCCACCAAACCCAGTCACTAAGATTTTTTAAAGTGACTGAATTGGCTGTAATATCTCATTGGACTCTATGGTTCTTTATCCTAATTTAAGGGTTACCTTCCACCCTTATTTGTGCAGCTAGCTCTGCCTGAGTCTGGCTTAGCTGGTCTTGCAAAATTCCAATGAGATCCTCTTTCTTCTGGAACTGTTGCTTCATCGCTACAAATACTTCCATCTCTGTAGAACTCATATCTAACTGAAGAAAAAGAAGGAAAAAATATTTAAACAAAAGAATTAGCATTTTTAATTATTTGACCTCCCTTTCTTGCTTTCCTTAAATATTTACATATCTCTTCCTAATTTTCACGGAACCCAAAAGGAAATTGTATGCACTGTGGCTTTTTAAAAGTAATTATCAAAATTTGTCAGAGTAAGACAGAAGCAGTAGCAGCAAGTTTTCTTTTTGGCTAATTTTTTGTTTTGTTTCATTTTTATTGTAAAGTAAGCTCTCACCATGTTGCCCAGGTAAGTCTTGAACTCATGGGCTCAGGCAATTCTCTTGCCTCCATCTTCCAAAGCACTGGGATTACAGACAGGACCCATGATACCTGGCTACAGCAAGTATTCAAGTTCTCTGAAGCCTCATGTAGAGACAGCACAACTAGATAGTAAAACCAAAAAAAAAAAAAAAACCCCACAGGCAAGATTTACAATAAAATTAGGGTGACAGTCCTGTAAACCCTAAAATATAAGCAAGCAGAAACAATCAAAAAATCCACAAGACCTACATGGCATTAGGGTCTGTAAGAAATAGAAGGCAGCAATAGAGTGACATTTGATGGTTCTGAAAACAGGAAAATCCCCAGATAGCCAACAAATATTTGTTGGAATGCAGAGTTGACAAATTTTAGAATAGCAGCAAGGATTTCCCAAACTCTAATGTCTGGTAAATTGCCAGAGCACACAGTAATGACAAAAAATAGAAGTTACAACAGCTTAGCCCCTCTGAAGTCTCAATGGTGACTTATAAGGTTTCCATTCTGACATGTGGACCTGCACTAAGAAACTTCTAGGAGTAAAATCAAAATTAAACAGAATAGAAATTAAAGAGACAGAAGAAAGAGAAGGTCTATTCTCATACTGCATAATTTAGTATCAACTAGCCACATGTGGCTTCAAAGCTTTGAAATGTGCCTTTAAAATGTTCTTAATGCCAAATAAATATTAATTTTTTAATACCATTTATGTTTAATTAATTTAAATTAAAAACTATAGTACAAATTATTTTTTCATTAAATACAACTTCCTTTTGGGATGACTACATTTTGCTTCATCTGTTGCCTCATATAAGATTCTATCAAGATGTTATACAAGTAACAAGTATACAGGTATTTGGTGTCAATAAGTTGATTCAGTTTGAATTATTTTCTTCTATACCCATGACATATGATTTTCTATGCAACATTGTAATATGTTTATTTGAATACTTAATGCAGATAGAATGAGTAACCACTGACAAAAATATTATTCACAATTGATAATTGAAATATAAAAATATTATTAGTCTAATTATATTTAATCATCTTTCCAGTTCAAAACTAAGTATAGACACACTTTAAAATTTAAAATAAAAGCATACTATTGATGCATAATTCATTTGTTTTTATTTCTATGTAGTATTCCACTGTGTGGGTATGCCACAATTTGTTTAAATATTCCCATTTGTTGATGGACAAGTTTAAGTATCCCTGTTTTAGTCTTTGGTTATTATAAGTCGATACTAAATTACTACTGGGCAGGGCTGGTATAGGGGAAGAAAGTCAGAAAATCTCAAAAATCTACCTCACATATCTTTGAACACAACACCAAAACAACAGAAGAAAGAAGTCTGTAAAGAGCTTTCCTGAACAAAAACTCCTTCTAAATGTTTCTGAAAACCAATTTAACACAAAAATAAGGAACAGAAAGGGATCAAGATCAAATCTCATATAATGTTACTATTAAAAAGAAAAGAAGTATGCTGGGTACTGTAGCTTATGCTTGTAAACCAGCACATTGGGAGGCTGAGATAGAAGGATCACTTGAGGCCAAGAGTTCAGAACCAACCTGGGTAACAGAATGGAAATTTGTCTTTACAAAAATAATTTAAGAAAATTAGCCGGGCATTGTAGTGCACACCTATAGCCCTAGCTACTTGAGAGACTGAGGTGGGAGGATCACTTAAGTCCAGGAGTTTGAGTTTACAGTGAACTAGGATCTTGCCACTATGCTCCAGCCCAAAGTGACAGAGCCAGACCTTGTTAAAAATAACAGGAGCTGCATGTTAACACACTCAGTACCATCAGAATGTGATGCTCTATGCTGTCACAGGATGCCACAAAGAGCACCCATCAGCAAGAAGACTCTTGCCAGATGCAGACCTTCAACCTTGGTTTTCTCAACCTCTGTCACTGTAAGAAATAAATTATTTATCTTTAAAAATCACCTCATTTCAGCCACGCTGTTGTAAGTAACAGAAAACAAACTAAGGCAAAAAACTGGTGTCAATAAATGGGGTTGTTGCTGATAATGAATACCTGAAAATGTGAAAGTAGCTTTAGAACTGGGTAATAAACAGAGGCTGGAAGAATTTGGATAGACAGGCTGCAAAAGCCTATATTCTGGTGAGGACTTAGAAGACAAAAAGATTAGGGAAAGTTGGCACTCCTTAGAGGTCAGTTAAGTGGTCATGACCAGAATGCTGGTAGGAAAGTGAGCAGTAAGGCCATTTAGACTATGTTTTAGATCGAACCAAAGAACAAGGTGTTAGAAACTGGAGTAAAGGCCATCCTTGTTATAAATTGGCAATGAACTTGGCTGAACTTTGTCTATGCTCAAGGACTTTGTAGAAGTTTGAACTTAAGAGTGATGAACTAGGATATCTGGCAGAAGATATTTCTAGACAGCAAAATGCTCCTGATGCTATGTGATTACTGCTCTCTGCTTATAGTAAACTGCAAAAAAAGAGAGAAACAGAGCAATTCTTTTTTTTAATTTGCAGTCTGGCCATGTGATAGACAATGAAAGAATGTTTCCAGGAGAGGAATCTAAATAGGGAAATCCAAGAGTGGATAGCCACCACTTGCTATGGAGTTGAGCATGGCTAATGGGGAGCCAGGTGCTAATAATGTCAAGACAAAGGAAAAAGGCACAAAATTTCAGAAGAATTTCAGAAAAGCTCTGGACTGCCCCTCTCATCACAGGTCCAAAGTTCTGAGAAGAGAGAATGGTATCTGGGAATAGACCCAGTACACCACTTCAAGACACTGTTCCCTGCATCCCAGCTATTTTGGCTGGTGTATGGTGGCTCAAGAAGATGTGGCTCCTGTGGCAGCTCTGGAAGATACAAGTTATAAAAAGTGGCAATGTCCATGTGGTACTAATTCTGCAGACTTGTAGATAGCAAGAGCTGTGAAGGATTGGTATCCTTCACTCAGACTTTAAAAATATCAACATAAGCCAGGAATCTCAAAGATTTATTGCAGGAGCAGAATCATCACAGAAAGCTCCTACTCGAGCAAATGCCAAGCTTAAATGTGGGTTTGGAATGACCATGGAGAGCTTCCACTAGAGTAATGCCTAGTGGAACCTTGGTCGTGGGATTGCCAATAAGATCCCAAGTCTACAGAACTTCTAGGGTTTCAACGCCAACCTGAGAGAGCTGGGTGAACTAAACCCAGCAAAGTTATCATGCTAAGACTGCTTGAGGCCTCAGAGACCTTTGGAGACCTCAGAGTGCAGTGGATACTGTACATGGAGTTATAGAATGTTCTTCTGCAGTCTTAAGACCCAATGGCTGCTCTCTTGGGCCTCCAATTTTCATAGGGTCTGTTACCCCTTTCTTTCTTTTCTTTTTTGGTTTTTTGTGTTTTTTTGAACTGGAGTCTCATTCTGTTGCCCATGCTGGCATGCAGTGGCATGCTCAGGGTCACCACAGCCTTGACCATCTGGGCTCAGGTGATCCTTCTGCGTCAGCCTTCCAAATAGATGGAACTACAGGTGTGTGCTTTCACCCAGCTTATTTATTTTTCACTTATTCCAGAGACAATGTCTCACCATTTTGCTCAGGTTGGTCTCAAACTCGCAGGCTCAGGCAATCCTCTTGCTTCAGCCTCCCAAAGTCCTGGGATTATAGGTTTGAGCCACCACACCTCACTGTAGAATGGGAATGTGTACCCTGTTCTTGTCTTATCATTGTGTCTTGGAGTACTTTCAATTTCACAGGCTCACAGATGAGACTTTGGGCTCTTGAGTTGGTGCTGAACAAATTAGGACTTTGGTGCTGTGGGATGGTATGAATGTATCTAAAAAAGGATGTGAGTTTTGGAGGACCTAAGGTGGAATACTGTGCTTTGAATGTCATCTCCAAAACCCATATTGAAGTTTTATTCCCAATGTGGCAGTTCTAAATAAGGGTCTTTAAGAGGTGACTGAGTCATGAAGACTCTGTCCTCAGGAATGAGTGAATGCATTTATAGATTGATGGGTTAATGGATTAATGGTTTATCCTAGGAAAGAAACTGGTGGTTTTGTAAAAACAGAAAGAGAGAAATGACTGCACATTAGCACACTCAGCCCCTTCACCAAGTGATACTTCAGGACACTGCAGAGAAACCCACCAGCAAGAAGACTCTGAGCAGATGCAGCCCCTAAATGTTGGACTTTTCAGCCTCCATAACTGTAGGATATAAAATCTTTTCTTTATAAAATAAAAAAATACTAAGAAGCAGAATAATTTGATAAAAGCATACCAAAGGTAATACAAGGGGGGAGACCCCCCAAACACCAGAATTATATTTTGATGGTGGGTCCCTTATGTACACTTGGAAATTGTTCCTCTGGGTCAAACAGTCAAATAAAGCTTTTAAATGGAAGTTTTGAGAAGGTTGTGTCACAATTTTCAGATGAAACGTCCCAAGTTGTGGCAAACAGGTGACTGGTTCTTCCACCATGGCAATATACCTGCCCACACCTTGCTGAGCATTCAGCAGTTTTTGACCAAAATTGGCAGGACCCCTGTATCCCACCCACCTTATTCACCCAATCTCACCCCAAGAGACATTTTTTTTGTTTGTTTCCCCCATGTGAAAAGTCCACAAAGATAAATGTTTGGTTAACATGGAAGAGGTGAAAAAAATTGGCAAAAGCACTAAAAGGCATAAAAATGGATGACTTCAAAACTGTTTTGAGCAATGGGAAAAGTGTCTCCACAGGTGTATGGCATCGAACTGAGAGTACTTTGAATGTAACCAAAGTTAAAATATGTAAGAATAAATACACAATTTTTAGTTGGGCTCGGTGGCTCAGCCTGTAATCCCGTGCCTTTGGGAGGCTGAGGTGAGTGAATTGCCTGAGCCCGCGGGTTCGAGACCCGCCTGGGCAGCGAGACCTCATCTCTACAATAAATCAAAAAATCAGCCGGGCTTAGTAGCGCATGCCTGTAATTCCAGTTACTTGGAAAGCTGAGGCGGAAGGATCACCAGAGCCCAGCAGGCCGAGGCTGCGGTGGCCGGGAGTGGCCACTGCACTCCAGTCTGGGCGACAGAGTGAGATTCCAACTCAAAAAAAAAAAAAAATGCACAATTTTTTATAAAATTGGGTTTTTTGGTTCCCTCCTCAAACTGAAAATAAATAAAAATTGCAATCCACTTCAAAAGGAATTTTTAAAAATTGAGAAAATTATACGAGACAAGAGGAAAACATAAATCAGAATTAGAAAAATCAGAAATGAGGTAACAACACATGAGAGTATGACAAAAAAGAAAATCATTTCAGAATAGAGGATAAAATCAGAAAGAACTCCAAAATAGAATGCCTAAAGTGAAATAAAGTGAAATAAAGCAACAAAAATGAAAACCTTACAACATGTGAAATCATATATTCAAAGGGAATACTGGGTATTTACAAATGTAAATAAAAAATGACAAACATCAGTGTATATTCTAATAATATTATCAGACGAAAAACCGGAAGAGAGGTTTTTATAGATATGTAGAGAAATATCCCCTGGGCATCTAGACAAATTTATTTCCATAGATTAATATACTGGGCTTCAGTGATTCGTTAACCTAAGGAATATGAAGTAATTTACACCTCTACCTGTACAGCTTGTTCTGCCTGTGCCTGGGTAAGTTGGGCTTGCAAAGTGCTAATTAGTTCTTCCTTCTCCTCGAGTGCATATTTATCCTTTCTATGTCTATAGTCTCCTTGTAGAACTCTTTTTTTTTAGGATTTAAGAATGCAACTTATTTAAAAGTAAATGGGAGAGAGAAAGAGAAGAGAGAGAGAAGATTCACCTCCTCAAGTTGGGGGAGAGGGCCGAAGTCAGGGAGCATGGCAACAGCCATAACCACACCAGAATCTAGCAAGGCAATGGCCTCAAACTCTTGTCATGCTGAAAATTCAGGAGATAAAGTCATTTAAAATAATTTACAATTAACTTGTATTTGGTCTTTAATCTAATTTCCCTCTTACAATCATTTAATTAAAATTTTATTAAACTGATGGGAAGATGAAAAACCAGGTGACCTAACAACAATTAAGAAATCTTAGAGCCTTCTCATTTCAGGAGGACCAAGTAGCTCCTATTAGTCCTATTCTCTCTCAGATAATAGCCATACACTGTAGACAAAACAGAAAACAGCTATCTGAAAATACTGGAGAACAATCAAAAGCAGAAACATATGCAGAGGCATTGATACTTGGAAGAAATTGAACCAAATTTCCAATATTGACAGCTTTTAGTCTGAAAAAAACTGGAAGACTAAACCTTAACAGAAAACCCATAGTCTCGCTGCCTTGAAGAATTAAGGACAGAATTCAAAAAACTAGAGCTGTGAGTGAGGAGTGAAGCATTAGAAAAGAGCCAGCGAGGGGAAATATAAATCTGTCAATAGTCTATTTTCCCCCCAAACTTCTTCTTTACAGATTCTGCCTCTACTAAATTCACCCTCCAAATAAATGAGTTTTGCGTACTGAAACTACAATGAATATATATATTTTTTGAGTTGGATTCTCACTCTATGACCCTGACTAGAGTACAGTGGCATGCTCCCAGCCACTGCAGCCTTGACCATCCAGGCTCCAGCGATCCTTCCACCTCAGCCTTCCAAATAGCCAGAACTAACAGCACTCACTACTATGTCCAGCTAATTTTTGATTTATTCTAGAGATGAGACCTGCTAAGTTGCTTGGGCTGATCTTGAACCTATGGGATCAGGCAATCCACTTGCCTTAGCCTCCCAAAGTGCTGGGAATACAGGCTGAGCCACTGTGCCAGGCCTACAATGAATAATGTGACATTTTTTTCCATAATATTCATTCAGGCATCTGAGGATTACTGCCATTTCTTTAACTATATTTTTCATGGAATTGTTAGCTCCATACCAAGTATATAACAGTTAAACTGTTGCTATAGCTTATAATTGGAACTCAAGAATCATTTAACAGAGGAAGGAAAGAAACTAAGTCATTGATTTGTTGAAGGTCTCAGAGCTAAAAATTAAATTAAAGAGTATAATATGGATAAATTAAAAATCTAACAGCATGGTAAGAGGAAGTTAGAAGGAACAAAGCAATATGGAGAGAGAGGTGAATGCTACCACAGCCAGGGTAAGAGAACTATCAGAGAAAGGCCAAAAGTAAGAAAAGAAGAATCAAGATGACAAAACAATTTGAGATAACTGAGAAAAGCTTTTAAAATAAGTTTAAATAAGTTTATCAATTCAGGTCAAGCAATGTTCTCTGAGCATTAGCTCCCAAAAGGAAAGACTCAGCAGAGTACTGGGTGGCTGACTATTAGCCCCAAGGGCTGTGCCTAGAAAGTGGATCAAAACCTCATTTCTCTTAACCAGGTGCAGTGGATCACACCTATAATTACCCAGCATTTTGGGAGGTTGAGGTGAGAGAATTGCCTGAGCTCACAGGTTTGAGACCAGCCTGGGCAAGTTGGCAAGGCCTCATCTCTTCAATGTATCAATTAACCAGTCATGGTTGCATGTGCTGGTAGTTCAAGCTAATTGGAAGACTGAGGGGGAAGCATCACCTCAGCTCAGCAGGTCGAGGCTGCAGGGGCCATAAGCATGTGACGGCCCTTCAACTTGGGTGACAGAGTGAGACACTGACTCAAAAAAAAAAAAAAAAAAAAAACTCGATTCCCAAGAACTAAGAGCATTGAGAGTAAGAATAGTAATAAGCCAAAGAGTAAATCAGAATGCAACTAAGAAAATAAAATGATTTCTTTTCTATGGGTGAAGTCTAGGCTCACTTTATAACTATAGTGTACACATGTGATATGCGTGCCTTTATACCAAACTCCCGACAAAACTGAACCTTCTTGTTCTCTTAAGTACTTGACAGAATGTGAATATTTGGGGCTTAACCATAGATGAAAGATAATGAAAATGAGTACTAGGACAGTAATCCTCAAAAGGCAGTACTTTTCTTATTCCTCTGTATCCCCAAAATTAAACTTTTTTGTGGGTAACAGTCTAAACCTAGAAGGCCTCCCTTCTAGGGAGCCCAAGATAATCCAGTTGACTCATTCCACAATGTATGAAAATATAATCAACCACTATATGGCCATTCGAAAGCATACAGCATTCCATATTAGGTTACTGAATCACACGGTTTCAGAGCTGGAAGTGACCTTAGAGAGCATCTAATTCAATAGTCTATTTTTGGTCATCTAAGCTTGATCTTCTAACCAAGGATAAAATGCCTCCAACAGATATGGGTCTCTCCTCCTTAACGTGAGAAATAATCCTCACTTCAGTACTTATTTCTTCCTGTGAACTTTTTGAATTCCATGAAAGTCACAACTGGCATTTCATATCCATGTGTTCTGTGGACCTTTTATTCTCCCAGTGTAGTCCAATTGGACTATAAGCTCTATTTAAAAAAAGCATCATTTAACTGTGCCATTTCAGCATCATAAATGTTTATGATTAGTGAAGATCTGCTACATCGGCCACCATACCGGAGAGAATTTCTCCTCTGACTGAGGTTCTGTAGTCAGAGCAGTCCCTCTTTGTGCCTTCATATCTTCTATTTGTATATTCAGAGAAGCTAACTTGGCTTTAGCATGAAGTTTCAGTTTTTTCATTTTGTCAGCAGCAGCCTTTCTTTTGTCCTGCCAGAGAAAAAATGATGATAAGTTCAAAAATGCATATTTACCACTTATCTAGCACATAACACAAAGTATTCATTTATTTAGTGAGAGACAGGGTCTCACTCTGTTACCCAGACTGGAATGTAATGGCCTCATCTCAACTCACTGCAGCAGTAATATTCCCATCTCAGCCTCCCAAGTAGCTAGGACTGCAGGCATGCACCACCATACTGGCTAATTTTTAAAACTTTTTTTTGCAGAGATGGAGTCTCACTATGTTCCCCAGACTGGTCTTGAACTCTTGGCCTTATGGGTCCCTCCCACCTCAGCCTCCCAAAGTGCTGAGATTACAGGTGTGAGTTTCCACACCTGGTCCAAAACTTCTTTTCTTTTTTTTATTTTTTTATTTTTGAGTTGAAGTCTTACTCTGTCACCCAGACTGGAGTGCAGTGGCCGCTCCCAGCCACCGCAGCCTCGACCTGCTGGGCTCTGGCGATCCTTCCGCCTCAGTCTTCCAAGTAGCTGGAACTACAGGCGCGTGCTACCGTGCCTGGCTAATTTTTGATTTATTGTAGAGATGAGGTCTAGCCAAGTTGCAACAGGAAACAAGTAACCGTATTAGGAAAATTAGACTAATATTCTCTAATAATCTAGGGAAGACAAAAACCTAAGTGAATGCTGTGTCTGTCCTTTATCAAATGTTCTGCAAGAAAGAAAAAATAATAGTACCTGTAAAGTGTTATCTTTCTGCTGCAGTTGGTCATCCTTCTGTCTAATAACATCTTTGAGACTCACCACCAACTGCTCTGCAGAAGCTAGACACTCCAGAACATCCTGCTTTGCTGTATTATTGAATTCCATGTCCGATTTCAGCAATGAAGCCTAGTATTTAGACAAAAAATTGTCAATGTGCCAAAGAAAAGGTATTCGCTTCCAAACAGCAGATTCTTCATTGCACTTCAATCTTCTGCTGTGATGTACCAAGATTCCAAAAGTACATGGTAATAAGGACTGAAAGGGCTAGAAGAACTAACCCATCTGAAGTCTCAAAAGTGAGCCATCACGCTCCCTTCTGAGATATGGACCTGCACTAAGAAACTGCTAGCAGTAAAATCAAAATTAAACAGAAAAAGAAGGGACAGAAGAAGCATAAGCTCTACTCATACTGTATAATTCAGAACCTACTAGTCACAAGTACCTTCAAAGGGCTTAAAATGTGCTTAATGCAGGCTCAGCCTGTAATCCCACGCCTTTGGGAGGCTGAGGTGAGTGGATTGCCTGAGCCCGCGGGTTCAAGACCCGCCCGGGCAGCAAGACCTCATCTCTACAATAAATCAAAAAAATCAGCCGGCGTGGTAGCGTGCGCCTGTAATTCCGGCTACTTGGAAGGCTGAGGTGGAAGGATCGCTGGAGCCCAACAGGTCGAGGCTGCAGTGGCCGGGAGTGGCCACTGCACTCCAGTCTGAGCGACAGAGTGAGACTCCAACTCAAAAAAAAAAGAAGTGCTTAATGCAAAATGAATATTTAATTTTAATAGTATTTACTTTTAAGTAGTTTAAATTAAAAACTAAAGTATAAATTATTTTTCCATTAAATACAACTTCATTTTGGGTGACTACATTTTGCTTCATTTGTTGCATCATATAAAATGCTATTGAGGTGTTATACAAGGAACAAGTATACAGGTATTTGGTGTCAAGTTGGGATTGGTGGCTCAGCCTGTAATCCCGTGCTTTGGGAGGCTGAGGTGAGTGGAGCCTAGGCAGGTCTCAAACCCAGAGCCCGAGGGTTTGAGACCTGCCTAGGCAACTTGGCGAGACCTCATCTCGACAATAAATCAAAAAATTAGCCAGGCATGGTAGCACGCGCCTGTAGTTCCAGCTACTTGGAAGGCTGGGGCGGAAGGATCGCCAGAGCCCAGGAGGTCGAGGCTGTGGTGGCCGGGAGCAACCACTGCACTCCAGTCTGGGTGACAGAGTGAGACTCCAACTCAAAAAAAAAGTTGATTCAGTTTGAATTATTTTCTTCTATACCTGTTACATATAATTTTCTATGTGACATCATAATGTGTTTATTTGAATACTTAATGCAGAAAGAATGAGTAATTCTTGACACCAATATTAATCACCATTGGTAATTAAAATAGAAAGACATTATTATTCTAATCATACTTGAATCACCTTTCCACTTCAAAACACTAAGCATGGACACATTTTAAATTTTAAAATAAAAGCATACTATTGATGCATAACTCATTCATTTTTATTTCTACATAGTATCCCACTGTGTGGATATACCAGAATTTGTTTAAATATCCCCCTATGTATATGGACATTTTAAAATATCCCTGTTTCAGTCTTTGGTTATTACAAGCAAACCTATTACTATTGGGCAGGGCTGATATAGGTCAAAGTGAATGTCAGGGGGAAGAAAGTCAGAAAATCTCAAAAAACTATCTCACGTATCTTTGAACACAACACCAAAACAACAGAAGGAAGATGTCTGTAAAGAGAAGATTTCGGAAACAAGACTCATTCTAAACATTTATGAAAACCAATTTCACTCAAAAATAAGGACAGAAAGTTTATGATACAACCCCATATAATGTCACTATAAAAAAAAGGAGAAGCATGCTGGGCACTATAGCTTATGCTTATAAATCCAGCACATTGTGAGGTTGTCATTGGAGGATCACTTGAGACCAGGGGTTCAGGACCTACTTGGACAATAGAATTAGACTTTGTCTTTGCAATAATAATTTAAGAAAATTATCCAGTCATGGTAGTGCACACCTATAGCCCAGGAAACATGAGAGGCTGAAGTGGGAAGATCACTTGAACCCAGGAGTTTGAGTTTACAGTGAACTATGATCTTGCCACTACACTGCAGCCTGAAGTAACAGAGCAAAATCCTAATTTTTAAAGGTGTTGCATGGTAATATCCTCAGTCCCCTCACTCTGTGATGTCCTACACTGCTCAGGATGCCACAGACAGCCCCCATCAGCAAGAAGACTCTTGCCAGGTGCAGACCTTCAACCTTGGATGTCTCAACCTCTGTAACTGTAGGCAACGAATTATTTTTCATTAAATATTAGCCCATTTCAGGCATTCTGTTATAAGTAGCCAAAAACAGACTAACACAAGAAACTGGTGTCAAGAAATGGGGCTGTTGGTGACAATGAATACCTGAAAATGTGAACATGGTTTAGAATTGGGTAATAACAGAGGCTGGAAGAATGTGGAGGGACAGGCTACAAAATGCACAGATTCTGGGGAGGGCTTTGAAGACAAAGAGACTAGGGAAAGTTTTGCACTCATAGAGTTTGGTTAAGAGGTGATGACCAGAGTGCTGATAAGAAAATGAACAGGAAGGGCCATTTAAATTATGTTTCAGATGGAACCAAAGAACAAGGTGTTAGAAACTGGAGAAAAGGCCATCCTTGTTATAAATTGGCAATGACTTGCCTGGACTATGTCCATGCCCAAGGACTTTGAAAAAGGTTGAGCTTAAGAGTGCTGGAATAGGGTATCTGGCAGAAAATATTTCTAGGTAGCAAAATGTTCACACTGCTATGTGGTTACTGCTATGTACTTACAGTGAACTGCAAGAAAAAAAGAGAAACAGAGCAAAAAAAATTTTTTTGGAATTTGCAGCTTGGCCATGTGGTAGACAATGAAAGAATGTTTCCAGAAAGGAATCCAAATATGGAAATCCAAAAGTGGACAGCCACCACTTGCTATGGAGATGAGCATGGCTAATGGGAAGCCAGGTGCTAATAATCAAGACAATGGAAAAAGGCCCCATGGTATTTCAGAAGCACTTCAGAAAAGCTTTGTACTGCCCTTCCCTTAACAGGCCAAGAGTTCTGAGAGGAGAGAATGGTTTCTGGGACTAGGTCCAGGACACCACCACAAGACATTCCTCCCTGCATCCCAGCTGTTCTGGTTGGTGCATGGTGACTCCAGAAGCCCCAGATGTAGCTCCCGTGGCAGCTCTGGAAAATACAAGTTATAAAACTTGCAATGTCTGTGTGATGCTAAGTTTGCAGCCTTGAAAAAAACAAGAGCCATGAAGGCTTGTAAGCCTTCATTCAGATATCAAAAGATGTCATCATAAGCCCAAAGCTCAGGCAAAAACTTATTACAAGAGCAGAATCACCACAGAAAGCTCCTAATAGATCATTGTTGAGCATAAGTGTGGGGTTGGAATGACCATGGAGAGCTCTCAAGGGCAATGCCTAGTGGAACCCTGGTTGTAGGACTGCCAATAAGACCCCAGATCTATAGAGCTTGCAGGGTGCATTGCCAGCCTGAGAGAGCTGGGTAGACTAAGCCCAGCAAAGTGATAATGGTGAGACTGCCTGAGACCTCAGAGACCTTTGGAGACCTCAGAGTGCAGTGGATACAGGACATGTGACAGAGAGGGGCTAAAAACCATTGAAATTATTCTTTACAAATTCTGCCTCTCTAGTAAATTCACCTCCTAAATAAAACAAGTCTGTTTACAGGAAATACAGAAAATAATTTTAATTACCCAGCACTTTGAGAGGCCGAGGTGAGAGAATTGCCTGAGCTCACGGGCTTGAGGCCAGTCTTGGCAACTCGGTGAGACCTCATCTCTTCAATGTATCCAACAATTATCCAGGCATGGTTTTGTGTGCCTGTAGTTTGAGGTATTTGGAAGATTGAGGGTGAAAGATCGCTTCAGTTCAGCAGGTCAGGGCTGCAGTGGCCATGAGCATGCAACAGCCCTCCATCCTGGGTGACAGAGTGAGACTCTGACTCAAACAACAACAACATCGACAAAACCTCAATTCCCTAGAACTAAGAGCATTGACAGTAAGAATAATAGTAGGCCAAAGTGTAAATCAAGTACACTTTGATTTGATAAAACTAAGAAAATAAAATGATTTCTTTTCTATACATGAAGTCTAGGTTCACTTTTTAATTATAGGGTACACATGTGATATTCATGCCTTCATACCAAACGCTCCACAAAACTTAATTGATACCTACAGAACACTCAATCCAAAAACCACAGAATACACATTCTACTCATCACTGCATGGAACATATTCTAAGATCGACCACATAATTGGCCATAAATCAAGCATAAGCAAATTTAAAAGGACCGGAATTCCACCATGCACCTTCTCAGATCACAGTGGAATAAAAATAAACATTAACATCAACAAGGTCCCCCCAAAACCCACAAAGACATGGACACTAAACTGCATAATGTTAAGCAACTCCTGGGTCAATGATGAAATCAAAACAGAGATCAAAAGATACCTGGAAACAAATGAGAATGAAGGAACATCTTACCAAAATCTCTGGGATGCCATGAAAGCTGTAGTGAGAGGGGAATTTATATTCCTACAAACACACATGAAGAAAATGGAAGGATCACAAATTAACAGCCTAACAAGGCACCTAAGAAAGCTGGAAAAGCAAGACCACAAAAACCCTAATTTCAGCAGAAGAATCCAGATCACCAAAATAAAAGCCCAAATCCAGGACGTAGAAGACAAAAAGATAATACAAAAAATCAATGAAACAAAAAGCTGGTTCTTCAAAAGGATAAACCAGATCAATGGTCCCCTAGCTAGATTGATCAAGAAAAAGAGAGAAAAATCCCAAATAAGCACAATCAGAAACACAAAAGATGAAGTCACATCTGATCTGATCTGAAGAAATACAAAAGATCATTAGAGACTACTATGTAAACTTGTATGGAAACAAACTTGAAAACCTCAAGGAAATGGAGGACTTTCTGTCATCACACAACCTCCCTAGGTTGAAACAAGAAGAAATCAAGACCCTAAATAGGCAAATAACAATCAAGGAAATTGACTACATAATAAGAAAACTACCTACAAAAAAAAGCCCTGGATCAGATGGCTTTCCAGCAGAATTCTACAAGATATTTAAGGAGGAGCTGATTCCAATCCTACTGAAGGTATTTCAGGTGATTGAGAAAGATGGAACTCTCCCCAAATCATTTTACGAAGCTAATATCACATTGATACCCAAGCCAGGTAAAGACTCAACAAAGAAAGAGAACTACAGGCCAGTATCTTTAATGAACATAGATGCTGAAATTCTCAACAAGATCCTAGCAAACTGGATTCAACAATACATCTCAAAAATCATCCATCATGACCAAGTAGGCTTCATACCTGGGATGCAAGCCTGGTTAAACATTCATAAAACCATAAATGTAATTGAATACATCAACAGATGTCAAAACAAAAACACATGATTATATCATTAGATGCAGAAAAAGCTTTTCATAAAATCCAGCACATCTTCTTCATAAAAACCCTCGAACACCTAAGCATAGGGGAACATACCTCAAAATAGTAAAAGCCATCTATGAGAAACCCACAGTCAGCATACTCCTAAATGGACAAAAATTGCAACCATTTCCCCTGAAAACTGGAACAAGACAAGGATGCCCACTCTCACCCCTCCTGTTCAATATAGTCTTGGAAGTCCTGGCTAGAGCAATCAGAGGAGAGAAGGCAATCAGGGATATCCAAATAGGAAAAGAGAAAGTCAAGTTATCTCTCTTTGCAGATGACATGATTGTTTACCTTGAAAACCCAAGAGAATCTGTCAAAAACCTCCTTACACTCATAAAGGCCTTTGGCAAAGTCTCAGTATATAAAATAAATGTGCAAAAGACAATCACATTTCTTTACACCAATAATAAACAAACAGAATCCCAAATGAAAAGCACAATTCCATTCACAATAGCCACAAAAAAAATGAAATACATTGGCATCTTCCTAACCAGAGACGTGAAAGAATTTTACAATGAAAACTATAAAACTCTGTTCAAATAAATCAAAGATGACACAAACAAGTGGAAAAATATCCCATGCTCACGGGTTGGAAGAATCAACATTGTGAAGATGTCCATCTTACCTAAGCAATCTACAGATTCAATGCAATACCCATCAAATTACCAGCAACAGTCTTCTCAGACCTAGAAAAAACAACACAGGAATTTGTATGGAAACACAAATGACCAAGTATAGCCAGAAAAATTCTCAACAACAACAACAACAAAAAAAAGCAGGCAGTATCACATTACCAGACTTCAAACTTTACTATAAAGCTACAATCATCAGAACAACTTGGTACTGGTATAGGAACAGGCAATAGATCAATGGAATAGAATTGAGATTCCAGAAGCAAAACCTCAATTTCTCAATCAACTCATCTTCGACAAAGCCTCCACCACCTACCACTGGGGAGAGGAGAACCTATTCAGTAAATGGCTGAATTTACTCTCCTATTATAGAATGGTGCTGGGAAAACTGGCTGACCACATGCAGAATACTGAAACAGGACCCCTATCTATCCCCATGCACAAAGGTTAACTCCAAATAGATCAGAGACCTAAATGTAAAACCTTAAACAATAAGAACTTTAGAAAATGAAGGAAATATTCTCATGGAAATCAGCACTGGCATCCAATTCCTGAGCAAAACCGAAACACAGAGGCCATGGAGATAAGATAGACAAGTGGGACCTCATTAAACTGACAAGCTTCTGCAAAGCCAAAGAAACCATCAAGAGAGCAGGGAGAGCAGACTGGGAAAAAGTATTTGCCAACTCCAGGTCTGACAAAGGCTTAACATCTTGGATCTACAAGGAACTCAAACGTGCTGAAAATAAAATTAAAAAAACCCTTATAAAATGGGCAAAAGATATGAACAGACACTTCACAAAGGAAGACATCTGAGCAGCCAACAGACACCTGAAGATATGTTCAACCTCACTAATCATCAGGAAGATGCAAATCAAAACCACACTGAGATACCACCTAACTCCAGTCAGGATGGCAATTATCCCTAACTCAAAAAATAACAGTTGCTGGAGAGGGTGTGGCAAAAGGGGAACACATCTACACTGTTGGTGGGAGTGTAAACTAGTGCAACCTCTGTGGAAAGCAGCGTGGTGATTTCTAAAAGCACTAAATACCAGCCTCCCATATGACCCTGCTATCCCCCTACTGGGAATATACCCTGAAGAACTCAAATCACTCTTTCAAAAAGACATCTGCACACGAATGTTTATCGCAGAATTGTTCACCATAGCAAGAACCTGGAACCAACCATGCTGTCTATCAAAAGAGGACTGGATATAAAATGTGGTAAATATACACGATGGAATACTATGCAGCCATAAAAAAGAACAAAATCATGAATTTTGCAGCAACCTGGATGGGACTAGAGTCTATAATACTGAGTGACCTCTCACAGAAACAAAGATCTGAGTATCACATGTTCTCACTCATATAGTGGACCTTGATCATCCAACGTATTACCATAAAAAAAATGACTGACAGTTGTGGAGAGCTATGGGGAGAGGGGAAGGGAGATGGGATTAATGGCTGTAAACATCTGTCTGGGGATGGGGAGACACCTCTTATCAACAAGGGTGCCTGAACAAAGCATATTTGTATACCTAACCCTTAACTGTACCCCACAATATCATAATAAAAAATAGCAACTATAAAAAAATAACTTTTTCATTCAATGCAACTTCATTTTGGGATGACTACATTTTGCTTCATCTGTTGCATCATATAGATGCTATTGAAGTGTTAAACAATGAACAAGTATGCAGGTATTTCAGTCAAAAGTTGGTTCAGTTTGAACTATTTTCCTCTATACCCATTACATATGATTTTCTATGTCACGTCGTGATGTGTTCATTTGAATACTTAATGCAGATAGAATGAGTAACTCTTGACACCAATATTAATCACCATTGCTAATTTGGCTCAGCCTGTAATGCCGCACCTTTGGGAGGCTGAGGTGAGTGTATTGCCTGATCCCACGGGTTCGAGACCCGCCTGGGCAACTTGGCAAGACCTCATCTCTACAATAAATCAAAAAATCAGCTGGGCATGGTAGCACATGCCTGTAATTCCAGCCACTTGGAAGGCTGAGGCAGAAGGATCACTGGAGCCCTGCAGGTCGAGGCTGCGGTGTCCGGGAGTGGCCACTGCACTCTAGTTTGGCAACAGAGTGAGACTCCAACTCAAAAAATTAAAATAAAAGATAAATAAATATAAAAACATTGTTATTGTAATTATAATTGAATCATCTTTCCAGTTCAAAACTAAGCATGGGCACATTTTAAAATTTAAAATAAAAGCATACTATTGATGCATATCTCATTCATTTTTATTTCTATGTAGTATCCCACTGTGTGGTTATACCACAATTTGTTTAAATATTCCTGTCTTTTGATGGACATGTTTAAATATCCCTGTTTCAGTCTTTGGTTGTTGCAAGTGAACCTAATACTATCGGGCAGGGCTGGTATAGGTCAAATGAAGTTCAGGGGGAAAAAAAGTCAGAAAATCTCAAAAATCTATATCACGTATCTTGGAATACAACTCCAAAACAACAGAAGAAGTCTGTAAAGAGAAGCTTTCCTGAACCAAGTCTTTTCCTAAAGATTTATGAAAACCAATTTCACACAAGTATAAGGACAGAATGAGTTCATGATCTAACCCCATATAATGTCACTATTAAAAAGAAGAAGAAGAAACATGCTGGGTATTGTAGCTTATGCTTATAATTCCAGCACATTGGGGGGCTAAGATGGCAGGATCACTTGAGTCCAGGAGTTCAGAACCAATCTGGGCAATAGAATGAGATCTTGTCTTTACAAAATAATTTAAGAAAATTAGCTGGTCATGGTAGTGCACACCTGTAGCCCAGGCTACATGAGAGGCTGAAGTGGGAGGATCACTTGAGCCAAATAGTTTGACATTACAGTGAACTATGAACTTGCCACTACACTCCAGCATGAAATAACAGAGTAAGACCCTATTTTCAAAAAGGTGCTGCCCAGTAACCCCCTCAGTACCCTCACCCTGTGATGCCTACACTGCTCAGGATGCCACAGAGAGTCCTCATCAGCAAGAAGACTCTTGCCAGGTGCAGACTTTCAACCTTGCTCTTTTCAAACTCTGTAACTATACGAAATAAATTATTTTGGATTAAAAATTACCCCACTTCAGGCATTCTCTTATAAGTAACAGAAAAGAAACTAAACAAAAAACAGGTGTCAAGAAATGGGGTTGTTATTGATAATGAATACCTGAAAATGTGAAAGTGCTTAGAGTTGGGTAATAAGCAGAGGCTGGGATATTTGGAGGGACAGGCTACAAAAACCCTAGATTCTGGTGAGGGCACTGAAGACCAAGAGACTAGGGAAAGTTTGGCACTCCTAAGAAGTCGGTTAAGTGGTGATGACCAGAATCTTGGTAGGAAAATGAAGAGCAAAGGCCATTTGAATTATGTTTCAGATGGAATCGAAGAACAAGGTGTTAGAAATTGGAGAAAAGGCCATCCTTTTTATAAATTGGCAATGAACTTGGCTGAACTATGTCCATGCCCAAGGACTTTGTAGAAGGTTGAACTTAAGAGTGCTGAACTAGGGTATCTGGCAGAAGATATGTCTGGTAGCAAAACACTCACACCACTATGAGTTTACTGCTATCTGCTTACAGTGAACTGCAAGAAAGTAGAGAAAGAGACCAAAAATTTTTTGAATTTGCAGCCTGGCCATGTAGTAGACAATCAAAGAATGTTTCCAGGACAGGAATCCAAATGGGGAAATCCAAGAGTGAATGGTCACCACTTGTTATGAGATAAGCATGGCTAATGGGAAGGCAGATGCTAATAGTCAAGACAATGGAAAAACACCCCACAATATTTCAGAAGCACTTCAGAAAAGCTTTGGACTGCCTTTCCCTTCATAGTCTCAGAAGTCTGAGAGGAGATATTGGTTTCTGGGACTAGGCCCAGGACACAGCATCAAGACATTGCTCCCCGCATCCCAGCCGTTCTGGTTGGTGCATGGTGACTCCAGAAGCCACAGATATGGCTCCCATGACAGCTCTGGAAGACACAAGTTATAAGACTTGGCAATGTCTGTGTGGTGCCTATTCTGCTGCCCCAAAGAAAGCAAGAGCCATGAAGACTTGGTAGCCTTCACTCAGATTTCAAAAGGTGTCATCATAAGCCCTAAGCTCAGGCAAAGACTTATTGCAGGTGCAGAATCACCACAGAGAGCTCCCACTAGAGCAATGCCATATTAAGTGTGGGGTAGGAATGACCATGGAGATCTCTCACTAGGGTAATGCCTAGTGAAACCTTGGTTGTAGGACTGCCAATAAGACCCCAGACCTATAGAGCTTGCAGGGTGCAATGCCAGCCTGAGAGAGCTGGGTGGACTAAGCCCAGCAAAGTTATAATGGTGAGACTGCCTGAGGCCTCAAAGACCTTTGGAGAACTCAGAGTACAGCAGATACAGGACATGTGGCAGAGAGGGGGCTAAAAACTATTAAAATTATTCCTTGTTGAAACTCAGTCTGCAATCCTAACCTGACAGACATGGGATTTGAGAAAACCAAATAGCCACAGGCCACTTTCCTGTAACTGCAAGATAGTAATTGATTCACAGCCTTACCCCCACATTCTCTCTTTGTGACATTAACAGTTTACAACTCCTGCTTGTCATATATATCATCGAAACTATTTGTTCTGTGAAAATCTGGTTTTACTAAATACAACTTTACAAATTCCAAAGAAAAATGTATAGCTATATAACCCGACCCCCTCCCTTACCTAAACTAACATAAAAAAACCCTGTCCTCTTTCTCCAGCTTGCTCACCCTTGGAGCATTAGGCTGCTGAATGGCACCAGAGCTAATAAAACTCTACTTCCTCAGATAGCCTTGGTGTCATGGTCTCTGTTTTTCCACAACAGACATGGAGTCAAGGAAGATTCTTCTGGAGTCTTAAGAACCAAGACCCAATGGCTGTTCTCTTGGCCCTCATATTTGCATGGAGGCTTTTACTCTTTTTTTTTTTTTTTTTTTTGCTTTTTTTTTTTTGAGTTGGAGACTCATTCTGTCATGCAGGCTGGAGTGCACAGGCATGCAGCCTGGTGTTCATTGGCATGCTTACCTCCACTGTAGACCTGACCTGCTGGACTCAAGTGATCCTTCTGCTGCAGCCTTCCAAGTAGCAGGAACTACAGTTGTGTGTTACCATGCCCAGGTTTTTTATAATGTATTGCAGAGTTGAGGTCTCACCATGTTGCCCAGGCTGGTCTCAAGCTAACAGCCTCAGGAAATCCTCTGGCCTTGGCCACCTAAATTTCTGGGATTCAAGGTTTGAGCCACCACCCATGGCCACCCCTTTCTTTTTGCCTATATCTTCCTTATAGAATGGGAACATATCCCCTGTACTTCTCTTATCATTATATCTTGGAAGTAGATAAATGGTTTCAATTTCACAGGTTCACAGATGAGACTTTGGGTTCTTGAGTTGGTGCTGAACCAGTTAGGACTTTGGGGCTATGGGATGGTGTGAGGGTATCAAAAAAGTATATGAGATTTGGAGGCCCACAGGTGGAATGCTCTGGTTTGAATTTCCCTTCCAAAATTTATATTGAAATTTTACCCTAATGCGGGAGTTCAAAAGGGAGCCTTGAAGAAGTGATTGAGTCATGAAGACTCTGTTCTCAGGAATGAATGAATGCATTTGCAGGTAATGGGTTAATGGATTAATGGCTTATCTAGGAAGGAAACTGGTGGCTTTATAAAAAGAGAAAGAGAGACTTCCAGCAAGATGGCAACAGGGCAGCCGGGTCTGTGAAACGCTCTGCAAAGGAGAATGGCAGTGGGTCTCTGGCTCTCGCCCCGGGGGCTGCGGACTCCAACCTCACAGCCCGTTCTTCATACGGAGCTCGGCCGCTGCCACCTCTGGGGCATCGCAGTGGACTGGACAGCCACCAGAGTGCAGACACCGCCACCGCCGCCGCCACCGCTGCCACTGTCAGTAGCACATCACACCACCTGGGCCGGAGGTGATCCACGACTTCGGTCCTTGAAGCCCCTTCAGGAAAGATCTGCTGGGATCGCTGCCACCTCTCCTGCGATTGAGACGTCCTCCCCACTGTGAGTCTCCTGCCATGCACCCTGAGGCAGGCATCCATCTTCAGTCTCTGCCGGTTCCTGTCCAGCCCCACACCCTCCGGGGTGAGTAGCTGAGATAGCACCACCTGCTGGTGATTCAAGGTAACAACACTGAAACGGGAGAAACAAGCTCGAAAAAGACATAGGCCAGAGTGGTGAACGGAAGGTGATCTGAACTGTCCTTCACAGCAGACCAGGGGCAACTGACCCTAACTGCAAACTAATTTACCAGCTTGAAAAGAAAGCTAGAAATCGGAACTGAAAGGACATTGGACTTAAACGAAAAGTCTCAGAGTGTGCTTCATTGATTCTGTTAGTTTAATGACTTAATGCTATTCCTACTGTACTGTTCCTTTTTTTAATCTTCCTTTTCTTCTCTTTTCTTCTCTCTGTAAACC
Source organism: Cephalopachus bancanus (assembly GCA_027257055.1). Classification (NCBI taxonomy): domain Eukaryota; kingdom Metazoa; phylum Chordata; class Mammalia; order Primates; family Tarsiidae; genus Cephalopachus; species Cephalopachus bancanus. Next base: position 150,250 of record JAPVLO010000945.1, read on the forward strand.
ATATCTTTATATAGAGGAACAGCACACCAATAAGGTGGTTGGTTAGCTTGTATGTTAGCACCACTACATGTTTTTTTTTTTGTATGGGAGTTGGTTCGTCTGTAGCTGTGGTCTATTGTTTTCATCTGTTTCAGTATAGGTAGGTCTCTCTCACCATTTCTTGGCACAATCGTTTGTTTCCCCCCTTACTCCTCTAGCTCTCCACCCCCCTCTTCAACCCACTGTCTGCTCCATTCTCTCCCCTCTGCTAACCACATTTTATTTCAGGGAGTGAACCTACAGCCCCACAGCATGGACAGATTCCAAGGCAGTGGGAAGTGGGTTCCAGATTATCCACACACCTCTCAGCGAAAACCAGGACCTGCAGATAGATTTTGAATCACGGCTCCCCCCCTAAGTAAATCTCAAAACTGCAAAAAGGACCACCCCCAACCTATAGTGCAACTCCAGAATTGAACAAAGTAAGAGGGCATACATAAAGAATAGGAGATTGAACAAACAGAAGTAAAACCAATCCCTTTACCCCCTGAATAACAGAATTAAAGAAGGTGGTGATGCAAAGGGAAGGAAAAGTAGGGAGGGGGAAAAACTGAACAAATGAAGAAAAACCAAAAGAAAAATATAGGTCTCACACAGACCCCTGGGAGATCAGACACTGAGAAAGCAGATTCTGGAGCACAAACAATGAAGAGCCAAGAGGAAAATAGGAAGGAGCTGATGTCAGAAATAACAGCAGTAAAGAATACTGTGATGGAAATAAATAACAGACTAATAAGCATGGAAAACAGAATCAGCCAAGCAGAAGAAAGAATCTCAGAGCTCAAAGACCAAAACACAGAACTAGCCCAAACTGTCAAAAGCATAGAAAAGAAGCTCAAAAAGACAGAACAAAACCTGCAAGAGATTAATGATCACTTCAAGAGACCAAACCTAAGAGTAATTTGGCTTCCTGAGGCAGAAAGAGAAACAGAAGCCACACTGGAACAAACATTTCATGAAATCATTCAAGAAAACTTCCCTCATCTCATCAAGGATGAAAAAATTCAAACACAAGAGATTCAGAGAACCCCTGCAAGACAGCAAATAAGAAGACCAACTCCCAGACACATAATAATTCGCCTAAACAAAGTAGCTATAAAAGAAAAAATCCTAAAGGCAGCAAGAGAAAAAGGCTAGAACACCTACCAGGGAAGACCAATTAGAATAGCAGCAGATTTATCCACAGAAAACCTTCAGGCTAGGAGAACCTGGAGCCCTATCTTCAAAGTTCTAAAAGATAAACAATTTCAACCAAGAATAACCTACCCAGCCAAACTAAGCTTCATTAGTGAGGGAGAATTGAAATCTTTTCCAGATATCCAATCCCTAAGAACCTACGCTGCCACCAGACCACCTCCACAAGAAACACTTAAGAAAGTACTGAACACAGAAGAAAAAGAAAAAATAGCAACAACATTCTTCACAAGAGTACAGGCAAAAGATTAAAAACACACATGAGCCAACTCCAAAACCCAAAGAAAGACAAAAAAAAAACAGGAACAACTCTGTAAGAACCTTTTGACAGGGATCAACTCTTGCATTTCAATTAGCCTAAATGTGAATGGACTAAATGCACCGCTGAAAAGACATAGAATGGCAAAATGGATAAAATATCATCAGGCAAAAATCTGTTGCCTTCAAGAGACTCACCTCACTAGAAAGGACACCCACAGACTCAAAGTAAGAGGATGGAAAACAAACTTCCAGGTGAATGGAATACAAAAGAAAGGAGGAGTAGCGATCTTAATTTCAGACAAAATACCCTTCGAGCTATTAAAAATCAAAAAGGAAAGGGAAGGCCACTACATAATGATAAAAGTCTCAATCCATCAACAAGAAATATCTATCCTAAACATATATGCACCCAACATAGGTGCGCCAACATTCATAAAGCAACTTCTTGGAAAACTAAAGAAAGATATTGACTCTAACACCATCATAACTGGGGACTTTAATACCCCACTCAGAAACACAGACAGATCATCGGGACAAAAACTCATCAAGGAGATCCGGAACCTCAATGTGACTTTGGACCAAATGGACTTAATTGATACCTACAGAACACTCCATCCAAAGACCACAGAATACACATTCTACTCATCACTGCATGGAATGTATTCTAAGATTGACCATGTAATTGGTCATAAATCAAGCATAAGCAAATTTAAAAGGACCAAAAATGTAACATGCACCTTCTTGGACCACAGCAGAATAAAAATAAACATTGACACCAACAAAGTCCCCCCAAAACCCACAAAGACATGGACACTAAACAGCATGATGCTAAACAACTCCTGGGTCAATGATGAAATCAAAACAGAGATCAAATTACCTGGAAACAAATGAAAATGAAGAAACATCTTACCAAAATCTCTGGGACGCCTTGAAAGCTGTAGTAAAGGGGAATATATATCCCTAAAAACACACATGAAGAAAAGGGAAGGAACACAAATTAACAACCTAACAAGCCACCTAAAGAAGCTGGAAAAGCAAGACCACAAAAACCCTAATTTCAGCAGAAGAATCCAGATCACCAAAATGAAAGCCCAAATCCAGGACATAGCAGACAAAAAGAAAATACAAAAAAATCAATGAAACAAAAAGCTGGTTCTTCAAAAGAATAAACAAGATCGATGGTCCCCTAGCTAGACTGACAAAGAGAAAACGAGAAAAAACCCAAATAAGCACAATCAGAAACACAAAAGATGAAGTCACATCTGACTCTGAAGAAATAAAAAGATCATTAGAGACTACTATGTACACCTGTATGTAAACAAACTTGAAAACCTCAAGGAAATGGAGGATTTTTTGTCATCACACAACCTGCCTAGGTTGAAACAAGAAGAAATTGAGATCCTAAATAGACAAAAAACAATCAAAGAAATCAACTATGTAATAAGAAAACTTCCTACAAAAAAAGGTCCTGGTCCAGATGGCTTTCCAGCAGAATTCTACAAGACATTTAAGGAGGAGCTGATACCATTCCTACTGGAGGTATTCCAGGCAATTGAAAAAGATGGAACTCTCCCCAAATCATTTTATGAAGCTAACATCACATTGATATCCAAGCCAGGTAAAGATCCAACAAAGAAAGAGAATTACAGGTCAATATCTTTGATGAACATAGATGCTAAAATTCTCAACAAGATCCTAGCAAACCGAATTCAGCAATATATCTCAAAAATCATCCATCATGACCAAGTAGGCTTCATTCCTGGGATGCAAGGCTGGTTCAACATTTGTAAAACCACAAATGTAATTAAATACATCATCAGATGTCAAAACAAAAACCACATGATTATATCATTAGATGCAGAGAAAGCTTTTGATAAAATCCAGCACCGCTTTTGATAAAAATCCTTGAACAGCTAAGCTACGGGGAACATACCTCAAAATAGTAAAAGCCATCTATGAGAAACCCACAGCCAGCATACTCCTAAATGGCCAAAAATTGGAACCATTTCCCCTGAAAACTGGAACAAGAGAAGGATGCCCACTCTCACCCCTCCTGTTCAACATAGTATTGGATGTCCTGGCTCGAGCAATCAGAAAAGAGGAGGCAATCAGGGGTATCCAAATAGGAAAAGAGGAAGTCAAGTTATCTCTCTTTGCAGAGGATATGATTGTGTACCTTGAAAACCCAAGAGAATCTGTCAAAAACCTCCTTACACTGAAAAGGCCTTTGGCAAAGTCTCAGGATACAAAATAAATGCACAAAACACAATCGCATTTCTCTACACCAATAATAAACAAACAGAAACCCAAAGAAAAACACAATTCCATTCACAATAGCCACACAAAAATGAAATACCTTGGCATCTTCCTAACCAGAGATGTGAAAGACCTTTACAATAAAAATTACAAAACACTGCTCAAAGAAACCAAAGATGACACAAATGAGTGGAAAAATATCCCATGCTCATGGATTGGAAGAATCAACATTGTGAAGATGTCCATGTTACCTAAGTCAATCTACAGATTCAATGCAATACCCATCAAATTGCCAGCAACATTCTTCTCAGACCTAGAAAAAAACAACACAAGAATTCATATGGAAACACAAACGTCCAAGAATAGCCAGAACAATCCTCAGCAAAAAAAAAAAAAAAAAAAAAAAACAAAGCAGGTGGTATCACATTACCAGACTTCAAACCTTACTATAAAGCTACAATCATCAAAACAGCTAGGTATTGGTATAGAACAGGCATATAGATCAATATAATAGATTTGAGATTCCAGAAACAAAACCTTAATTTCTCAACCAACTCATCTTCGACAAGGCCTCCACCACCTACCACTGGGGAGAGGAGAACCTATTCAGTAAATGGTGCTGGGAAAACTGGCTGACCACATGCAGAAGATTGAACCAGGACCCCTATCTATCCCCATGCACAAAAATTAACTCCAAATGGATCAGAGACCTAAATAAAAACCTCAAACCATAAGAACCTCATAAAATGAAGGAAATACCCTCATGGAAATCGGAACTGCCATCCAATTCCTGAACAAAACCCAAACCCACAGGTCATAAGAGAGAAGATAGACAAGTGGGACATTATTAAACTGACAAGCTTCTGCAAGCCAAAGAAACATCAAGAGAGCAAGGAGACAGCCTACAGACTGGGAAAAAGTATTTGCCAACACCAGGTCTGACAAAGGCTTAACATCCTGGATCTACAAGTGACTAAAACGTGCTGAAAAGAAAAAACAACCAACCCCATTATAAATTGGGCAAAAGATATGAACAGACAATTCACAAAAGAGGACATCCAAGCAGCCAGCAAACACATGAAGAAATGTTTAACCTCACTAATCATCAGGGAGATGCAAATCAAAACCACACTGAGATACCTCCTAACTCCAGTCAGGATGGCAGTTATCAACAACTTAAAAAATAACAGCTGCTGGAGAGGGTGTGGCGAAAAGGGAACACTTCTACACTGTTGATGGGAATGTAAACTAGTGTAACCTCTGTGGAAAGCAGTGTGGCGATTCCTAAAAGCTCTAAATATCAACCTCCCATATGACTCCGCAATCCCCCTACTGGGAATATACCCTGAAGAACCCAAATCACTCTATGAAAAAGATACTTTCACACATATGTTTATCACAGCATTGTTCACAATAGCAAGAACCTGGAAACAACCATGCTTCCCATCAAAAGAGGACTGGATTAAAAAAATGTGGTACATATACAAGATGGAATACTACCTAGCCATAAAAAAGAAAAATATCATGAATTTCACAGCAACCTGGATGGAACTAGAGTCTATAATACTGAGTGACCTCTCACAGAAACAAAGATCTGAGTATCACATGTTCTCACTCATATAATGGACCTTGAGCATCCAATGTAATAGTATAAGAAAATGACTGACGGTACTGGGAAACTATGGGAGGGGGAGGAAGATGGGATTAACAGTAGCAAATATCTGTCTGGGGATGGGGAAACACCTCTTATCAACAAGGTGCCTGAATGAAATGTAATTGTACACCTAACCCTTAACTGTACCCCAAAAACCATAATAAAAAATATTGATTATGGAAAAAAAAGAGAAAGAGAAAAATGAGCCAGCACATTAGCACACTCAGGCCTATCACCATGTGATGCTTCAGGACACTGCAGAGGAACCCACCAGCGCAAAGACCCTTACCAGATGCAACCCTTAAATGTTGGACTTCTCAGTCTCCATAAGTGTAAGATATGAAATCCTTTTCTCTATAAGATAAAAAAAATACTAAGAAGCAGAATAATTCAATGAAAGCATACCAGAGGTAAAACAAGAGGGAAGATCTCCCAAAATCAAAGTTATATTTTGGAGCGTGGGCCCCTTATCTTACACATGGAATTTGTTTCTCTGGATCAAACAGTCAACCTCAGTTTTTAAATGGAAGTTTTCAGAATGTTGCAACACAATTTTCAAATGAAAAATGCCAAGTTGTGGTTAACAGATGACTGGATCTTCTACCCTGGCAGCACATCTGCCCTCACCATGCTGAGTATTCAGCAGTTTTTGACCAAAAGTTGCATGACCCTGTATCCCACCCTCCCTATTCACTCAAGCTCACCACAAGAGACTTTTTATTATTTGTTTTCCCCATGCAAAATGTCCTCAAAGAGAAATATTTGGCTAACATGGAAGAGATGAAACAAAAAATTAGCAGAAGCACTAAAAGACATAAAAATGGACAATTTCAAATTTGTTTTGAGCAGTGGAAAAAGTGTCTTGATAGGTATATGGCATCAAACAGAGAGTATTTTGAAGGTGACTAAAGTTTTATCATGTAAGAACACACAATTTTTTATAACTAAATTCTGGGTTTTTTGGTTGCCCCCTCATACTGAAAGAAATCAAAATTGCAAGACATTTCAAAAGATATTTTTAAAAATTTAGAAAATTATATGAGACAACAGGAAAACATAAATCAGAATTAGTAAAATCAGAAATGAGGTGACACACAGGAGAAATATGACATAAAAGAAAAACATCAATTCACAATAGAGAATAAAATCAAAAGAACTCAAAATTAGCAAAAAAGAAGGCCTAAAATGAAATAAAGCAACAAAAAAGCCTTACAATGTGTGAAATAATATATTCAAAGAGCATACTGGGTATCTACAAATATAAAAAGATGACAAACATCAATGCATATTCTACTAATGTAATTAGACAGAAAACAGAAAGGAAGGAGACTTACATATATACAGAGAAATGTCCACTGGGCATCTAGAGAAATCTATTTGTCATAGACTAATATACTGGGCTTCAGTGGTTTGTGAACTAAGGAATATGAAGCAATTTACACCATTACCTGTACAGCTTGCTCTGCCTGCACCTAGGAAAGTTGGGCTTGCAAAGCACTATTGATTTTTCTTTCTCCTTGAATGTATGTTTTATCCTGTCTACTTCTATAGTCTCCTATGTCAAACTCTTTTTTTTAGCATTTAAGAGTACAGTTTATAAGCCGGGCTCGGTGGCTCAGCCTGTAATCCCATGCCTTTGGGAGGCTGAGGTGAGTGGATTGCCTGAGCCCGCGGGTTCGAGACCCACCTGGGCAGCGAGACCTCATCTCTACAATAAATCAAAAAATCAGCCAGGTGTGGTAGCGTATGCCTGTAATTCCAGCTACTTGGAAGGCTGAGGCAGAAGGATAACCGGAACCCAGCAGGTCGAGGTTGCTGTGGCCAGGAGCGGCCACTGCACTCCAGTCTGGGTGACAGAGTGAGACTCCAACTAAAAAAAAAAAAAAAAAAAAAGAATACAGTTTATTTAAAAGTAAATTAGAGAGAGAAGGAGAAGGGACAGAGAAGATTCACCTCCCCAAGTTGGGGGAGGGGGTCCAAACCAGGAAACATGGCAACAGCCATAGCTCGAAGGGCACATGGCCACACCAGAGTCTTGCAAGGCAATGGTGTCAAATTCTTGTCAGGCTGAAAATGCAGGAGATAAAATCATTAAAAATAATGACAATTGATATGAATTTGAAGTCTGATCTAATTTTCTCTTACAATCACTTAATTATACTTTTATTAAACTGATGGGAGCATGAAAAACCAGGTGACCTAGCAATTTAGAAATCTTAGAGTCTTCTGGTTTCAGTATGACCAAGTAGCTCCTACTCATCTTATCCTCTCTCAGATAACAGTCATCTGAAAACACTGGAGAACAATCATAAGCAGGAAGACACTGCAGGGGAATCGATACTTGAAAGAAACTGTACCATTTCTGATTTTGACAGAGTTTAGTCTAGAAAAAGCAGGAGGACTGAACCTTAACAGAAAACCCATAGTCTTGCTGCCTTGATGAATTGAGGACAGAATTCTAGAAACTATAGTTGTTGAGTGAGGAGCAAAACATCAGAAAAGAGCCAGTGAGGGGTATCTAAATCTCTCTCTCTAGTTCATTTTTTCCTCACGAAAAGTTCATCCTTACAGATTCAGCCTCTTTAGTAAATTCACCTCCCAAATAAACATGTTCTGTTCATAGGAAAGACAGTGAATAATTTTACACTTTTTTCTTTCCCATAATAGTGAGTCAAGCATCTGACGATTACTGCCGTTTTTCAACTATACTTTCCATGGAATAGAATTACATTCTCTGTACGAAGAATGTAATTGTTACAGATGTGCTATGACTAATCATTGGAATTCAAAAATCATTTATTTAATAGAGGAAGTAAATGAACTGAGACATTGATTTGCTGAAGGTCTCAGAGACAAAAGTTAAATTAAAGAAAAGAGTATAAAATGGATGATTTAACAATCTAACAGCATGGCTGAGAGGAAGCTAGAAGGAACAAAATATTATGGAGAGAGACGTGAGTGCTACCACAGCCAGGGGAAGAGAACTATCAGAGGAAAGGCCAAAGGTAAGAAAAGAAGAATCAAGATGAAAAAACGATTTGAGATGATTGAGAAAAGCTTTTAAAATAAGTTTAAATAAGGTTATCAATACAGTCAAGCAATGTTCTCTGAGCATTAGCTCCCAAAAGGAAAGACTCAGCAGAGTACTGGTGGGGAGAGATTTTTGGTCCCAAGTACTGTGCCTAGAAAGTTGATAAAAACCTTGTTTCTCTTGGCGGGTGTGGTAGCTCACAGCTATAATTACCCAGCACTTTGGGAGGCCGAGGTAAGAGAATTGCCTGAGTCCCCGGGTTTAGACCAGCCTGGGCAACTTGGTGAGACCTCGTCTCTTCAATGTTCCCAACAATTAGCCAGGCATGGTTTCATGTGCCTGTAGTTCGAGCTACTTGGAAGATTGAGAGGGAAAGATCACCTTAGCTCAGCAGGTCAAGGATGCAGGGGCTGTGAGCATGCCACTGCCCTCTAGCCTGGGTAAGAGAGTGAGACCTTGGCTTAAAAAACCAACAACAACAACAACCCTCAATTTCCAAGAAAATAATAGTAGGCCAAAGAGTAAATCAGAATGAAATGAAGAAAATAAAATAATTTCTTTTCTATGGGTGAAGTCTAGGCTCACTTTATAACTATAGTGTACACATGTGATATACGTGCCTTCATACCAAACTCCCCACAAAACTGAAACTTCTTGTTCTCTTAAGTACCTGATGGAATGTGAATATTTGGGGTTTAATTAAGGATGAAAGATAATGAAAATGAGTACTAGGACAGTAATTCTCAAACGGCAGTACTTTCATTAATCCTGTGTATACCCCAACATTAAACTGTTTTGTGGGTGACAGTCTAAACCTAGAGGGCCTTCCTTCTAGGGAGCTCAAGGTAATCCAGCTGACACATTCCACAATGTATGAAACTGTAATTCACCACCATTTGGCCATTTGAGGATATAGTGCATTCCATATTACATTACTGAATCATACAGTTTCAGAGCTGGAAGAGACCTTAGACAGCATCTAATTCAATAGTCTGTTTTTGGTCATCTAGCTTGATCTTCTAACCAAGGATGAAACGCCTTCAAAATGTATGTCTCTCCTCCTTAACATGTGAGAAATAATTCTCATTTGAGTACTTATTACTTCCTGTGAACTTTTTTAATTCCATGAATATCACAACTGGCATTTTATAACCCTGTGTTCCGAAGACCTTTTATTCTACCAGTGTGTGGCCTAGTCCAGCTGGACTATAAGCTCCATAAGAAAAAGCATCATTTAACAGTGTGCCATTTCAGCATCATAAACGTTTGTGATTAGTGAAGATCTGCTACATCGGTCACCATACCTAAGAGAGTTTCTCCTCTGACTGAGGTTCTGTAGTCGGAGCAGTCCCTCCTTGTGCCTTTATTTCTTCTATGTGTCTATTCAGAGAAGCTAACTTGGCCTTAGCATGAAGTTTTAGTTTTTTCATTTTGTCAGCAACCTTTCTTTTGCCCTGCCAGAGAAAAATGATGATAAGTTCAAAAATGCATATTCACCACTTATCTAGCACATAACACAAAGTATTCATTTAGCCAGGCTCGGTGGCTCAGCCTGTAATTCTGCACCTTGGGAGGCTGAGGTGAGTGGATTGCCTGAGCCCACGGGTTCGAGACCCACTTGGGCAACTTGGTGAGACCTCATCTCTACAATAAATAAAAAAAATTAACCAGGCGTGGTAGCGTGTGCCTGTAGTTCCAGCTACTTGGAAGGTTGAGATGGAAGGATTGCTGGAGCCCAGCAGATCAAGGCTGTGGTGGCTGGGACCGGCCACGGCACTGCAGTCTGGGTGATGGAGTGAGACTCCAACTCAATAATAATAATAATAATAATAATAATAATAATAATAATAATACCAATTTTATATCACCTCTGCCAGAATATAGGCAGGATCACCTTAAAATTTGTTTTACAAGACCAACATCACCCTAATACTAAAAGCAGAGAACAGTATTACAAGAAGAAAAAAACCTGCAGACTGTTCAGTGGCTTATGCCTGTAATCCCAACATTTGGGAGGTTGAGTCAGAGAACTCTTTGAGCCCAGGAGTTCAAAACCAGCCTAGAAAACACAGGAAAAACCTCATCTCCACAAAGAAATCAAACAAATAGCTGGGCATGGTGGTATGCATCTATAACTTCAGCTATTTAGGAGGTTGAGGCGGAAGGACTCTCTTGAACCCAGGAGGTGGAGTCTGCAGTGGGCTGTGAGCATGCCACTGCACTTCAGCCTAGGTGGCAGAATGACACTCCAACTTAAAAGAAAAATGAGAAAAGGAAAAAAAAAACTCTGTAGACTAATATTCTATAGATTAACATATTTTACTAGACCAGTATTGCCCTAATACTAAAAGCAGACAAAGATATTACAAGAAAACTATAGACCAACATTCCTCATGGTCATAGTCAACAAAATATTCACAATACTAAACAAAATATCAGCTAATTAAATCCAACAATATATAAAAGGCACAACAACACAACCAAATGAGGCTAAGAAAAGCAAAGCAAATAAAATAAATGAAGGTCAATTGATGAAATTCACCTTATTAATAGACTGTAAAGAAAAACTATATCAATCAATAGATTCCAAAAAGCATTTGATGAGTTTCAACATCCATTCATAATTATTTATTCATCATGAGGATAATTCAATCTCAGAAAACCAAGAGCAGAAAAAAATGTCCTTAACCCATACAGGGAATCTAAAAAAACCCTATAGTTAATATTATATAATATCTTAATGTTCAAGTGCTGAATGCTCTTATTACAGGAGCAGGAACAAGGCAAAGATGTTGTCTCTTAGTACATCTATTCAACATCATGCTTGATGTCCTAGCCAGTGTAATAATATAAAAAGAAATGAAAGACATACAAATTGGAAAGGAAGAAATAAAGCTGTCTCAATTAGCAAAAGACATGATTGTCCTTAGAAAACTTTCCTTTAAAAAAATCTCAGACAACTAATCAGTGAGATTGGCAAGGTTGCTGGATAATACAATCAATATAAAAAAGTCAACTGCATCCCTATTCCAAATAATAAGTAGAAATTGAAATGAATACAGTACCAATTACAATAGCACTGAAAAAAAAGAGGGAGGAGGATTTGCATAGAGAGTTAACAAAAATATGTGCAGGATTTGTATGCTGAAAACTATTTGAAAACCTATTAAGAAATTTTTGAAAGCTAAATAAATGTAGAAATGAGCCATATACATGGATTGATGAGTTTGTACTGTCAAGGTATCAATTCTCCTCATTGTAATATATAAAATTAGTACATTCCCAACTTAAATCTCTGCCAACCTTTTAGTAAATTTCAGCAAGCTGACTTTAAAACTTATAGGAAAAGACAAGGAAAGCATAACTTTTAAAACTGCAACTGCAAGACAGTACAGCACTGATGAAAGTATAGACACATCGAACAGAAAGGAGAGCCTAGAAACAGACCCACACAAATGGAGTCAACTGATTTTGAAAAAAAGGTACATATGCAGTTAAGTTGAAAAAGGACAATTTTTTCAACATATGGTAGCAGAACAATTAGACATCTGTATAAAGTGAATGCTGATGCATACCTCACACTGTATACAAAGAATACCTCAAAATGGGTCAGAAACCTAAACGTAGATTGTGAAACTTTAAAGCTTCTAGAAGGTAACATGAGAAAATCTGTGTGACCTTGGACTAGGCAATGAGTTTTTAGACACACAAAAAGCATAATACAAAATTTAAAAATTGATAGCTAAGCATTTATACAAATGTAAAACTTTTGTGCTAAGACAATGTTAAGAAAAAAAACAAGCCATAGATTGAGAGACAATATTTGCAAATAACATCCAGTAAATAACTTGTATACAGAAAATTTTAAAAAAATAAAAATTTCTTAAAATACACCTGCACACCATGCCTCACTATTCACAATAGCAAAAACATGGAACCAACCATACTGCCCATCAAAAGTGGAATGGATAAAGAAAATGTGTTACATATACACAATGGAGTATTGAGCAGCCCTAAAGAAGAATCAAAATCATGGACTTCACAGCAAATTGGATGGAGTTGGAGACCATAATACTAAGTGAACTATCACAGAAACAAAAAACCGAATATTGTATGCTCTCACTCACAAGTGACCCCTGAACATTTGTCCCATTACCACAAGGAAGGGATGGGCAGCCACTGGACCCTGCTGGGGGAGAAAGGGAGAAGGGCAAGGGGGCATGTGACAACACAAAGCGTACCTGGTCCACTACCACGGGGAGTGAGGGGCAGTTAGAAATCCAAACTTCACCTGAATACAGTCTACTTAGGTAGTTAATCCTCACTTGTACTCCCCATCTCTATAATAAAATAATAATAATTCCTTAAAACTCAACATCAAGAAAGAAAAAACCTGATAAAAAAATGTGCAAGGTATCTGAATGAACACTTTGCACACAAAAAAATATACACATAGTAAATAAATATGTGAAAAGATGCTTAACCTCATTTGGAAAATACCCATTAAAAGTAAAATGAAATAGCCAGACATGGTAGCTCATGCCTGTAATCCCAGTACTTGGGAGACAAAGGCTAGAGGATTGCCTGGGCCCAGGGGCTTGAGAACAGCCTGGGTAATCTGTCAATATATTGTCTCTAGAATAAACTTTTAAAAAATTATGCTGGGTCTGGTGGTGCATGCCTATAGTTTCAGCTACTTGAAAGGCTGAGGTGAAAGGATTCACCAGAGCCCAGCAGGTTGAGGCTGCAGTGTCTGTGAGTGTGCCACCACACTATAGCCTGGACAAGAAAAGTATATTATCTTTAAAATACCTAGCTGGAATAGATCATTATACTAGGAACTAGAGAACTACAAAAAAAAAATACATAAAGTATTTCCCTAACCACATACAACGTAGAATAAGACACACAGGAAAATAAGCAAAATAACTGAAGACAGTGAGTGCATGCCTATGTGTACTTGTATGCCTGCCAGTTACTTTGGAGTTTAAGCCACCCATAGAAACAACACAAAGGATGGTCAGATTTCTCTCGTAGTCACTTCCACTTCTCAAATTTACTTCATGCATATTTAGTCCAGCTGTAGTAGTTTTCCTTAATTCTCAAAGTGATTCTCAACCAGGTTGAAGAGCTAATAGGAAGGTAGCGCTATGTAGCTGGGAAAAGCATATTCAATATTATATAATTTTACAGTTAGAAAATGAAAAACTTTTTCATGTTACAAGAAAGTCATTATTTTTATTAAACAAGTTTAAAAGTAAATAGCTATAACATATACACAACACTAACCACCATGCACTGTCCCAATTGATTTACATATAATTTATTCTCATTATTTCACTCATTCTAAAAACAACCCAAGGGAGAGGTGCTATCAAGATTCTCAATTTTAAGGTAAGTAAATCAAGGCAGAGGGAAGTTAAGTAACTTCCCCAGTCACAGCTCAACAAAGCTGTACACAAAAGATATTCTATTTTATGAATATTCTTCACCCAGGATGAAAACAGGAATGAGGGCATTAAGGCACTTTATTAATAGTTATTAAAGTGCTGTTTTGAACAGTTTATAACTTAAAATGAAATGATTCATAGTACAGCCCCAGATAATTCTATTTTGTTTATAACACAGATAGGCTCACAAAAGGGCCCTAGCAGATATATATATACAGATCTTATATGGTCTCAAACCCATGGGCTCAGGTAACCCTCTCTCTAAATATAGATATAGATATAGATGGTATCTCCTAGGGCCCATGTGTGTATGTGTATATACAGATGTTCACCACAGCAGTGTTTGATGACTAACAATCAAAATCTAAATGTCCATCAATAGGACACAAGTTAGTAAATGTTTTATGCTTCCTTATGAGAATGCTATGCAACCATGAAAAAGAATGAGGTAGTTTTATACCCATCTATATTTTATACTCATGGATACAGTATTAAGTGGCAAAAGAGAGATGTAGAATAGCACGTGTATAAGGATTCCACTTGTGGAAGAAAAAGAGGAGGGCATATTTAGATATATGCTTCACTATAGTCAGAAATTTCCTAAGACTAGGCAAGAAAGTATTTGTCATAATTACTTAGGGAAGTGGAGAATGAAGAAGAGGATCAGTAGATAAGGATGAAAGAGATTTCTCTTGTTATATTATATCCTTCTGTAATAAATTTCCTTTTATCAAAAAAACATATTCTTTCCTCATGCACATTTTAATTCCACTGACAGGCACAAGAAAATTGACATTTAATATAAATGAAAGCTCCCCTATATATTACTAATATATAGGGGAGCAGTAAAGCTGAAGAAGCAAGGCATCCTTGCATGGAAAATGGTGGGAATTTTCTGCCAACCATGGTCTCTGGCTAGGACCTACATTTCTGATAGCTGAAGGAGAGGTCCCTGTTAAAACTGCCCATGTGTGTGCAGGAACTGGAGATGTCAGGACTCTTAACTGAAGGGGCTGGACTAGGCTAGGCTCCAAGACAATTAGTTGATCAAGGTCTCTACTAACTCCAAGTCTTCTTCCACAAGATCAGCAGGCTTTGGGTTCCTTGTGGGGTTCATGGATCCCTGCATGAAACTCAGAGTCACGATGAGTAAAGCACTGGGAAAGGCTCAGACAGATGGGTCTCGGTGCTTGGATCCCTGCGCCATCTTCCCTCTTCAAATGGGATGGAAACGTGGAGGAGCAGCAGCAGTATTTATTCCAGAAGAACACAGACACCGTTACTCCAGGAGTCATTACTGAGGATTTATAATATATGAGGGAGTCATATGGGGAGCAGTAGTGACTTTCTCATCCCAGGGCACCTAGAACCAGGGGCATGAGAAATCTGAAACCAAAGAAAATTCCTAGGAGGTGTTACCAGAAAGTCCTTATTCAATATCCATTCAACAAATATTTAACTAACCACAGACCATGTGCCAGGCACTGGGATAGCTTTTTTTTTTTTGATTCAGGAACTGAGGATGAATCACAGGCCTCTAAGCAAGCTTTGTGATGAGAACTCAACAGCCCATCAGAATAGGGAATCTTGCTATCATACATTTTAGGATATATGGCAGCCCTTTTTGGGAAGCTCTCAAACACTAGTTTCCTCAAGACATAGCTATACTTAATGAATTAATATACTAGCACAAAGTGGTCACTGTAACTCAAGTTACCAGTCAAACTGACATTCTAGATATGCTTCATAAGTACTTTCATGGACTATGCCACTAAGGCTTACCCTCGCTAATATTAACAAAAACCATCATCCAGATTAACAAAGACATCTCACTATTGCTGATGTAGCTAATAAATTGGAAAATTTGCATGTGGAACAGATATTGAGAGAAAGCCTACGGACTTCCCAAATGTCTCTAACCTTGACCTAGATGTGTTTGTTCAATAAATTCCCTGTTAATCTTTATTGGGAGATAATTTATTTAACAATTAAGAGATTTTCTAGATGTACTTCTTTAGAGTGCAAAGCTTGTTGTTTAGGAAGATGTACACAACCTAGAGCCAAAACCAAATTGTTAATAGGTTTTGTAAGATCATAAGTTTAAGCCTGCCTTCTTCGACCTTTTCCTCTGGGCCCTCCAAATTACCAACCTTTTTTTTCTCTTTCCTCATACACGTTTTAATTCTACTGACAGGCACAAGAAAATGACATTTAATATAAATGAAAGCTGCCTAATTCATAGATCTAGCAATAAGATGCCTTTTAGCAGTTCTGTAGGAAGCAGATGTTGAGTCTCTGAACACTGGGAAACCCTTTTCCATTCAGTTATGTGGCTTCCACTTATGATCATGTAGCACTGACAGATGTATATTCTAGAATGATTGTCTACAACTCCATATGTGACACAGAGAAGACAACTCTATGAAGCCAATTTATTCATTCTGTATTTGTTAATTTAATTCACTTTTATTAGTCTTTCTATTCTGCTTATTGTTTCTTCTTGTGGGTGTATTATATGAAAATTCAGAGTACCTAAAATTGTATCTCTTGATGGCAGGTCAAGACCACTTTTGCATGTGTGCTAGACACATGGACACATAGACACTCAACAAATAGTTACTGAGTGTCTCCTTCATGATCAACTGGTCGAACCGACACAGTATTTACAGAGATTTACAGTATTTGCTGATTTTCTGTGTTATAACTATTCATACCATGCTATCAAAATGCAATCACTGAGTGTGGAAAACTACAGGAACACACTCGTTTTCTCCCATCCAGATACAATAGACATATTACTTTTGTTTTAAACATAAGTTAATTATTAATTTATATAATTTTTAAAGTAACTGAAGTCCATAATTTATTCAGATTTCCTCAGTTTTTGCCTAGGGTCTTTTTTGGTACCAGAATTCCATCCAGGATACCACATTACATTTAGCCATCATGACTTCTTTTAAAAATATTTTTGGGAGATGACTAATTTGGACAAATCTCCTGTATTAAATGAATATGGAGTTTCATGACAGTAGTTGAGCTTTAGTTAATTGCAGGATACTCTGTAATAAATTAACCAGTTGAGCTATAACCAATTCAACTGTCTCTGCCCCACACTTCTGTTTCCTATAAATGCTGTCAGATCATGTTATTGGTGGGCCTTCTCTGAATCTACTCTGATTTGGAGGGCTGCCCAATTCATGAGTCACAGTTGTTCTATTTTGCTTTTGTTTCCTTTGTTTTGTTTTTCTTTCCTCAAGTAAACTCAGTTGATATTTAAACTTCTCTAGGGATTTTCTTTGTTTGTTTTTCCATTTAATACTCCTTAGGTTCTTCTTGGCTATAACAGTTTTTCAGACTCTCCTTGTTTTTGATGACTTCAACAGTTTTGAGGAATACTGGTCAGGTAATCTGTAGCATATTCCTGAATTGGGAACATTTATTATCTGATATTTTCCTCATGATTAGACAAGAGCTATGGGATTTTGGAGGGAAGACCACACACGTAAAGTGCCATTCTTACCACATCATATCAAGTGTTCCCCATTTTTGCTGATGAGGAAACAGGCTCAGAGAGGGCAATTAAAGGCTGGACACGGTTGCTCACATATGCAATCCCAGTACTTTGAGAGGCCAAAGCAGAAGACTGCTTCAGCTCAGGAGTTTGAGACCAGGCTAGGAAACATAGGGAGACTTCATTTATACAAAAATTTACAAAATTAGCCAGGCATAGTGGTGCTTGCCTGTAGTCCCAGCGAGCCAGGACGCTGATCACCTGAGCCCAGGAGCTCAAGGCTGCAGTGAGCTGTGTGTTTCACTGCACTCCAGCCTGGGTGACAATGAGAACTTGATTTTTTTAAATTTAAAGGTTAAAAAGCAAGAGAGATGGGCAGTGACCTGCCCAAACCTCCAGAAGGGTCTGGTACCTGTTTGAATCTGATTCTGCCAGATTTCCAAGTTCATGCTGCTTTCTATATAAGTTACTGTAAATAAACAACTACCTTGTGATATTTTTGAAAATTGTGACAGTTTGCTTTTGTAAAAAAATAAACAGTATGAGAAGAGAAGACTCTATCACATCTCTTTATATCTCATTATTTACCATTTTAGAATTAAAATGGGAAAATGTTAAAATATATACTGATTGATCAAAAAGTAATTACATGTTAAGAGAAAAATCATTTTTTATGGAAAACAACTACATTTTCCAAAACAAATCAACTCCAAGTCAGTGGACCATGATGAGGTTATTTGATATTGGGTTATGTTAACCAGAATTTGACATTACAAATAAGAAT
The DNA here is from genome assembly GCA_027257055.1 of Cephalopachus bancanus. NCBI lineage: Eukaryota > Metazoa > Chordata > Mammalia > Primates > Tarsiidae > Cephalopachus > Cephalopachus bancanus. The sequence continues at coordinate 168,430 of JAPVLO010000945.1, forward strand.
ATATATTTTTGTTATCTTTACAGCTACTTAAATGCTATTAATTATCAGAACATTTTTTCAGACATTGAATTCCCAACTCTGCATAACTTCTCTTGATCTAACTCTTGGTAGTTCTACAGGCTTTTCCCTAGTCTAAACTTGTTTCTCCGCCAAACCACTATTCATTTTTCTATTTTCTGGCCCCTGTACTTACAAAAAGTTGATCGTCCCCTTTGTATGCTCTCTCTGAATCCTGTTATCTCTTTTATCACATTATCAAGTTGTCATTTAAAAAATTTTGTTATAAATACATACCAATTATACATATTTATGGAGTGCATATGAGATTTTGATACAAGCATACAGTGTACTATGATCGAATCAGGATAATTGGGATATATCACCTCAAGTATTTATTATTTCTTTGTCTTGGTAACATTACAATTCCACTCTTCTAGTTATTTTGAAATATACAACAACTTATTGTTAACTGTATTTGCCCTGGGGTGCTGCTGAACACTAGATCTTATTCCTACTATTCCTACTACCTAATTGTATTTTTGTACCCATTAGCCTTCTCCTTTTTACCCTGTTTCTCCTCACTACCATTCCAAGCCTCTGTTTACCATAATTCTACTGTCTGTCTCCATGGGTTCAATTTTAAAAATAAATGATAACACAATGTGTCTTTCCGTGCCTGGCTTATTTCACTTAACATAATATCCTCCAGTTCCATCCATGCTGTTGCAAATGGCAGGATTTCAATGTTTTTGTGGCTTCATTATATTATAGTATGTATATGCACCACATTTTTTATCCATTCATCCATTGATGGACAGCTGGAAATTTTCATATCTTGGCTATTGTGAATAGTGCTGCAGTAAACATGGGAATGCAGATATCTCTTCAATAAATGGATTTGTTTGCTTTGTTTCGAGTCACTCTGTTGTCCAGGCTGGAGTGCAGTGGTGTGACCACAACTCACTGCAGCCTAAAGCTCCTAGGCTCAAATGATCCTCCCAGCTAATTTTTTATGTTTTTTACAAATGAGGTCTTGCTATATTGCTTAAACTGGTCTCTAACTCCTAGACTCAAGCAACTCTCCTGCCTGGGCCTCCCAAAGTGCTAGGATTATGGGCAAGAGCCATCATGCCCAGCTGATTTCTTTGGTTATATACCCAGCAGTGGGATTACTGAATCGGTAGTTCTATTTTCAGTGTTTTGAGGAAATGCCATAATGTTTTTCATAGTGGCTGTACTAATTTACATTCCCACTAGCATCATTGGAAGACTCCCCTTTCTCCATATCCTCACCAGCATCTGTTATTGCCTGTCTTTTGCATGGAGCCCATTTGAAATAGAGTGAGATTATATCTCATTGTAGTTTTAATTTGCATGTCTCTGATGCTGAGTGATGATGAGCACTTTTTCATAAACCTGTTGTCAGTTTTTGTGTCTTCTTTTGAGAAATGTCTTTTCAGATCTTTTGTCCATTCTTAAATCAGACTTTTTTTTCTATTGGGTTGATGAAGCTCCTTACATATTCTGGTTATTAATCACTTGTCAGATGTGTAGTTGGCAAATATTTTCTCCTATTCTATGGATTGTCTCTTTGCTGTGTTGATTGTTTCCTTTGCTGTGCAGAAACTTTTTAGCTTGATGTGATTTCATTTGTCCATTTTTGCTTTGTTTGCCGATGCTTTTGAGGTCTTACTCAAGAAATCTTTGCTCAGGACAATTTCCTGTAGTGTTTCCTCAATGTTTTCTTCTAATAATTCCATAGTTTTTAATATAGTTTTATTTGACTTTTGTATATGGCAAGAAATAAGGTTCTAGTTTCATTCCACTGCACATGGACATTCAGTTTTCCCAGCACCATTTATTGAAGAGATTGTTCTTTACCCAATATATGTTCTTGGCACCTTTGTCAAAAGTGAGTTCACTGTAAATGTGTGAATGAATTTCTGGCTTTCCCCTCTGTTCCATTGGTCTATGTGTCTGTTTTTATGCCAGAAACCAAGATTGTATCATTACCATCCCACCTTATTTATCTCTCTCCCTCTAGATAAAGAGCTTCCTGAGAGAACTTTGTTACTTCCCTTGAATCCCCAGCACCTGGTAGTCACTGGGACATGATAGGTCCTCAAAAATATTTGAGTACTTATACTGAAAATAACAAAGAACTGGCACTGTTTAGTATAAATACAACAATGAAGGATTTACCAGTATTCAAATAGAGTTTATAATGAATTATAAGCAAAGATGCTGAACCTGGAGTCATTTTTACCTATGTAAAAATTCACTGAACTATACACTATCAATGCATTTTATGTTTGTTGTTCCTTAATCTGAAAGGAAGGGGAAGGGAGAGCAGAGGAGGGAAGAGAGGAAGGTGATGACAGAAAATACTGATCTGATGTCTACACAACTCTGAGAGGGAAATGACTGTAAAATGTGACCCTAAAATGTTATGTCCAGTCAAGTTTTTCTTTAACTGTAAGGACAGTCATTCTAAAATATATAAAAACTCAAGAAATATAATACTAATGAACCTTTCTTGACAAAATTATGACCACAAGATCCAGCTAACCAAGAGGTGAATCAAAATACTTAGAAGTTGAAAAGAAATGGTAAAAGACTGGTAGTAAGCACTGAATGTGGTTCAGTGTAAAAATGGAGACTGAGTGATTGTGGCATCATCTTTGCTCACTGCTGCCTCAACCTTCTGGGCTCAAGTAATTCCCACACCTCAACCTTCCTAAGTGGCTAGAACTATAGGTGTGTGCCTTCACATTCTGCTAATTTAAATTTTGTTTTGGTTGTTGTTGTTTAGAGGAGGTCTCATCGTGCTGCTCTGGCTGGTCTTGAATTTCTGGACTCAAGCGATCCTCCCACCTCCACCTCCCCAAATGCTGGGATTACAGGCATGAGTCGCTGTGCCCAGTCAATTAACTTTTAAATTGATTAAAAATAAGAAAAAACTTTTTTTGAGTTGGAGTCTCACTCTATCACCTAGGCTGGAGTGCAGTGCTTATGGTCACCACAGTCTCAACCTGTTTGGCTAAGTTGATCCTTTCACCTCAGCCTGCCAAGTAACTGAAACTACAGGTGCATACCACCACACCTGGGTTATTTTTTAAATTTACTGTGGAGATGAGGTCTCGCTAAGTTGCCCAGGCTGGTCTCAAACCTGTAAGCTTAGGCAATCCTCTCACTTTGGCCTCCCAGGTATAGGCATGAGCCACTGCACCCAACCAGAAAACAACTTTTATATTTGTTTACATTCATTATCATTTTCCCCACTATTTCTTATATAGACTTAATTTCTATCTTGCATTCTATTCTTTTTGTCTGAAGAACTTCCTTTAGCATTTCTTATAATACAATTCTTCTACCAATGAATATGATCAGTTTTGTTTTACTGAAAAAATTTCTTGCTGTAAATGAAATTCTGGGATGATAATATTTTTTTCTTCAGTATTTAAAAGATATCTTTCCATTGTCTTCTGGCTTGTTTAATTTTTTGATGAGAGGTCTACTGAAATTCTTATCTTTGATCCTCAGTATGTATTTTTCTTTTTTCTCTACTTAAATGGTTTCCTCTTTGTTTTTTATTCAAATCAGTGTGAATAATATGTAATTCAGGTGTTTTAAAATGTTCAATATTTTCTGTTATTTATCCTACTTGGGGTTCCCTGAGATTCTTGAATTTTTGTTGTTGTTGTTTTTGTTGTTGTTGCTGCTGTGTTTTTGTTTTTGAGAAAGCAAGATTTATTGAAAGGACAGAAAAGCTCCCACAGTGGGAGAAGACCCAAAGAGGTTGCCCAGATCTGTTTTTTTAATTTTCAAATGTGCTTGCCCATCTTTTTTTTTTTTGAGTTGGAGTCTCACTCTGTCACCCAGACTGGAGTGCAGTGGCCACTCCCAGCCACCGCAGCCTCGACCTGCTGGGCTCCAGTGATCCTTCCACCTCAGCCTTCCAAGTAGCCGAAATTACAGGCATGCACTACCATGCCCGGTTGATTTTTTGATTTATTGTAGAGATGAGGTCTCGCCTGCCCAGGCGGGTCTTGAACCTGCAGGCTCAGGCAATCCACTCACCTCAGCCTCCCAAAGGCGCGGGATTACAGGCTGAGCCACCGAGCCAAGCTGCCCATTTTTACTGTATTTATTTCTGCCTCATTTCTCTTCTATTTCTGGGACTTCAGTTTTATGCATGTTATACTATTTGATATTATTTCATTGCTCTTGGAGACTCTATTATCTTCCTCACCCTTTCTATTCTTTATTGTTTTCTCTTGGTGTTTCTGTCTGGAAAATTTCTATTGATCTTTTGTCAGGTTTATCTATTCTTCACTCAATCATGTCTTGTCTGCTAATAAACTCATCAAAGGAATTTTTTTGATTTTAATTTAATATTTTTATTTTTTGTAGAGACAGGGTATCACTATGTTGCCCAAGTTGGTCTTGAACTCTTGGGCTTAAGTGATCCTTGAACCTTAGCCTCCCAAAGTGCTGGAATTATAGGCATGAGCCCCTGCACCCAACTATCATAGGAATTCCTTTTTTTTTTTGAGTCAGAGCTTCACTCTGCCACCCAGGATATAGTGCAGTGGCACACTCATGGCCAGTGCAACCATGACCTGCTGACCTGCTGGGCTCAGGCAATCCTTTTGCCTTAGCCTTCCAAGTAGCTGGAACTACAGGCATGTGCCACCATACCCAGCTAATTTTTCTTGATTTATCATAGAGACTAGATCTTGCCAAGTTGCCCAGGCTGGTCTTGAACACTTGGGCTCAGGAAATCCTCTTGTCTCCACTTCCCAAAGTGCTGGGATTACAGGCATTAGTCACTGTACCCGACCCAAAGGAATTCTTAACCTCCACTATTTTGGTGGAGGCAAGAGGATTGTCTGAGCCAGGTGTTCGAGATCAGCTAGGCAAGTTGGTGAGACCTTGTCTCTACAATAAATCATAAAATCAACTGGGCATGGTGGTGTGCACCTGTGGTTCCAGATACTTGGAAGACTGAGGCAGAATGATCACCTGAGCCTAGAAGATTGAAGCTGCAGTGGCTGTGAGCATATCACTGCACTCTAGCCTGGACAACAGAGTGAGACTATGTCAAAATTTTTTTTAAAAAGTTTCCATTTCCATAAATTTCACCATCTGGTCATGCATGTTTTCAACTTTTATATTATAACTTTACATTATATCAGTATCATATCAATATGTTAAATTGGTTAAGGTCTTTTCTGTGCATTCCAACAGCTGAGTCTTCTCTGAATCTTATTTCCTAGCACTTTCTTATCTCAAAATGAATGCCAGACATCATATCCATATCTAGAAGAACAGAGAAAGGTAGACACTACTTATCCCAATATAGGAACATCTCTTTATATCTTAAAGTTTGGAGGTTGTATAATTTGTTTGGCTTTTATCCCAGTTTTCTGGTAAGGGACTTTTAGACTTTTGAATTTTCCTGAGTGGTAAGAGTACCTATGCTCTTCATGATGGCTTTTTGGACCATGCCTGAGTTTATGTTAAGAAAACTTAGCTGAGGACTATTCATGTGATTGCAGAGTTGGGGCTTTGAGTCAGCCTGGTCTCCATGGAGAGTGGGAACTGGAGGTCTTAGTTCAATCACATGATCAATGATTCTGTCAATTATGCCTATATAATAAAATACTCTGAGTATCAGTTCAACTTCCTGATTGGTGTGTACATTGATGTGTAAGGAGGATGATGTAATTTGTTTCCACAGTAATAGGGCACAGAATTCTACATTCAGGACCCTTTCAAATCTTATTTTAAGTGTTCTTTGAGTGACTGGTCCCAATTTGCATCCTTCATAATAAAATGGTAATGATAAGTATAGTGATTTCCTGAGTTTTATGAATTGTTATAGTAGAATTACCAAACCTGATGGGGTTTTGACAACTCCCAAATTTGAGGATCAGAAGTGTAGGGATCCTAAACATGTGGATGGCACCTGAAGTGAGAACACCTTTGTTGGAGACTGTGCTCTCAACTTGTGGCATCTGCATAAATGCTAGATGAATAGCCTCAGGTTTGTATTTTAGGAGGGTTGAGCCAAACTAGTCAGTTTAACTGACTTTGGATTTTCCTTCCATCTTTAGGACACTACAGGCTTCAAATGTATTTTCTAGCTATTGTTCCCTTGTGTTTAGTGTGGACTCTGGGAAAGTTGGTTTTCTGTGTTCTTGCCCCACACTCCACTTTCAGCCTTCTCTGTATGCCTTTGTCACCAAGTCTCTACACACTTTCCCCTATTCCAGTGATAATGGGATTGTGTGGTGCTGGATTGTTGTTTAGGTGGGGTGTTCTGTTGTCCTGGTGCAAGGTCAAGTCTCTTTTACCTATATTTGAGGCTGGGGTTTTTCTCAGGGTTCCTATACCTGTACCTAAACCCCATGACAGCCAAACTACCTTGTATTTGAAGTTGTTTTTGGGTATGACTTTCTTCCCCAGCATTAGCAGACCTCTGCTTTGTCTTGACATAGTATTTTTGGGTCCAAGATGATTTCTTGTCCCTCCCACAGGAAGGAAGGGTTTTTGCTTCTACCCCTCCTTCAGCACCACTGGATCTTTGATTGTGTCCGGGAGTAGTGTTTCCTATGCTTCCCCCATTCCTTCCTTCCACACAGTGGAATTTTGTCTGAGTCTTGGAACGAAGACAGTCTACTACCCCTGCTATAGCAGCTTATGACTTTTTAAATAAAGGCTTGCAGAAGTGGGTGGGACTTTGGGCATGACACCCAGTAGCAGCCTTATCACTTCACATTTGCCTCTACCATTAAGGGAGTCTCTTCAGGCCTCCTGCCTTCTTCCAGTCTTTCTTCCAAGCATTTGGGAGAGGTCTATATTCTTCTTCTGTCTGGAGGCTCTGAGACATTCTAAACGGACATGTTAGCCAACATTCGACCTTTAAGAATTTGTTAAGGCCAGGCTTGGTGGCTCAGCCTGTAATCCCAGCACTTTGGAAGGCCAAGGTGAATGGATTTCCTGAGCCCGCAGGTTCAAGACCAGCCCAGGCAACTTGGCGAGACTCATCTCTAAAATAAATAAAAAGTTAGCCAAGCGTAGTAGTGCATGCCTGTAGTTCTAGCTACTTGGAGGGCTGAGGCAGAAGGATCACCTGAGCCCAGCAGGTCAAGGCTGTGGTGGCCATGAGCATGCCACTGCACTCCAACCTGGGTGACAGAGTGAGACTCCAACTCAAAAAAAACTTGTTAAAATGTTGGTTGCTTTCTTCTAACCTAGCCACCTCTTTTCCCTGGGCACTACTAAAACCTTGAGCCCATCTCAGTTTATATGTTTGACTTGAGATCTCAGCTATCTAATGGGCTCAAGAAAGATTACTGCTGTCAATTTTGTTTTTTGATAAGTTGAGAACAACACTCTCATGTAGCCTTCTACATTCTAAATGAAACCAGAATTCTCATCTGCTTATTTTTACAGGTGAATTTTGTATATTTCTTTTCCAATTATAAATAAAATTTATATTGATATTCTGACTAGAATTTTACTAAAATTAGCTTTGGGAAACTGTATAACATTATATTATTTAGTTTTCACATCTAGACATACTGGTATTTTAATTCATGTATACAAAGAGCACCCATCAGGTTCTTTATTATATGAAGTCATGATTTGTTAACTGATTGTAACTTTGGTACAAACGTTTTTATGTAACTCCATATTATTACAAACACAAATTGAGGTAACTTCTAGTATTAAAACAGAATTAAAAGTAAATAGGAAAATCAGGAATTATTAGGTTGGAACCAAATAATCAGATAGGAGCACAACAAAAATAAAACATTATATTTCACTCTGAGATTTCTAGGAGAAAAGACAAAAAAGGAAGCAGTGAGATATGTAGTTCTCATAGTTTAATAGAATGCAATTTTATCTGGGTAAATGTTTCTTGCATTGAATCCTAGTTCAATTGTGTGTGTGTGTGTGTGTGTGTGTGTGTGTGTGTGTGTGTGTGTGTGATTTCTTTTAGATAAATGAAAATAGAGGTCAATCTCTTCTTTATCGAAAACAGTAAAATGTTCTTCAGTTGACAATTTCTTTTTCTCATGTTAATAAAAGTCAGGAACATACCTCCTATATTAATATACAAATAGAAATTCTAGATAACAAATGTGAAATGCTTACATAATCCTGACAGGTTTTTCAAATCAATTGCTCAAAATATTTATTTAGAAAATTTTTTTAGCTGGGAAACAGCAGAAACAAAAGAAATCTCACAATTTATGTAAACAGCAGAATGACATGTTGAGTTTAGTTTCACAGTAAAAGCCACATATTCCTATGTGTAGCTAGGAATGGGAGTGTGGAGAAAATAAAAAGAGAATTGACAGAGAGGTGGAAGATAACTCTTTGCTTACTGCAAGTCTTGCTTGGCGAGGACCTCTGGAAAACCATGAGTTAGGATAGCCCTAGTCTACCAGTATGCCATAGGCAGAGTCAATATACTCTCCTAAAATACAAGATTTGTGTCAGTTCTCTTGCTATGAGGGTTTGCTTCCACCAGTTAATAAAGTTCCTAAGTCTCCTCAACTCATCTTTTGGAACATCAATCTCACCTCCTGGTTCCTCCCCAAGCTTCTTCCACCAGGGTGCTTGTATGTCCTTCAGGGTGGTGAGATGGGCACATTTGGCCTTGGCTGCCACAGGCCTGAATCTACTTAAGAATAACTCAGGTTCTTTTCCTTCTGCTTCCTTCAGATTCGGTGCCTCTGTCATAAACAAAAAACAAATGAGTTAAGTGAAAGAGACCTATGCCAAGCTAGTAGGACCTTGAAAACTACAAAGCTGTAACTATGCTATAGTAGGCAGAGACAGGATTCCAACACTGAATCTATTATTATTGCTAGCTGTGAATTGTATGTTACTATTGAAAACTTGCAACTGTTTTCCATCCCTAGGCTACTTCTTTCTTACTTTCTTCCTTTCCTTCCTTCCTTCCTTCCTTCCTTCCTTCCTTCCTTCCTTCCTTTCTTTCTTTCTTTCTTTCTGCCTTTCCTTCTTTCTTTCTGCCATTCCTTCTGCCTTTCCTTCTTTCCTTCTGCCTTTCCTTCTGCCTTTCTTTCTTTCTTTCTTTCTTTCTTTCTTTCTTTCTTTCTTTCTTTCTTTCTTTCGTTCTTTCTTTCTTTCTTTCCTTCTGCCTTTCCTTCTGCCTTTCCTTCTTTCTTTCTTTCTTTCCTTCCTTCTTTCTTTCCTTCCTTCCTTCCTTCCTTCCTTCCTTCCTTCCTTCCTTCCTTCCTTCTTTCTTTCTTTCTTTCTTTCTTTCTTTCTTCTTTCTTTCTGCCTTCCTTTCTGTCTTCCTTTCTGCCTTCCTTTCTGTCTTCCTTTCCGTCTGCCTTTCCATCTGCCTTTCCTTCTGCCTTTCCGTCTGCCTTTCCGCCTGTCTTTCCGCCTGTCTTTCCGCCTTCCTTTCCGCCTTCCTTTCTGCCTTCCTTTCTGCCTTCCTTCCTTCCTTCCTTCCTTCCTTCCTTCCTTCCTTCCTTCCTTCCCTCCTTCCTTCCTTTCTTTCTTTCTTTATTTCTTGCAGTCTCAATCTGTTGCCCAAGCTGGAGTGCAGTGGTCATGATTGTGGCTCACTTCATCCTCCACCTCCTGGACTCAGGTGATCCTTTCACCTCAGTTTCTCAAGTAGCTGATACTCTAGGAGTGAGCCACCATGCCCAACTGAAATTTTGATTTTTTTTTTAGGTCTTGCTGGTCTTGAACTTCTGGATTCAAGAGACCTCACATCTTGGCTTCCAAAATTGCTAAGATTACAGGAGTGAGACACTGCACCCACCTAGATGATTTATTTATTTGAAGAATAGAAACTGGTATGGTGGTATGGTGGTTTGTGCCTGTAATCTGAGCACTTTGGGAGGTGGAGGGAAGTGGATTGCCTGAACCCAGGGTTTCAAGACCAGCCTGGGAAACTTGGTGAGACCTCATCTCTACAATAAACCAAAAATTTAGCCGAGGATGGTGGTACATGCCTACAGTTCCAGCTACTTGGAAGGCTGAGGCAGAAGATCTCCTGAGCCCAGCAGGTCAAGGCTGCAGTGGCTGTGAGTATGTCACTGCAGTACAGCCTGGGCAACAGAGTGAGACTCCAACTCAAAATTTTAAAAAAGAAGAATAGGAACCTTAAAAATAATAGTAGAACCTTACCCTACAGATGGGAGACATAGTTTCAGCCACTTATCTAATTCAAAAATACAAAATTTACAAGTAAAGTCCATTAAATAGAGACTCCTGGTCCTTTCTGTCCACATAAACCAAAAAAAAAAAAAAAAAAAAAAATCCCAGAATTAACTAAAACACTGTGGTTTCATGGATGGGATCACTCATTAAATGGACCAGTGGTTATGAGACACAGGTGAGTTAATTTTTGTGACAGTACTTCATTAAAAATTGCACAATGCTCTACAAGTGAATGGCACTGTAACTATTATAATCTACTTCTAAAAAATGAAAAAAAGTCTTTCAGATTAGATAGTAGAAATGGCTAGAAGGATTCAGCGTCTTTAAAATTAATAACTTTGAGCTGATACATATGAATGATGGCAAGACTGACAGAAGCAGGAAAGGAAGCTATAAAATCCACATCATTTGAAAACATTGTATGCTGGCCTGATCTATGTAGAAATTTCCTGAGGATAGGAGATAAGCTAAAAGACTCTTAATAGCTTTCCTTCTGAAGATTTTTGAGGTCATATATCTTGCATAGGTTGTTCCTTTTAGAAAACAAAAGTGAAATGAGCACATACTCATTAACTGTTCAATATTGGTGCTGATCTGAGCCATCAGGGCCTCTCTGTGCTGCTGGGCTCTCCTTTCCAGGGCTCTGCCCATAAAGTAGTGCTGCAGTCATTCTTGAGCTTGGGCACGGAGCTCCCTGCTGGCCACATCTGACATATTCTGTATTGAAATGAAAGCAAGCACTTTAGAGTTCTGGTAAGATGGCAGTGGCACAGGTGGGACTGTGAGATTCTCCAAAAGTGAGTTCCCATAAAGACTCTTGCTTCCCTCCCCCACTCCCAGCCCCTGCCAGCTGCACTGGTCCAAGACTTGGAGGTCCTGAGTCCCATGCACCCCCCGGCTACCATGGCCCTACCACTGCCACTGCTCCACCCAGGTGGCCCTGGGTCCCTGGCCATATGAAGCTCCCAGCTCCCTCCTCAGCTACATGGCCTCACCTGGCCCCAAGCCACCACCATCTGTGGAGGCCCTCGGATATCACCTTGTGGATATCTGGGTTCCATCACTGGCTACACTGCTCTGCCCGGCATGCAGCTGCTGCCAGCTCCCTCCCTGGCTGGGATATCCAGCCCTGACTCAGGCCACTGCAGCTTGTGGAGGCCTTCCACATCCACCCCTCAGAGCTACTGGCTCCATCCCTGGTTGAAGCGCCCCACATGAGGCCCAAAGCCACCATTGGTGCCCGCCCCTCAGAGTTCTGGGTCCACCCTGGATGAGCCTTCTAGGCCCATCTCAAACCTCCATCACCCAGGGAGACCCTAGGTGACCACCCCTCAGAGCTTCAGGCTCTATACCTGTTTGGGGAGCCCCACCAGGCCCAAGGGTACCGCTGCCCATGCAGAACCCCAGTGCCCATGCCTAGGAGCTCGAGGACCCCACCCAGGCTGAAGTACTGAGCCCTGCCTCAAGCCACCACCCCCACAGCTGTCCCCAGCACCTGTGCCTTGGCACTCTGGACCTCCACCTGGGCTGAAAAGTCCAACCCTGCTTCAAGCTGCCACCCCCGCAGAGGTCCCTGATCCCCACACCTCAGAGTTCCAGTCTCCACCTAAGCTGAAGCACCCAGCCCAACCTTGAGCTGCCACCCCTGTGGAGATCCCTGGCACCTGAACCTTGGAGCTTCTTCCCCCACCTGGACAGAAGTGCCCAGCCCTCCCTCGAGCCACCACTGCTCATGGAGGCCCTACACACCCACCCTTCAGAGTTATGGGCTCTGCCCATGACTGAAATGTCTCACCAGGCCCAAAGCCACTGCAACCCACAGTGCTGCTCCTCATGACTCCAGGCCCCCTACCTGGCTGAAGCACCCAGTCCTGCCCCAAGCCACAGCCCAGAAGAGGCCTTCAGCTCCACACTTTGGAGCTCCAGGCCCTCTCCCTGGCTAAAGTGTCCAGCCCCACCTCAAGCTTCTGCCCCCACAGAGATGCTCAGCACCCACCCCTGGAGCAAAGAGCTCCATCCCTGACTGAAGCACCCACCAGACCCTAAGTCACTGCCACTCATGGAGGCCTCAGTGTCACCCCTTGGAGCTCTGGGCCACCTCCCTGGCAGAAGCACACAGTCCTGCCTCAAGTCACTACCGCCTGCCCATGGAGGCCCTCAGCATGTGCCCCTTAGAGCTGCAGGCTCACTCCCAGACCTAAGCACCCTACCCTGCCCCAAGCTGCTGCCACCCACAGAACTCTGGGCTCCTTCCCCAGCTGTAATGTCCAGCCCTGCCCCAAGCCTCCACCCCCAGGGAGGCCCAAGTCTCCTTCCCTGTGGAGCTCTGGACCCCCTTGTTGGCTATGCTGCCCCACCCCCCATCTTCCCTGACCACTATGCTGACCAGTAACACCCAGCAGTCTTGCACTCTACCTCCCCTGGCTCATCCCTGACCACAGCGGGACCAGAGAACAGCTAGAGATTGAGACCAGGCAGAGACCTGCACTGCCCCATGAGCTCCACCCAGCTCTGTGCATCCTCCAGCCTGGGATCTAAGAACAAAGAAAAATAAAGAGGCCCAAGCCACATGTGACATGCTGACTTATAGCACCTGGCTGTCTCGCACTCCACCCCCCAGCTGGATCTGGTTGCAGTAGAACCTGGGATCATCTGGAGCCTTGTGACCAGGCAGAGACCTGCAGTGACTCATCCACCCAGCTCTGCCCAACCTCCAACTTGGGAGCTAAGACTTCATGGTTATCTAAGGGAACAGTACATCTTAAGGAGTATATCTTGGTCAGCTTGTGTATCTGTATGATTGTATATCCTAGTTTGTTGCTGTCACTGTTGTTTTTATTTTTGTTTTCTCTTACTCTTATCTGTCTTCAGGTCTATTTTCATTTATTAGTGGGTACCTCTGTTCTCCCTTTTACTCTCCTGTCTCCACCTTCTTCTTCTCCCCTCCCTGTTCCATTTCTTTCCATTTTCTTACATCATTTTACTTTCAGGAAGCAAACCAATACACCCACTACATGAACAGATTGCAAGGCAGTGGGAAGCAGGATCCAGCGTTTCCATACACCTGTCAGTGGATACTGGAATCTGCATACAAATTTTGAATCACAGCTCTCCCCTCAAATAAATCTCAAAGCTGCAAAATGTATAACCTTCAACCTATAGTCCAACTTCAGAATCGAACAAAACCAGAAGATTCACATAAGGAAGAATAGGAGATTGAGCAAACAGAAGCAAAAAGCAACCCCTCCATCCCTGAACAATAGATTTAAAGAAGACAGAGGGAGGGGAAAATAAAGAAAAATCAAAAGAAGAATATAGGTCCCATGCAGACCCCTGGGAGATCAGATATTGAGAAAAAAGTCTTCAGAATGCAAACAATGAAGAGTCCCCAGAATAACTGGTCACATACAGAAAAGAAGCTTAAAAAGACAGAACAAAATCTTCAAGAGATGAGCAATTACTTCAAGAGAATGAACCCAAGAGTAATTGGCCTTCCTGAGGCAGAAAGAGAGACAGAGACCATCCTGGAACCAGCATTTCACGAAATTATTCAAGAAAACTTCCCCCACCTCATTAATGATGTGAAAATTCAAGCACAAGAAATTCAGAGAACCCCAGAAAGACAGCAAATAAGAAGACCAACTCCCAGACACAAAATAATTCACCTAAACAAAGTAGGTATAAAAGAAAAAATCCTAAAAGCAGCAACAGAAAAAGGTCAGACTACCTACCATGGAAGACCAATCAGAATAACAGCAAATTTATCTGCAGAAACACTTCAGGCTAGGAGAGCTTGGAGTTCAATATTCAAAGTTCTCAAAGATAAACAATTTCAACCAAGAATAGCCTACTAAGCTTCATCAGTGAGGGACAATTAAAATCTTTCCCAGACATCCAATCCCTAAGAACTTATGCTGCCTCCAGGCAACCCTACAAAAAACTCTTAACGAATTATTAAACACAGAAGAAAAGGGAAAAAGAACAATGTCCTTCACAAGAGTGCAGGAAAAAGATTGAAAACACACATGAACCAACCCAAAAAACCAAAAGAAATACAACAAACAAACAAGTATGATAACTCTATAAGAACATCATGACAAAGATAAACCCTCACATTTAAATAATTAGACTGAATGTGAATGGACTAAATGTACCAAGAAGACAAAAACAAGTGGAAAAATATAGCATGCTCATGGATAGAAAGAATCAACAATGTTAAGATGTCCATCCAACCAAAGGCAATCTACAGAATCAACACAATACTCATTAAATTACCAACATTGTTCTTCTCAGACCTGGAAATGACAATACAGAAATTCATAAGGAAACAAATAACCATGAATAGCCGAAACAATCCTTAGCAAGGGAAACAAAGCAGGTGATATCACACTTCCAGACTTCAAACTCTACTATAAGGGTACAGTAATCAAAACAAACTGGTATTGGTATAAAAACAGGTGCATAGACCAATGGAACAGGATAGAGATTCCGGAAGCAAAGCCTCAATTCCTCAACCAACTCATCTTTGACAAAGCCTCCAACAACAACTACTGGGGAGAGGAGAACCTATTCTATAAATGGTGCTGGGCAAACAGGCTGATCACATGCAGAAGACTGAAACAGGACCCCTACCTATCACCACACACAAAAATTAACTCTAGATGGATCAAAGACCTAAATGCAAAACCTCAAGCTATAAGTATCTTAGAAAACACAAGAGACACCATTTTGGAAGTTGGAACTGGGAATCAATTCCTACTCAGAACCCTAAAGGCCAAAACCTTAAGAAGTAAGACAGATAAGTGAGGCCTCATCAAATTAATGAGCCTCTGCAAAGCAAAAGAAACCATCAAGAGAGCAAGGAGACAACCCACAGAATGGGAGAAAATATTTGCCAACTCTATATCTGACAAAGGCCTAACATCCAGGATCTACAAGGAACTCAAAAGCACTGAAGGGAAAAAACAAACAGCCCCTTTAAAAAGTGGGCAAAAGACATGAATAAACACTTCTCAAAAGAAGATATACAGGCAGCCAACAGACACATGAAAAAGTGCTCAACCTCACTCATCATTAGAGAAATGCAAATCAAAACCACATTGAGATACCACCTAACCCCTATAAGAATGGCCATCATTAATTAAACAAAAAACAGATGCTGTCAAGGATGTGGAGAAAAAGGAATGCTTCTGCACTGCTGTTGGGGATGCAAACTTGTACAACCTCTCTGGAAAACAGTTTGGAGATTTCTGAAAGAACTAGAAATTGACCTTCCATATGACTCAGCAATTCCCCTATTGGGACTATACCTGGAGGAACTCAAATTATTCTACAAAGAAGATACCTGCACACATATATTTACTGTAGCTCTAAGCTCTATTCACAATAACAAAAACATGGAACCAACCATTTTGCCCATCGAACCTGGACTAGATTTTTAAAATGTGCTACATATACACAATGAAATATTATGCATCCATAAAGAATGACAAATACATGGACTTTGCAGCAACCTGGATGAGATTGGATTTGATCATATTCAGTGATTTATCACAGAAACAAAGAACATGAGTTCCATATGTTCTCACTCATAAGAGGACCTTGAACAATTATAATGCTATAAGAAAGTGACTTGTAGTAATGGGAAACTGTTGGTGGGGGGGATGGGATTGGCAGTTGAAGGAAACTGCTAGGGGAGGGAAGGACATATCTCCTTAATAGGGGTACCTGCATGATCAATGTTTGTATACCTAACCCTGAATTGTACCTCATATCTTTACAATAAAAATTTTTTTTAAAAGATAGCAAGCATTTTAAGTGCACAATCTGTTTGAGTTTATAGTTCAGTCTTTTGCATTGAAAATATATCAGTATTTAAAATGTAAACACATTCCATGCAACTTAACAATTGCTAAGCACGTACTTACACCTGGAAAGGCAACCATGTGTACTCTGAGTGATAACAGGTTAACTCTAAATGGCTCTTTATTCAAAAGCTTCATAGGCTTGGCATTATCTTGATACCATACTTATTGCTGTGGCCAAAGAGTCATGTCAATGTCCCAGTGTTGACTGGTATCAGATTTTTAGGCTCATGTTAATCAACTAAGTAAAAAAAAAAAGGATATAATGGAAACTTTCTTTTTTTTATTGTGTTAAAACAGTGACTATCAGCCAGGCTCAGTGTCTCAGCCATAATCCCAGGAATTTGGGAGGCTGAGGCAAGTGGATTGCCTGAGTCCGCAGGTTCAAGACCCACCTGGGCAACTTGGCGAGACCTCATCTCTACAATAAATCAAAAATTAGCCAGGCTTGGTAGTGCTCACCTGTAGTTCCAGCTACTTGGAGGCTGAGGCAGAAGGATCACCAGAGTTCAGCAGGTTGAGGATGCAGTGACCTGGAGTGTGCCACTGCACTCCAGTCTGGGTGACAAAGTGAGACTCCAACTCAAAAAACAAACAAACAAACAAACAAACAGGGACTATCATCTCCTCTGGGAACCTCGTTTTTTGGTATTAATTCATCTTCTTCCTGGCCTGTTCTACCCACTTAGTACTCAGAAGTCTGCTTGGATAGTAAAGAATTTGAGTGAAGGTGTACAAGGTTTTATAAATATTATTTTAATTTCATTGCTTCCCACTCAAACTTTTAAAATAAGTAAAATATATGGTTCAAAATCAGACATTATATAGGGATGTAGATTAAAATGTCTGCTTCCAGTCATCACTCATCCATCCACATTTGTAGATATGAATCAATATATTGCCAATTTCAACTGCATGTATCTAAGTAGAACAAATTTTTATGTTATTTTTTATTTTTTTATTTTTTTAAATTTTAGAGGCATTTCGTTTTCCTTCAAATTCTTTGTTAAATATTTTCATGGGTATGTCATGGGTGAGCAAGGCCTGAAGAATTATTTCTGCTGGCAGTTAAGCAGACCTCTCTATTATATAAATGTATCTTCGATAAGTACTTATATTTGTATTTTAAATGAACAATTTTTGATACACAATCTCACTTCTAAGTCTTTGGACTTGTCCCTTTTATGCTGTATGGCAGTTGACCACACATCTTTTAAGTTTGCACTTAATTATCTTCAAATAGGGAATAATAGAAGATTTTTCCTCTCTAAATTAAAATCAGATTGTATACTCAAATGCCTTGATTGATTTTGGCTTCTAAATTCCTCATGGCTAATCTCATCATTATGGCTGAATTTTACTAGCTTTAACTCTTAGAGAACAAATTTTATTTTCTTTAAACCTAAGATATTGACAGGAAAGGGATAATTTTATTTTGCTCCCCTCTATTACTAAAACTTTTATGTGCAGGCATAATATTATTCTTTAGTCTTTTAGATTTGAAATACATTTTATGTTTTTCTACACTTTCTTAACAGCATAAAGTAAAATAAAATTATGTGTTTTTACTTTCATTGTGAATTACTGTGATCACTCTGCTGATCTTCTCTCTCCATCTGCCTGGTCTGCTCTACTCACCTAACTGGCCTTGGTTACACAATCAGAATCTAGAAAATGGTATGTGAAACAATATCTGTTCTAGCTTCCTCACTTTAAGGGATTTGGCAAAGACAGACAGGGAATGCAGGAACCTGTCCAAGTTAATGAAAAGACAAATTGAGCTGGCATTGGCTATTCAAATTTATCCTAGGGGCCATTGTTTCTGAAACTGCTGACCCTATTACCTGGAAAGCTGATGAACCAGTTTGGGTGGAACAATGGCCCATGCCCTCGGTGAAACTTAAGGCAGCTAAAGAACTAGTTCAGAAACAATGAGAGGCAGGTTATATAGAGCCTTCTACTAGCCCTTGAAACACTCCTATTTTTGTCATTAAGACAAAATCTGGTAAATGGTGACTTTTACAGGATTTGAGAGCTATTAATGCTACTATAAAAGCCATGAGAGCGTTGCAGCCTGGATTGCCATCTCCTGCCACTACACCTGCTAACTTTAATATTATAGTCATTGATTTACAGAATTTTTTTTCTACTACCAATGGAATGGCTCCATTTACCGGTGTCATCTAAGAAAATATTGGCTTCTTATCCTTACTTCATAGCCTTACTTATAATCACAGGGAGGCACAGAAGTGTTAAATTATTTACACATGATGTGCAACAGTATAATGATTCCTTATGATAAGTTTCAATTTCAAACTTTGTTATGACTGGCAAGTAGCATTAAGTGATTATAGGGAACCTCCCTTATTTTATGCTCAAACAAAACATGTTATTAATAATTTTTACTATGAAGGACACTCTTACTCACCTCCCATTTGCTTTTATGATAATTCAGTCTTTAAATAATTATAGAGCTTCTTGTTTAATGTCTTCTCTCAAGTCTTTAACCACTAACAGTCCAACTCAAGACAATTATAGAGAAGATTGGTGGATTGAAATGCTGATGCCTGGAGGAGGTGATCGCAATTTATCCACAAGAACTTTGCCACCATCTAGTATGCCCATATACTCTCCTAATAACACTGAGAAGGACTAGTTGCTCATCCAGCAGGACACTGGGTATCCAAAGTGGAGAGAGTGCATTTATGGATCTAAAGTGGACTACTCCATGCCTGGTGAAAAACTATAACAAATACCATCAGAAATAAACAAATTGTTCAACCTCACTTATGGAGGGCCCTTGCTGCCCTGCAGCCCATTGTTTTAGCCTAACCATGTGGGGGAATTCATACCTATAAAATAAGAGCTTGTTGACAAACCCCTTATGCTTTTCTTGTATGGAATGAACATCACACTGTAAAAATTAATCACCGCAATGATGTGTATTCAATATCTTGTCAAAATTGTATTCTCACAAATTGTTTAACTGATGCTTATTATAAAAGTTTTCTCATTCTTAAACAACCCCCATACTTAATGGTTCCAGTACAGCTGTCATCTCGCTGGTATGATGAATATGGTCTGCAAACGTTGTATGAGATTAACTCTCTTTTGGAGAAAAGACAAAAAAGATCTCTAGTTACTAGTTTTGAGAATTACAGCCTTAATAACTATTGCTACTTTGGTAACAGTTTAAGCTGTGGCTCTAGCTCAGGGAGTTCACATGGTTACTTTTGCTGATCAGTTATCTAAGAATGTCTCTTTAGCCTTAGCTGCCCAAGAGATTATTGCTCAGAAGCTAGAGAGAAGAGTTAATGCCTTGGGAGAAGCAGTTCTAGCTGTAGGACAAGAATTTGTAACCTTAAAAATTAGGTTGACTCTTCGATTTCACTCTGAGTTTAAATGATTTTGCCTCACTCCTTTAGAGGTAAATAAATCTGTCCACACATGGGACAAGATTAAAAATCATATCCTTGGAGTTTGGAATCATTCAGACTTGAGTATAGACCTTACTAAATTGCACCAAGAAATCCTAGACCTGATGGTTGCTGAAAAGCAATTCCAGTCTACTGAATTGGCCCATTCTATAGTTAATAATTTTTCTTCATTCATTAATCAAAAATCATTGATGTCTATATTCATCAGTGTGGGAATTTGTGGAGCAGTGATACTTTTGCTGCTGTGTCTACTTCCTATCATCTTCAGAGTGTTAAAGAAGAGCATATATCTGCTCCACACAGAGTTCCATGGTTTCGTCCTTAAAAATAAAAAAGGGGGAGATGTTGGGAGCCAGCCACGGAGGCCCACTGAGTGTTAGGGATCAGGGAAGGCTGTGGACCCCGAGACCCCTAGGATGCATTCAGGAGCTGTTGACCCCATTCCC
Organism: Cephalopachus bancanus; assembly: GCA_027257055.1. NCBI lineage: Eukaryota > Metazoa > Chordata > Mammalia > Primates > Tarsiidae > Cephalopachus > Cephalopachus bancanus. Next base: position 188,395 of record JAPVLO010000945.1, read on the forward strand.
TTCTCCCTTTTCCACTTGGCACAAGCAACCAGGAAAGGCTCCTGTTGGCTCTAACAGAGGAATGAACATAGCTCACTTGGGAGTCTATTGTTCCCATTTTCCACAGTTTATGATCTTTGCTTTTAAACAATTTAAGTTTAACTTTGAGTCACATGGAGGAGACTTAGTGCAAGTTACAAGTTCTCTTGATGTGATTTAAAAAATTTATAGACATGGGTTTTATAAAATAGTTTATATAGATTAAGAAAATTTAAGTAACCATTTTGTTATAGAAGTGTGGTTAGTTCAATTTAATTCAGGGGGGCCAGTGAAGTTTGAATTAGGTTTGCTGGTGCTAGGAGAGTGTAACCATAGCAGCAATTGTTTTAATAGAAATGAGTTTGAACTAGTACAGAATAGCAGAAGTTAGTAAATCACTATGGTGGTTTTGGGTTTAGACACTGAGTGATGTTAATTCAAGATGATGTAGTTGTAATACAATTAAGGGGACATAAGAAACTGGTTTGGGGAACATTAAGTTAGCATAAGATACAAAAAGACAATTTGTGGTTGTTCTTCCTCATGTTCTACCTTATGTATGAAAAAACATTTGCTTGAGAGTGGGGGGTGTCCTTTGTGCAGCTGGACCTGTTCATGTGAAAGGCACATGCTACCTTTTGTTTCCTGTGATGATGACTTTGCAAAGTTTGGGGATAAAAGCCCTTGGATATACTAATAAAGCAGCTTCTGGTCACTTGAGCAGGAGTCCAGTCTCTTTCTTTCTCCCCACTTTCTTTCTCTTTATATCTATCCCTCCAGTTTAATCGCCAACATCATCTCACCTATCAGGGACTCTGATCTCCTTGCAGGGGCAGGACCCTCACAGAGTGGTGGGACACACCTGTAGTTCTGAGGTGAAATGATCACCTGAGTCCAGCAGGCCAAGGCTGTGGTGGCTGTAGGTGTGCCACTGCACTCCAGCCTGGGCTACAGAGTGAGACACCAACTCAAAAAAAAAATGCAAACTGTAAGCAGTTGATGAAAATTTAAGATAATTTACCTAAACCCAAGAACATAAATACCAACATTCCCAGAGCATTCTCTTATGCCCCAAACCCTGTCACTACCACTCTTGCATCTTTTCAGAGGTAGCCAGCCTTTGAAAACCTTGACTTATGACATTATAGTTAATTTTTGTCTGATTTTTAATCTTATAGAAAAGCAATTATACACACTTTTATATGTGTGTCTTCTTTTATTCTATAACTTTGTGAGATTCATCCAGGTTGTAATGTGAAGTTCTTATTTGTAAATTTTCATTTCATTACAGTACTCCAGTATTTGAATATACCACAATATTTTGATCTATTCTACTGTTGTTTGACATTTGGATTGTTTTCAGTTTTTTGGTTATTTTAAATACTGCAATATAAACATTTTTATCTACATCTCTTGGAGCACATGCTCACGCTTTTCTGCTGGTGAAATATATGAGTTAAATTGCTCAGTCCTAACATATGCATATGTCAAATTTTAGTATACACTGTAAGATGACTTTCCAAAGTGATTTTTCCAATTTGTACTCTCACCAGCCCAATATGAGAGATTCAGTGGCCACTCATCCTCACCAACATTGGTATTGTCTTTTAATTCTCACTTTTCTTTGAATATGCAGAGGTATTTCATTATGGCTTTAACTAGCAATATTTTTGTACTAATTCATATAAATACCTTTCATGTATTTATTGGTCACTTAAATTTTCCTTTATTTTGAAATATCCATTAAAGTCTCTTCTGCCCATTTTTAATTGGGTTACCTTGTGGAGAGTCTTTATAGATTCTAGATACAAACCTTTTCATTTGTTTTGTATGTTGTAGTATCTTCTCCAATTCTCTGTCTTATCTTTCACTCTCTTAATAGTGTCTGTCTTTTGACGAAAGGAAATTTTGACTGTAATTTTAGTATAGACCAATTTACCAGTCTTTTTCTTATGATTAGTATGTTTGTATTTTGTTTAAGAAATTTTCCCTATTATAAGACCAGGATGCTCTTCTTTGTTATTTTCTTGGTGCTTTAGACATACAGCATGCCTGAAATTGATTTTGTTTTTGTTATGAGATATGGATCAACTTATGTATATGTCTAGATCAAGCAATTCCTGGTTGTTTTTTTTTTTTTTGAGTTGGAGTCTCACTCTTGTTGCCCAGGCTGGAGTGTAGCAGCATGCTCATGGCCACCGCAGCCTTGACCTGCTGGGTTCAGGTGATCCTTCCACCCCAGTCTTCCAAGTAGCTGGAACTACAGACACATCCACAATGTCCAGTTAATTTTTTGATTTATTGTAGATATGAGGTCTTGCCAAGTTGCCCAGGCTGGTCTCAAACCTGTGGGCTCAGACAATCCTCTCACCTCGGCCTCCCAAAGTGCTGGGATTATAGGCATGAGCCACTGTGCCCAGCCTCAGTATTTTCTTTATCTGGATTTGGCATGAAGAGCAAGTTGCACATAAAATGAGTCAGGGAGCTTTCTATCTTTTTTATCTATGGTTTGCAATTCAAACTGTTTCGACCACCATACACTCCCATGGGCAATGTATGAGAGTTCTTGGTGATCAATATCTCTACTAACACTTGGTATAATGGTAACTTTGTGGATATGCAATGGTTTCTCATTGTGGTTTTAAGTTGCATTTATTTAAATATTAATAAAGTCAAGCACATTTTCAGATGCTTTTTGAATTTTTTTATATCATCTTTTGTGAAGTATCAATTCAAGTGTTTTCTCATTTTTCTATTGAGTTGTCTGTTTTGTTTTTGATTTGTGGTATTTCTGTATGTATCTTGGTTAGTTGTCCTTTGTTAGTTATAGGTACTGCAAACACTAAATTTATCAACATTTTCTATTTTGGTTAGTGTTTTGTGTCATGTTTAATTTTCTCAAAAACATGACACCAACCATGCTGTCCATAAAAAGAGGACTGTATTTTTTTTAAATGTGGCACATATACGCAATGGAACATTATGCAGCCATAAATAAGGACCAAATTATGAACTTTGCAGCAACTTGGATGAACTCAGAGTGCATAATACTGAGTGATCTTTCACAGAAACAAAGAACAGAGTACTGCATGTTCTCACTCATAAGCAGACCTTGAACAATTATCTTAATCCTATAGGAAAGGGATTGGCAGTAGTGGAAAACTGCCAGGGAAAGAAGGTGGTGGGATTGACAATAGTAGGAAACTTCTGGGGGGGAGCACATCTCATCAACAAGGTTATCTGCACAATGAACTTTTGTATACCTAACCTTAAATTGTACCCCACATCTTTAAAATAAAGAAAATTTGAATTAAAAAAATTTTAAAGAACGGTTACTGAATAAAGTCATAAATATTCTATGCTGTCATTAATCCTCCTACACTGTCATTTAAAATCTACATAGTTTTTTCCTTTAATATTTGTTCTTTTTTTTTTTCAGTTGGAATTTCACTGTCTCGCCCAGGCTGGAGTGCAGTGGCATGTTCACAGCCACCCCAGCATTGACCTGCTGGGCTCTGGCAAGACTTCTGCCTCTGCCTTCCAAGTAGCTGGAACTACAGGCATGCACTACCATGCCCAGTTAATTTTTTATTTATTGTAGAGATGAGGTCTCACCAAGTAGCCTTGACTGGTCTTGAACCTGCAGGCTACAGCAATCCACTCATCTCGGCCTCCCAAAGTGCTAGGGTGACAGGCTGAGCCACCAAGCTTAGCCATACTTGTTCTTTAATCAGCTTAGAATTGATCTTTGTGAATATCCTATCTTATTGTTCTATTTGTCTATTCATGCATCACTGATTAATTTTTATTTGTATTTGAAGAGGATTTATGGACAGAAAAACTAAAGTGATATACAGAAAACAGAAGTGAGGTGCAAAAAACCTGTATTAATTATTAATACATTATGGCAAATCTTAACATAGGGCAGAATACATTTTTTTTTACTCTGTTCTCCTTCTTTAAAACATGTTTTGTCTATTCCTGTCCCCTTGTACTTCCACACACATTCCAAAACACGTTTCATGTATTTTCAAATAGCTGAAGTTCACTTAGTTTCATAGCTGTATAGTGTTAAAGTGAAGCACAATTTATTCATTCTAGAGTTGAGTAGATGAACATTAGTTGTTTTTTCATTTTTTTCATATTACAGACAACACTGTTATAAACATCTCTCTTATATGCATTGCTGTGCTCCTGTACATGAGCTTCTCTAGAAATAAAATTGCTGAATTGTAAAGTATATTATCAACTTTGCTAGATAATGCCAAAATGATATCCAAAGTTTTTGTACCTGTTTATGCTCCTATCAACCAGATTTGAGAGTTTGGGCTGCTCTGAATTCTTATTGGTACTTGATATTAATCAGAATTAAAGTTTTTGCCTGGCTAAGCACAGTGGCTCATGCCTGTAATCCCAGTAATTTGGGAGACCGAGGTGAAAGGATTGCCTGAGCTCATTTGTTCAAGACCAGCCTGGGCAACTTGGCTAGACCTCATCTCTACAAATAATCAAAAAATTAGCCAGACATAGTTCCAACTACCTGGAGGGTTGAGGAAGAAAGATCACTTGAGCCCAGCAGGTTGAGGCTGCAGTGGCTGCGAGTGTGCCACTGCACTCCAGCATGGGCGATGGAGTGAGACTTCAACTAAAAAAAAAATTAAGTGGGTGTGGTGGTGTGCACCTGTAATTCCAGCGACTTGGAAGGCTGAGGTGGAAGGATTGCCTGAGCCCAGCAGGTTGATGCTGGGGAGGCTGTGAGCATGCCACTGCACTCCAGCCTGGGTGACAGAGTGAGACTCTGACTCAAAAAATAAACAAACACATAAATAAATAAAAATAAGGCCAGACTTGATGGCTCAGCCTGTCATCCCAGCACTTTGGGAGGCCGAGGCATGTGGATTGCCTGAACCCATGGATTTGAAACCAGTTTTGGCAATTTGGTGAGACCTCATCTTTACAGTAAATCAAACATTAGCTGGGCATTGATTGGCACACCCACAGCCTGTAGTTCTGGCTCCTTGGAAAACAAAGGTGGAAGGATTGCCAGAGTCCAGAAGGTTGATGCTGGGTGGCCGTGAGTGTGCCACTTCATTCCAACCTGGGTGATGGAGTGATGTGGGGGGCCAGCCCCTACAAGTTTTGGGGAGTCCCTTGGAAGATGTGGTGGCATCGGCAAATCTGTAGGGACAAGTATTAAAAGAAAGAAAGAGAAAAAGGGGGAGAAAGAAAGAGACTGGACTCTGTCTATTGCAGAAGCCAATTCTGTAGTAGGGATAGATATTAAAAGAAAGAAAGAGAAAGAAAGAAAGTGGACAACTGTTCAGTGAAATGAGCAGAAGCCGTTTATTGAAAGTTACAGCAGGTATTTATCCCCAAATTTTACACAGGCAGTCTCACAATCTTTCACGTGAACACAAAGCCAGGTGCAGGAGGGGCATCCCCCACCCATCAGATGCTTAGGTGTGAGGAGGGACAAACCCCAAGATTATTTTATTGTTCCCTTTGCTAGTTAATGCTTTTCAAAAGCAGTGTAACAATCCTTACTAGCCTAATGATGCTCTGATAATCAATAACTTTTAGAGCTCACACAAAATCCATGATGATTAACTTAAATTTTATTACCTTTCTATTCTACGCTAATACTACTTACACATTGCTATGGAAACTCTTAGTTATAGCTTAAGCCAATTCCTAAAAGAATGCAGCGCAGTCCAAAGTATGCACTGGGCTCTCAGGAATGTGGCCCAGCCCAAACTCTGTGCTGGGCCACTCTTGATAATCATCTATACCATTGAAAAGCTGAAAACAGCTCTCCATAAGTATATACTAATTCTACAAATATTCTTTTAAATCTTATAAAGAAGCTTGTACCGTATAAAAGGCTCCCAAATGTGACCTGAATTTGAGTTATATCTAATACCTAAGCCTAAACCACAGTTTATGGGAAACAGGAACAATGGGTTTCTAAAGTGAGCTATGCCTGTCACAATCACATAACCTTCAGCTTAGGCCAGCAGAGTTCCTTTAGGTTGTTTGTGCTGCATGGCAAAAGGGGGAGGAAAATGGGGTCTATGGCTCCCGAACACGTCCTAGCGTTCTCGGGGTCCACGGCCCTCCCTGATCCCTAATGCTCATTGGGCCTCCGTGGTCGGCTCCAAACATCTCCCCCTTTTTTATTTTTTAGCACAAAGCCATGAAACTCGGTGTTGAGCTGGGAGATGTTCTTCAGTACTCTGAAAATAATTCGAAGCAGGCAAAGCAACACAACAATAACTGCTCTGCAAATTCCCACATTAATGAGTATAGACATCAATGACTTTTGATTAACAAATGATGAGAAGTTATTAAATATAGAAGTGGCCAATTCTGAGGACTGGAACTGTCTCTCAGTGATATTCATGTCCTGTATTTCTTGATGTAATTTAGTAAGGTCTATACTCAAGTCCGAATGATTCCAAATTCCAAGAATATGATTTTTTATTTTGTCCCAAGTGTGGACAGACTTATTTACCTCTAAAGGAGTGAGGCAAATCCATTTAAACTCAGAGTGACACTGGAGAGTCAATTTTATCTTTAAAGTTACAAGCTCTTGTCCTACTGCTAAAACTGCCTCCTCTAAAGCATTAACTTTACTTTCTAACTTTTGATCTATAATCTCCTGAGTAGCTAATGCAATAGAAACATTCTTAGATAACTGATCAGCAAAGGTAGCTGTATGAACTTCCTTAGATAGAGCTACAGCTGAAACTATTACTGAAGTAGCAATAGCTATTAATGCTGTAATTCCTAAAATTAAAGTAGCTAAGAAATTTTTCTGTCTTTCTAACACAGCATTAACCTCATACAATGTCTGTAAACCATATTCAGCATATCAATGGGATGACAAAGATATGGGGACTATCAAATAGGGGAGTTGCTTAAGAATGACAAATCCCTCATAAAAGGCATTGGTTAAACAATTAGTAAAATGCATTCAGTACAAGATATCTTATAAACATTAGCATGATAAACAATTTTAACAGTTTGATATTCATTCTGCAAGTATGCTCTAATAAGGTATGGACTGAGTTTGTCCAAAAGATCTGGTTGAAGGGCTGTGAGGGCTCTCCACAAATGAGGCTGAATGGCTTGTTTGATTCCAATTTTAAATGAAAGTATTGGGGGTACCCATTCATTGGAGTGCCTTCTAGTTGCAGCAAGCATAGAGCCATTAAAAAACCCCAGTCACTAATATTAGTCTTTTACCGGGTAAGCCAGTATCTTGCTGGATGAGTCCTTTTCCGTATCATTGAAGGGGCAAGCAGGTACGTTGAGAGGTGGTGAAGCTCTAGTCACACGACTAGGGTCGGTTCCTCCAGGCTTTAACATCTCCAGCCACCAATTGTCCTTGATATTGTCCTGATAAGGGCTTTCTGTACTCAGAGACTTAAAGGTAGACATTAAGCAAGAAGCCCGGTACCTGAGCATGAAATAAAGCAGGCCCTCCCATTTTCCTGTAAGGAGATCCTTCCATATTACCATAGGTTTAATTCTTTTATCTGGGTTCCAATATCTAGCCATAGCTGAGTTTCCTGATGAACCCAAATTTAAATGGTTTACAACAAACAAGGCATGATTTAAAATATGGTGGGGAGAACTATACTTGAACAACAAGGCATGATTTAAAATATGGTGGGGAGAACTATACTTGAACTCCCCCTCTTGTAATTTAATTATTTGATTTTTTAAAGTTTGGTAAGCTTTTTCAACTATGGCTTGACTTTGTGAATTGTAGGGAATTCCAATTAAATTGGGAGCAAAATTGCTGGAAAGATTTAGACGTGTATGCCAGACCATTGTCAGGGAGGCTGAACATGCCTAATTCGGCAGTTAGGAAGCGAATAGGTGAAGTAAACTATGGGCATAAGGGCATGGGAAGCGGTGGCTGTTAGTAAAGGGAACGGACCAAGGAAGGGTAGAATGCTCCATGCTAGCCCAAATATGCAATTGAATGGTCTGTAAAAGAGTGGGGGAGGAGGGAGAGACAGTATGAAGCCTAGCAGTTTCCAAAAGATGCAGTATATCTGCAATGTAATGTCAGTGTTGAGATATAAACTTGAGAGAAATTTATTGTAGAACAACAAGGAATTTTTAACATTCTTTTGTCCCAGCCACCCCCTAGAGAAGAGACATATTAAGCCATGTGGAAACTTGAAATGACTTTTCAAGTACATATGGGGGTGAGGGGGGTGAGAGAGGACAAAGGAGGTGAAAGCCTTTCTTATTTTGTTTTCCCAGAATTTGCCTTGAACGCTTGCAATTTATTATTATTATCATTATTATTTAAGGAGAATATTAAAACAGACAAGTAACTAAATAAGCTAACTCTTGGGTTAAATGCCAAAAAAATTGTGCCATGGGATGCAGTTTTGAAGGTACTGCTGTCATTGGAAAACATGATCCTCCTGAATTAAGAGGGCTTGGTTTCAATGACTCTCCTGTTAGGCTCCAGTCTTTACAAACTTTAAATGTTGACATTCACCCTGGAGGATCTCATTGAAATGCAGATTTTGATTTAGTGGGTCTGATTCAGTGGACCCAGGCCATGTACAAAGGATCCGAAACGAGACTATTTCTGACTTTTTAATATCTCTAACAATTTCCCAGGTTATGTCCAAGCTGCTGATCTGCAAACCACATATTTAATAACAAGGTTCTAGTAGATAATGTGATAATTCATTATTAATGAACTGTTTTAAGATAAACTGCCAACTGTATTTTCCCTATGACAATGGCTATGAAGATTTTCCCTATTAACCCTTTTTACTTAAGAGAATAATTGCTTCAATAAACAACCTTGAAACATCCAACCCTTTAGTTAGTCTGAATTTAATCACTATGTAAAATGTGGCTCATCAATAATTAAGAAATAATAATGTCCTTGGCAGATGAGGTAAATTATGTTTAAGCTACATTTTTTTCCTTAAAAGTTCCCTTTTCTATGACTCAAATCACTTGTGGCTTCCGAGATATATGTTATTGAAGGCATAGTCTGTGAGTAATGTAGAGCGTGGCATCTAGCAGTCCCCTCCTAACATTCCTCTGCAGAAGCAAAGCTGCATGTATGGGAGTAAATGGGATTCTCATCTCATGTGAGCATTTCCTAGTAATGAGATAGCTCTTGGGATAATTTAACTGACCAGGAGAGCCAATCCAGACAATCCTTAATCAGAATGCTATGTTTTCTAGTGCTTGCCATATTAGATTTTAGCCATGCCCTAGACTTATAAAATTGCTTCCTTATCAATTCATTCTTCATGGCACTAACATTACTTATTTTGGCTGAGGATTCAAGGGTATACTTTTAAAATTAAATGGTAGAATTACAGTCATTAGACAGAACAAATTCTTCCATAGCAGTATTTAGAATCTGTAGGTTTTTATACTTAGTTTGAAAGTTTTCCCACTGATTTTCTCATGCTCATTAATTCTCTTTGTTCTCAGTTTCCTCCCTGCCTTAATTAATTGATATGGTATATAAAGTTGTGGATAAGTTAAATTTGTATGAGAAAAATTGTTACTTAAATACACAAAATAAATTCCTATTTAATTTTTTTTTTTTTGGGTTGGAGTCTCACTCTGTCGCCCAGACTGGAGTGCAGTGGCCACTCCCGACCACCGCAGCCTCGGCCTGCTGGGCTCCGGTGATCCTTCCGCCTCAGCCTTCCGAGTAGCCGGAATTACAGGCATGCGCCACCACGCCCAGCTGATTTTTTGATTTATTGTAGAGATGAGGTCTCGCTGCCCAGGCGGGTCTTGAACCCGCGAGCTCAGGCAATTCACTCACCTCAGCCTCCCAAAGGCGCGGGATTACAGGCTGAGCCACCGAGCCCGACTTCTATTTAATTTTATAATGAATTATATGCTAAAAAAAATTCTTTGTGAATTACCATCCTCCAAATACCTGTCAACATATTTTTCAAGTTCTTTCTTATTAATTTAAAGCAGAATACATCTGCATTTTCACTTTATGCATAACTCTAAGTATTTCTGTTTTGTTTATTTTTTCTTTATGACAATTATAGGCCAGCTTTTAACTGCTGTTGCACCAAATCTTTTGCTGCCTTAAGTTTCTTAGATGGTATATGCCATTGTTTTACCCAAAACTGGCTTATTGACATGCAACCTTAACAACAATGGCCTATAGGGTAAATTTGAATAGCCAATGCCAGCTCGGTTTGTTTTTTCATTCACTCGAACAGGTTTTTGTAATTACCTGTTTGTCTTTACCAAGTCCCTTAAAGGGAACATAGCCCATTTGCAGTATTTGTGCTGCATTAGGGCTATATAAAAGTGTGCCCATTTGTGAGAGAATATCTCTTCCCCATAATGTAAAGGAGATAGATGGAATAACATATGGGTAAAAAGTTCCTGAAGTCCCATTATCTGCCCAATTTAAAGTCTGTGAACTTTTGGCTACTGAGGGTGCTCGACCAACGCCTATAAGTTCCGAAGGAGCCATATGAGTTTGGCCACGAGGCAGGCCAATCCTTCCTGGTAATACAAGAAACATGCCAATCCTTCCTGGTAATACAAGAAACATCGGCTCCTGTGTCTGACAAGCCTGTAATTTTAACTCCTTGTATAAATAAATCTTTTAGAGGTTTAGAATTAGTAATCCCCTGAACCCAAAAAGCAACATCACTAGAGCCAAATCCAGAGTCACCTCTAGGCAGGTTAAAGTTTTACCTGCTTTGTGATAACGCAAAGAGCACAGCAACTAGGCTCTTCTTTTGGCCTTTGTCACAGTTTTGCTAGGGGGAGCAAAAAGCACCTGGCTTTCTCCTGTGTAATCTGAATCCACCACTCCATAAATAATGGAAATTCCTTGTAAAGACAAGGAACTTCTGCCTAATATTATACCCATTATTCCTTGGAGAGGGCCTTTTACTCCCATAGGAATTGAATTGGGGTTACCTGAACATCCGGAGTTAGTATTGTTGCGGTGGAGGAACACAAGTCCAGTCCTGTACTCCCAGGGGTGGCTCGGATGAGTTCTGCGATGGAGTAGAAGGAATGAACGGGTTCATGGTGGAAGTTGCACCCCTACTGTCATGTGGGGCTGGGGCTGGCCCTTCTCAAAGTTTCTCTGAGCTGGGGTGGTTTGCTGTTGATTTGAAGGAGTGCCATTTTTATGAAATTTAGATTGGCATTTTCTAGCCCAATGAAAGCCTTTTTGGCATTTGAGACACAAGGTTTTTGGTCGAGTAGCCCCAGTAAATGGCAATGGTGTGCCATGTAAGCCATCCATACCTTGCTTGCCAGACAATCTCTGTTAATGTGTCCAACTTGACCACAGTTAAGGCAAGACTGTAATGAGATATTCTTTTGCTTATTACTTATATACTTTTACTTATATTACTTATATATTGTTTATATTGCTTAATATATTATTTATATTATTTATATATTGCTCATATTGTTTATATTACTTATTTTACTTATATTACTTACACATTACTTATATACTTTTGCTTATATTACTTATATTACGCATATATTTTTGCTTATTATTGCTTGAGTTCTCTACACTCCTATAAGAAAAGGAAAAGTGTAACTAAGTTCAGGCTTTATTTCAGTATTCTCAACTTTTAAAGAAAGACCTTAGAAAAAGGTGTAGTAAGAGGTAACGTTAAGATTAGTGGGGCAGTTTCTATTAATGTGCCCGATTTGTCCACACACATAACGTGATTGCACTAAAACATTTTTCTGTTTACCTGCGCTCTGCATACCTTGAACCATCTGTGAAAAGGTTTCTCCCTTCGATGCTGTGGCTAAAGCCATCCCTTGCATAATACCTGGGCTTATGTCTGTGCACTGGGGGATAAAATCAGTGACCCGTCCGGTTTTGCATATGGGTCTAAGCAAAGCCTGACAAGTATTACTAGCATTTTCAAAAGCCAATTGTTTGATAAGAATTTCTGCTGCTTCTTCATTAGTAATTACCTGATTAACAACCGTAGTGAGTGTGGAAACAAAGTCCACATAACTTTCCTCGGCCTTCTGTTTTACATCAGAAAAAGAAGTCTGAGCAGTGTCTACCGGTAACTTTTTCCACGCAGTGACAGCACAATGATTTATCTGAAGCAAAACATCTTTGTGTAGAGAAATTTGATTAGCCATTTGGGTATGCATACCAGTCCTGGAGAGCATATCATGAGAAATAATGAATGACCCAGCAGGTTGATTTAAATTCTGGTCCATTTGAATTTTAACTTGATCCTCATACTCGGTTCTCCACAGCAAATAAGCACCTCCGGACAAACGGTTTTTGGTTAATTGCTGCCAATCTGTGAGAGTCATCCATCGAGAGGCAAATTCATCTAAAATAGTAATTGTAAAGGCGGCAAGAGGACCATACTTTGAGCTTGCCTCTCGTAACTCTCTTACCAATTTATACGGCAAGGGTTCCCAGTGAACTCAATCCACTCCATCAGCACCGGGATAAAATTGTATCGGGAAACAAGCTGTAAAACTAAAATCTCCTGCTTTTTATGCTTCAGCTCCTACTGCCTGCATACCAAGAAGAAAGACAGGACTCACAGGGGCATTCCCGGCATTGTTAGGCAAAATTTTCAGCCTTAGGACTTTAGCATTGAAAAGAGCAGCCTGTGGGAGGGAAGGCGCAGGGTTAGGAGGACTGATATGATACCTAGCAGTTTCTGCCTCGGGTTCAGCTTTATCCTGTGGAGATAATTTATCATTGTCATTATAATCTGGGGGAGCCGAGGCTGCCATGAAGAGAAAAGTTCCCTCATCATCATCATCCTTAGTGGCCTTTTGGGAAGGAAATTTCTTATAATTATGCTGTGGATTTAAGCATCTTTAATTAGCATTGTTCCTGCACAAAATGTAGAAAACAAGCTAGATTAGAAGAAAAACTTTAGCTCCATGCTTAGAAAGAGTATTCATTAGAATGCTGATGAACATTTTCCGTTCCTTAGACTCTCTCTGGCCCATGATTAGATCACAGCTCTGGCATCAAAAAACCAATCCTTACCCTTCTCACTCTGCCTGTCTCTACAGAAGGGTCTGCAGCACCCTGGGTAAGATCCTAGCCACCCTGAAATGAGAAAAAAGCTTATCTTTCCAGGGCCCCTCGTTTAGGGTGCCATTTTGTGGGGGGCCAGCCCCTGCAAGTTTTGGGGAGTCCCTTGGAAGATGTGGCAGTGTCGGAGAATCTGTAGGGACAGATATTAAAAGAAAGAAAGAGAAAAAGGGGGAGAAAGAAAGAGACTGGACTCTGTCTATTGCAGAAGCCGATTCTATAGTAGGGATAGATATAAAAGAAAGAAAGAGAAATAAAGAAAGTGGACAACTGTTCAGTGAAATGAGCAGAAGCCATTTATTGAAAGTTACAGCAGGTATTTATCCCCAAATTTTACACAGGCAGTCTCACAAGTCTTTCACGTGAACACAAAGCCAGGTGCAGGAGGGGCATCCCCCACCCATCAGATGCTTAGGTGTGAGGAGGGACAAACCCCAAGATTGTTTTATTGTTCCTTTTGCCAGTTAATGCTTTTCAAAAGCAGTGTAACAATCCTTACTAGCCTAATGATGCTCTGATAATCAATAACTTTTAGAGCTCACACAAAACCCATGATGACTAACTTAAACTTTATTACCTTTCTATTCTATGCTAATACTACTTACACAATGCTACATAAACTCTTAGTTATAGCTTAAGCCAATTCCTAAAGAATGTGGCCCAGTCCAAAGATCACACTGGGCTCTACAGGATGTGACCCAGTCCAAGGTTCACGGTGGGCCACCTTTTGGAACAATAGGCTACAATCTCTTAACAAAATGACTATTATAAAGTCCTATATATCTATCCTAATTTCTATGAAAGTTTCTAATTCCTAATCCTAATATATAAAACTGATCATCAGCAGCAAAGCTTCTAAAAATAAAACCCACATATAAACTGTAAATGTACTAAGGTCAAAACCACGATAGTAGAAAATGGAGACAATGAAATTTCTAAAGTTAACTATATTCTTATTAAACCTAAAAATATTATGATTGATTATGCTTGAACTAACATGATTCCTTGACGTAGCATGACCTATTCTACAATACCTTCTATGAATAAAATAAATTCAATTTCTATAATCGGTAGAAAAAAGACCTTACACTAACTGTAGCTAAAGCCAGCCTAAAAGAATGCAGCCCAGTCCAAAGTACACACTGGGCTCTCAGGAATGTGGCCTAGCCCAAACTCTGTGCTGGGCCACTCTTGATAATCATCTATACCATTGAAAAGCTGAAAACAGCTCTCCATAAGTATATACTAATTCTACAAGTATTCTTTTAAATCTTATAAAGAAGCTTGTACCATATAAAAGGCTCCCAAATGTGACCTGAATTTGAGTTATATCTAATATCTAAGCCAAAACCACAGTTTATGGGAAACAGGAACAATGGGTTTCTAGAGTGAGCTATGCCTGTCACAGTCACAGAGCCTTCAGCTTAGGCCAGCAGAGTTCCTTTAGGTTGTTTGTGCTGCATGGCAAAAGGGGGAGGAAAATGGGGTCTACAGCTCCCGAACACATCCTAGTGGTCTTGGGGTCCATGGCCCTCCCTGGTCCCTAATGTTCAGTGGGCCTCTGTGGCCAGGTCCCAACAGAGTGAGACTCTGACTCCAAAAACAATTAAAATTAAAGACAATAAAGTAAAAACTAAACTTTGTCTTTGGGATCCAATGGCCAGCCACTGTTGATACAATTCATCTCTACTCTCATTCAAAACATGCTTGTTGAGCACCTACTACATTGGAATTCAGATAGATTCAATCTTAGTGCTTGCTTAAGTGATATCGTAAACCCTGTGGCGCACCAGGAGATGCATAATATCTGATTACCATTGGTGATAAGAGTAACTGGATAAGGGGAATCCTGGTCTCCTTTTGTACAGTTAAGTTTTTTCCTTGGGGAACCAGAAAATAATGTATGTGGTATCACTTTGGCACTGCATGAATTCTAAGGTATGAGTTAGAGTTCATGTCTATGATATGGGTCTATGACCCCATTACCCTGCTCCTAACAATTTTAACACAAGTGATAATTATTGTCTGAATCAATGATTTTGAAAAGTGTACAAAATATTCATTGTCTAACTCCGTTGTTCCTTCTACATTTATTAGCTGGCCTTCTTTTGTAAAATAATACTTTATTTTGCTAACTGGGGCTAATAGGCAAGCTTAAAGCACAGCTCCTCCTGGAAATGCAGGAAAAATGTTATTTCCCTTTAACTACCAATTTACCAATTTGTTGTTTCAAATGATGACAAGCGTCTTCATCTTTTTTAGTATCATTATGGACACATGGGTTTTTATAGACTTGGTATAATTGAATCAGCATATTCATTGTTTTCTTTAATATTAAAATTTTCACAATGCTTGCCAAGTTTTCATGTCCTTTTTAAACATAACTCTGGTATTATAAATCTTCCCAGACTCACTTTATACCTATTATGCCCCAGACTTGGAATTTGTTGACTCTCTAAGGATTTGTGGGGAGTTATAAATGAATACCTGGACAGTGTGAATGCTTATTATTATTAGTGGGCAACATTGTTTCTAGGCCATTCAGCAGACAGATGCAGAGAAATGAAAGATAGAAACATACATATTTTAAAATGATAAGTTCATATTGATATTTCCAATTTATTTTAGAATATGCCTTTATGTGTTTATTTGAATTTATATGTCTTATTTTTCTTACACTAACAATATGAACACAATTATTTATTTGTTATACTCAATCATATTTTTAAAAAGTAATTTCAAAGTAACCTTATTATTACAAGTAACAATAAAATTACTAAATGAAGTTTAAGATCCCTTTATAGGTGACTTAAGTTGGGTCAAAAGAACTCAAAAGCTGATTTGAAGAAGCTTCTGCTGAACAAAAAAAGAAAACATCATTGAAGATCAATAAGGGCAATAACTGCTGTTAATTGATAGTGATAATATTTTGGAGAATTTTAGGCAACCAACTTACTATTTTAAAAACGGATAAGGCCAATTATGGTGACTCAAGCCTGTAATATCAGCACTTTGGGAGGCTGAGGTGAGAGGATTGCCTGAGCATGGCCACGGGTTTGAGATCAGCCTGGGCAACATGGTGAGACCCCGTCTCTATTATAAATCAAAAAATTAGCCAGGCATAGTAGCACACACCAAGTTTCAGCTACTTGGAAGGCTGAGGCAGAAGGATGCCTGAGCCCAGCAGGTCTATGCTGGGGTTGACAGGAACGTGTCACTGCACTCCAGCCAAAAAATAAAAAATAAAAATAAAAACTGATAAATATCTCTCAGCCGAAAGATAAAAAAGAAGAAAATCATAAGTAAAGGAAAAATATCAAGTCTTTATCTTTATTATTCTTATACATATTTCATATTTTCTCCTATCACCAAATAGTGGATGAGGGAAATATTCTCTTTATAAAAATATTCCAGCTAATAAATAAAGAAGGAATTATAACATTAGAATATCACCATCTTGTAACACTCTAGTGAATTAGTAGATCTAGGTAAAAATTATCAAAGATAATCTAGGTATTATATGGTTCCCAGTAGAAGCACACAACCATCTTCAATAAAGCAAAATGAAATATGAATTCGATTGAACCTATAGATAGAAATTCTAATTTATAGGAAAAGCAGTAGAAGGAAGTGTTAAACACCAGTGATGTTAAAAGCCAGAAACTCTGGGAGGCCAAAGTGAGAAGATTTCCTGAGTCCAGAGGTTCGAGACCAGCCTGGACAACTTGGTGAGTCCTCTCTACAATAAATAAAAAAATTAACCTGACATGGTAACGTGCACCTGTAGTTCTGGCTACTTGGAAGGCTGAGGTGGAAGGATCACCTAAGCTCAGCAGGTCGAGGCTGTGGGTGGCTGAAAGCATGCCACTGTACTCTAGCCTGGGCAACAGAGTGAGACTCAGACTCAAAAAAGAAAAAAGCCAGAAACTCTATAGGACAAATAACTTGATTTCTTCAACCAATAATTGTAAAAGGAGGTGGGGTTAGGGGAGCAAGCTGATTTAAAAATACATAAGAGGGATAGCCACCAGTCATAATATGTGAACCTTATATGATTTGCACAAGCTGCAATATTTCTTTGTAATTCTGTATGTCCTTAAAGTTTATCTCACTAAATACAAAGAATTGTGTTGTAAAGTCACTTGAAATAAATTATTTCTGTGTGGTTGCTATCAATTTGATAAATATTTAAGTCCATTTCTTTCATTTTATTCCACATTTCAGGAATTTTACTTTATAATTCAGTTTCCTTTTTCTTTTTCTTAAGTGAGAAAGCAGGATTTATTGAGAGGACAGAGAAGCTCCCACAGTGGGAGGGGACCCGAAGGGGTTGCCCTTAAATTCAATTTTCAATATGTATTGCATATACATGAATCAAAAGTCAAAACTATACTGAAAACTATGCAAAGAGAAATCTTGCTGCCCTCCAAACTTCATTTTCTTCATGTATGGGCAACTATTTTGTGAACTTCCTGCTTATCTCTTACATATTTCATTTGAAAATACATATAAGTATGTGTGTGCACATGTATATATCACTGTATGTACATAATTTAAATTTTATTATGTAACAAAGGAGAGAAAATGCATAAAACAGTTTAATATGTGGTTATAAAGTGCTCACCCATATAATTCCCACCCAAATAAGAGAACAAGATCCACACTCCAGAAACCTCCTTGCTACTCCCTAGTTATATTTTTCTTTTTCTGTCTCTCCATACATACCTATTATTCTAAATATCCACGCCCTTATTGTACTTAATAGTTTTTCTACCTTATTAGACATTCTTAAACAGTATATCTGATTGCCTGGTTTTGAACTTTATGTAAATGGTAACATACACTATAAATTCTGTTGAGTCTGGCTTCTTTTTCAATATTATATACTTTAGATTCATCCATAGTCTTCCATGTAATTGTAGTTCACCCATTTTCACTCTTTCTTTTGACCCCTATGTTCTGCATCCCCGCAGTAATCCCCTCCAGTTTTCCACTTTCTCATAGGTCCCTCAGGGCATGCCATTTTCACTCTTATGTGATATTTTATTATATTATTATATCATGCTAAGGTGCTACTATAAATATATTGTAGCTTTACAATCCACATGACCATGCATTTCTGTGGGGTGTGCACCTGGTGATGGTTTTGCTGGTCACAGAGGAGGTGTGAAGCAGGGAGACCTTCTTCCAAGACTTATAAGATAAAAGTCTTCCCAGAATAATGAAAGAATTATTCTAGCAGCATAAGACAAGAGCTTTCTTAGGTGATACATATTAGAAAGAAATGTGGCCCCAATCTGTAATGCGCAAGTATAATTCTGCTGTAAACTTGAGCTATGAAATACCCAATTAATCAGTATGTTACTAATAACCAAGCCTTGTCAGGGGACAAGGAAGCTAAAAATGTATAAAAGGCAATGCTCCGCTATGCTCAGGGCTCAGCTTTTGTATGTGAATCCACTGAGCTGGAGCCAGCATGTATAAACGCTGTTTCCTGGCAAAGTAGCCTCAGTGTCCCATCTCCCTCTGTAGAGATTCCCACTACAAAAGACATGAGGAAGGAAGAGACAGAGAGAAAAAAGCAAGAGAACTAGAGAAAGAAATCATTAGAGAGAAAGGAGAGAGAGAAGGGGAGGGGGAGGAAGAAGGGGGGAGAGAGAATACATTGAGTATGAGAAATAAGTGGAGACATCAATTCAGAGTCTACAGATGTTAAATAATTATTAGAGAAAGCAAGATGGTTGAGATCAGAGATTTTGCACACAGGACAACTCTCCACAACTACAAATACCCCAGCCCCAAATGTCAATATTGTCATGGTTGAGAAACCTTACCTGATGAATGATACATCACTTTTTCTTGCTGCTTTAAAGATTTTCTCTTTACCTTTGTCCTCTTTTAGTTTGCCTGTGATAATGACCAGATATAGTATTCTTTGCATTTGTCTACTCAGGGGGTTTTTAAGCTGTGGAATTAGTAATATACCATTTTTCAGAAAATAGAGAAGTTTTCAGCTGATACATTTTACTTTCTATGCTATTCCTTCCTCTGTGTACTCCTTCCTAGACTTCGGTTACAAGTATGATGAAATTCTTGATATTGGTTCACATGTTACTCTTCTTGTTTAGCCTCTAATAATTGTGGCAATATATGTAGTATAAAATTTACATCTCATATTTTTAAGTGTACAATTCAATGGTATCCTGTATACTCATATTTTTGCAACCATCACCACCAATCATCTTCAGAAATATTTTAATATTGCAAAACTGAAACTTAATTTTTTTATACTCAATATTTTTATTATGATATTGTGGGGTACAGTTAAGAGTTAGGTAAACAAACATGCTCTGTTCAGGCACCCTAGTTGTTAAGAGGTATCTCCCCGTCCCCTAACAGACGTTTACTACCATTAATCCCATCTCACTTCTCACCCCCATAGTTTCCCACCACTGTCAGTCATTTTCTTATAGTATTATGTTGGATGATCAAGGTCCACTATATGATTGAGAACATGTGATACTCAGATCTTTGTTTCTGTGAGAGGTCACTCAGTATGATAGACTCTAGTTCCATCCAGGTTACTGCAAAATTCATGATTTTGCTCTTTTTTATGGCTGCATAGTATTCCATCATGTATATGTACCACATTTTTTAAATCCAGTCCTCTTTCGATGGACAGCATGGTTGGTTCCAGTTATTGCTATTGTGAACAATGCTGTGATAAACATTCATGTGCAGGTATCTTTTTTATAGAGTGATTTGTGTTCTTCAGGTTATAGTCCCAGTAGGGGGATTGCAGGGTCATAGGGAAGGTTGATATTTAGAGCTTTTAGGAATCGCCACACTGCTTTCCACAGAGGTTGCACCAGTTTGAACTCCCACCAACAGTGTAGAAGTGTTCCTTAATCACCACGTCCTCTCCAGTAACTGTTATTTTTTGAGTTATTGATAATTGCCATTCTGACTGGAGTTAGATGGTATCTCAGTGTGGTTTTGATTTGCATCTCCCTGATTAGTGAGGTTGAACATTTCTTCATATGTCTGTTTGCTCCTCAGATGTCTTCCTTTGAGAAGTGTCTGTTCATATCTTTTGCCCATTTTATAATGGGATTGTTTGTTTTTTTCTTTTCAGCACGTTGAAGTTCCTTGTAGATCCAAGATGTTAAGCCTTTGTCAGACCTGGTGTTGGCAAATACTTTTTCCCAGTCTGTAGGCTGTCTCCCTGCTCTCTTGATGGTTTCTTTGGCTTTGCAGAAGCTTGTCAGTTTAATGAGGTCCCACTTGTCTATCTTATCTCTTATGGCCTGTGGATTTTGGGTTTTGTTCAGGAATTGGATGCCAGTTCCGATTTCCATGAGGCTATGTCCTTCATTTTCTAAGGTTCTTATGGTTTGAGGTTTTACATTAAGTCTCTGATCCATTTGGAGTTAATTTTTGTGTATGGGGATAGATGGGGTCCTGTTTTAATCTTCTGCATGTGGTCAGTCAGTTTTCCCAGCATCATTTACTGAATAGGTTCTCCTCTACCCAGTTGTAGGTGGTGGAGGCTTTGTCGAAGTGAGTTGATTGAGGAATTGATGTTTCACATCTGAAATCTCAATTCGATTCCATTGATCTATATGCCTGTTCCTATACAAGTACCAAGCTGTTTTGATGATTGTAGCTTTATAGTAAAGTTTGAAGTCTGGTAATGTGATACCGCCTGCATTGTTTTTTTTTTTTTGCTGAGGATTGTTCTGGCTATTCTTGGTCGTTTGTGTTTCCATATGAATTCCTCTGTTGTTTTTTCTAGGTCTGAGAAGAATGTTGCTGGTAATTTGATGGGTATTGCCTTGAATCTGTAGATTGCCTTAGGTAAGATGGACATCTTCACAATGTTGGTTCTTCCAACCCATGAGCATGGGATATTTTTCCACTTGTTTGTGTCATCTTTGATTTCTTTGAGCACAGTTTTATAGTTTTCATTGTAAAGGTCTTTCACATCTCTGGTTAGGAAGATGCTAACGTATTTCATTTTTTTGTAGCTCTTGTGAATGGAATTGTGCTTTTTATTTGGGTTTCTGTTTGTTTATTATTGGTGTAAAGAAATGCAATTGTTGAGGGGGAAGCTGTGATTCATAATCTATATGCTGATTCCAGCATCCACCAACTGGTGTATGAGCACAATGGAACCTATTTCCCACTGCCTTATAATCTGTCTGTGCAGTGGTATGTAAGTTTGTTCCCTGAAGCCAAAGGTGGTACAGAAGAGGAAAATAATGGAGGAAGGGGTGGGTCAGTAGAAAGTTAGAAAGAGAGGAGAGTGAGAGGGAAAACAGACATACATACCAACTAACAGGTGGAAAGGAGACACAAGGCCGGAGAGAAGTGAAAAAACCCGTGAGCAAAATTCCTTAAAGATTACTGGTAGCTACACAGAGACAGACCAATAAAATCATGAAACAGATAGTGTAAATCAGGAAGCAAACAAAAGTGAGCAAAACTAACAGTCAAAATGCTAAAATCAAAGTCAAATAGGAGATCTGATCACCAGCCTCTCCCCTTTGTTTTCCTTGCAGGCAGCTAGATTTACTTGCAGCTTGTGAGTCTGTGACATTGCCTTTGTCTGATTCAGCAGGGGAGGGGCTTTGTCTCCTGTTTAGCGACATTACCTTAGGAACCGAGGTGGAGGCAGCTGATAGGTGGGTGGGGCAATGCAAATCTCTGCCTGGAGAATGGCAGAGATGGCAGTGTCATTTTTTGCAGATCTTTTCTCTCCGCTCATCTGGGCCCCATCTGGGTCCCTGTGCAATCCACTGTGATGGACTGTGCTGGAGTGGGAGGCACCAGGGATCAGCTGCACAGCTGGGTGCTGGATCTGGTGTGCCATCAGTAGGCTAGGGTGGAGGAGGAGGTCGGGAGTTCCCTCCTCCGGAGCTGAGAGCCTCCGATCAGCACCTCCTTAGATAGGCTGTTCCCTTACACCAGCATGGGGTCGCTATGCTGAATGACTCAGCCAGGGTGGGCGCAGAGCTCCTGAGCTCCAAAGCTCCAAAGGGCAGGTGGTGGATGGTGAGAATGGCCTTGGGTCCCTCACAGGGTACTTCAGCCAGAAATGGGACTGGTATCTCTGTGGGGCAGGCGCCCAGAGCCTCCCTGGGTGACCAGCAGCTTGGTGCTGGGTGCTGGGTGAGATGATGTAGCCAGGGAGTGAGCAAAGACCCAGGACTCCCATGCGGCAGAAGTTGCATATAGTAGAGCAGCAGCAGCTGGGGCTGCGGTATCCAGCCCTGCATGGGACCGAAGGTCCCCGGGCCTCAGACCAGTGAGGCTGGAGGTGGGCAGGGGGTTGGGGGAAGAAAAGTAAGAATCTTTTTGGAAACTCACGTTTGGAGAATCTCACAAATCCACCTATGCCATCGCTATCTTACTGGAACCTCGCCAAAACTGAAACTTTAAACCATTAAACAAAAATTCCTCTTTTTCCAATTTCACCATCATTTTACCACAACCCTTCTAACTGCTGTGAATAAATTTGACTGTCCTGGATGCCTCATCTAGACAGAATCATGTTTTATGGCTTGTTCTGACTGACGACCACCCAGATGATATTCAGCACAAATATCAGAAGCCAGAGAGTCTTGAACAAGAGAAGAAATCATAACTGTGGTTGGACAACAATGTTAGGTCACACCCTGCCTGATTCTGAGTCACCCCTTGTCCATTCCCTGCCTGGATTAGCAGAGTGGTTCTGTACTGTGAAGTGTCTCAGGGTGAAGCCAGAATGGTGAACTTCACTGCAAATCCCTGGTCTCTAAAAACACTGAAAAAGAAAAATAGGTCAAGTCTTGTAGAAGGGTGAATTCAAAATGGAACAACTTAGTTAGAGAACAGGCATGTTAGCATCACTTAAGTTTTTTTCACACTTTGCTAGCTGTCTGTACCACTTCCCACTTTAGCAAAGAACAGAACCAGATTTCTGGAGGTAGTTATTGATCATTGTATTCCAGCTCCCAAGTATGTCTTGCACTGATTACTTCTCTTTTTTAGGCCTTTGTTTACCAGCTATACAGGACCAGGTTGACCTAATAGCAATCTGTCTTTTGTGACTGCCCACCAGCCCACTGAGGCTGAAGGCCCTGGAGTCACAGGGCAGTGGAGTTGAACATTCTGGTTCTACCTTGAGACACTGCCCTGACAATGGTTGCCCAAGAAAGCTGAGGAAACAACTCTGGTGTTATTAATACTCAGGGATGCAGCTGCTGGATATTTTTTTTACCCTGCCTCTTTGATTAAAACTTTAAAAGCTCTCCTACCTCAACCAGCCCTCACAGAACTGCATCTTAGTGCTGGTCGCATTTAGATATGTTCTAAATGTGAGTAAACTCTCTTTGCTTTACCTTTGCAAATCTTTGCTTTATTCCCACAGTGCTGGCCCACACTGCCTCAGTTTGCCCTAACACCTTGAATTGCCAGAACCACTGATCTTCTTTTTGCCATTGAGGAGGAGTCTGCTGATCACCTTGCACAGGACATGCAGATTAGTGAATACCAGCTCCAGTTATTGGGGTCTTAGGTTCCATGACACCCCTGTAGAGACAGGATGTGGAAAGCATCTACCTCTAAGTGGGAGGGTAAAAAACATGTTTGTTTCAACATAGATGACTCTTACCTTATGAGTTGTAAATGAAAACTGGCAAGGAGAGTTTTACCACTATCTCAATGGAATATGGCAGATAATTTCTGTGAAAGATTCAGTTAGAAAAAAGGGTGAGAGTAACAAGCACCCAAAGTCAACCCTGTGAGTGTGCTGGGAGTCCTAATATGCTCTCCTCTGATTCTTAATAGAAGAATTTCCAACCCAGAAAATGAACATAAATGCAAGTCTAGGCTGAGGAATGCTTTCAGATTATCCACTAGAGGCAAATCAACTTGCTGGACTTGGTGTCTTCCAATACTGAGGCCAGTTGGTGTTCTCAGAAAGAACATAAACCTGGTCATGATTGACTGAAAATAAATAGACGGAAAAAGTGTTAGAGATCAATCCTTCATGAGAAAGTCAAGAAGATGACAAGCCAGAGAATAACTACTCCCTAAGTTGTGAAGAAGTTAGATGATAAGATCATCCAGAAAACAGCAGGAAATGATACTGTATGATTGATTAAATGAAAGGCTATTTAATTTAATCAGCTGAATAAAATATAATAAAATCTTTCCCACCCTAACTCCCAACTTGCTTTTTTCACTCTTCAATCCTGTTCCTGTATGACTCATCTAATTACAACAAAAACATTTTAAAGAAAAAATTGAATTTCACTTTATATATGTTGTGAGATATGAAAAAAGTAAGATTGTAAACATTTCATTTATCTTTTTATGAGACTTTGGAACTAACAAAAAAGCAGTACTTTCATTGATTGACGTTATTAGGCAACAGTTTTAGGGTTTCTTTAACACATTTATAAATGAGAATGTTCATGTTTTAGAAAAAATTCCTTTGTGAAGCCATGTGGTCCAATGAAAAATTTTACTGAAGACTTCTAAATATTGAATTAACTTTCCTGTTGAAATGTGAGATCTGGACACTGTCCCAGCTGCCACCTAGACTTGGAGCTCCATCCAAACCCCCCAGTGAAGTCATCCCAGCCATGACAATGCAGAAAATCTTTGCCCAGGAGATCCTGGATCCCAGAGGCAATCCCACAGTGGAGATGGACTTGCACACTGCCAAGGGCCAATTATGGATAACTGTGCCCAGTGGGGCTTCCACTGTATTTATGAAACTCTGTAACTAAGAGATGGAGACAAAGCTTGCTGCCTGGGGAAAGGTGTCCTGAAGACTGTAGAACACATCAACAGGACTCTAGGCCTTGCCCTGCTGGAAAAGAAACTAAGCATTGTGGATTTAGAAAAAGTTTAAAAATTTTTGATTGAGCAGAATGGGACTGAGAATAAGTCCAAGTTTGGGGTCAATGTCATCCTGGGCATGTCCTTGGTTGTGTGTAAAGCTGGAGCAGCTGAGAAAGGGATGCCACTATACCAATACATCACAGATCTTACTGGGAACCCTGACCTTGTACTTCCAGTGCTTGCCTTCAATGTGATCAATGGGGACTACCATGCTGGAAATAAGCTGGCCATGCAGGACTTCATTATTTTGCCTGCGGGAGCCAGCTCCTTCAAAAGCCATATGCATTGCTGCTGAGGTCTATCACCACCTCAAGGGAGTCATCAAGGCCAAGTATAGGAAAGATACCACCATTGTGGGTGAAGAGGTTGGCTTTGCACCCAATGTCCTGGAGGACAATGAGTCCTGGAGCTGCTGAATAAGCCCATCCAGGTGGCAGGTTACCCAGATAAGGTAGTGACTGTCATGGATGTGGCAGCCTCTGAGTTCTATCACAACAGGAAATACAATCTTGACTTCAAGTCACCTGATGATCCTGCCAGGCACATCACTGAGGAGGAGCTTGGAGAACTGTACAAAAGCTTTATCAAGAACTATCCTGTGGTCCCCATCAAGAACCGCTTTGACCAGGGTGACTGGGCCACTTGAGCCTCATTTCTCTCAGGGTAGACATCCAGATTGTGGATGATGACCTCACAGTCACCAACCCCCAAAAGGATCACCCAAGCTATTGAGAAAAAGGCCTGCAACTGCCTGCTGCTGAAGGTTGACCAGATCGGCTTGGTTACTGAGTCCATCCAGGCCTGCAAACTGACTTAGTCTAATGGAGCAGAGTGATGGTGAGCCACCACTCTGGGGAGACTGAGGACACATTCATCACCGACCTTGTGGTGAGACTCTGCACAAGACAAACAAGATTGGTGCCCCCTGCCACTCAGTCTGTCTGGACAAGTACAATTAACTCATGAGGATTAAGGAGGTTCTTGGGGGCAAGGCTGTCTTTGCTGGATGCAAGTTCCATAATCCAAAGGCCAAGTGAGAAGCTGGAGGTCCTGGGGCCCCACTGGACAGAGCCAGATCTTCAAGCCCTTCTTCCTGAAATAAACACTGGTGGCAACCAAAAAAGAAAAAGAAAAAAAAAAGAAATGTGAGATCTTCCTTTCAGCTTAAAAAATTATTTAAAACTATCCTGGTATATTTAAAAAGAATTAATAATGTTTTTCAATTTTTTTAAGTTACAATCCAGCCAGACATGGTGGCTCAAGCCTGAAATCCCAGCACTTTGGGAGACCAAGATGAGAGGATTGCCTGAGTCCAGGGGTTTGAGACCAGCCTGGGCAACTTGGTGAGATCTCGCCTCTACAATAGATCAAAAAATTTTCCAGGTGTGGTAGCACATGCCTGTAGTTCCACTACTTGGAAGGCTGAGGTGGAAGTATCATCTGAGACCAGTAGGTCAAGGCTGTGGTGACTGTGAGCATGTCACTGCACACAAGGCTGGGTGACAAAGCGAGACTCCAACTTAAAAAAAAAAGTGTAAATCAATCCCCATTTTGTCTCATTACCAGCCAGCATAATATTCATGAGCTAATCTAGAATGATAATATGACATGTTTTTTTTTATTATAAAAATGAACCTCAAGACACAGCTTTCTTTGTGATGAAAACTGTATTCCAACAGTAAATATCACACTTTTACCAGAATTAAATCAAGATATGATTGGAGTAGAGGGGGGGAGGCTGTAAGTGGGATGGGTGAAGTGACTCTTGCCAATAAAAGCTCGCTGTAAGTGGCTCTCACTCCAGATCTGAGTTGTCTCTTGAAGAACTTGGAGTGAAGAGGAGAAACTAGTAGAGAAGAGGTGATTTCAATCTCATGAAATGTATTTATACTACTCAAATTATGCACAGGAGAGAGTAAGATTTGGAGGGTAGGGTGACATCAATTTAGAAAAGGCCAGGTCTATGCCATGCATACTGTATGAATTGGAGAAGCCAGGCTCTCTGCCACTGCAGTAGTGAGTAGGAGTTAAAGTGGTAATACCCAGGCTAGGGGAAAAGACAATCTTTGTTTTCTTGATAGAACCAGCCCTTGGCAGACTTAATGAGATGATTAATGGAGTTTCAGTCACAGACTTACTTTTCAGTCTCTAAAGTACTGCTTTGGGTTTGTTTTTATGTTCTTTTTTTCCCCGGTCACTGGCAACTACCATTCTAATTCCACTCACTTTTTCAGTGAGTTCACTGTTTTCAGATCCACATAAGTGAAATTATGTATTTTTTTTCTTTCTCTGTCCTTATTTCACTTAGCATGATGTCATTAAGCTTCCTTCATGTTGTTACAAATAACAGGATTTCCTTTGGCTGTGGGTGAATAAATTCCATTGTATTTAAACCATAATTTGTTGACCCACTTGTCTCTTGAAAGATGATTAGGTTGATTTCACGCCTTGGTCATTGTGACTAATGGTGTCATAAACTTGGAGTGCACACATCTCTTCAACATACTGGTTTCATTTCCATGAGATTTATGCCAATTGGTGGCACTGATGGATCATATAATTCTTTACTGTTTTGAGGAACCTTTCTAGTGTTTCTATAGTGGTTGTAACAAGTTACATTTCCATGAACAGTGTACAAGTGCTCCCATCTCCACACCCTCCCCAACACCTTCTAATCTCTTGCATTAGGATGTGTAGGATGATAAACTCATTGTGGTTTTATTTTGCGTGTTCTTGGTGATTAGGAAGTTGAACACTTTTAAATACCTATTGCGTGCTTGTATATGTTCTTAGGGAAAAATCCTATATAGTTAATTTGCCTATTTATAAAAAAAATTATTTGTTCTTTTGCTATTGTGTTTCAGGAGTTCATTATGTATTTTGTATAACAACTCCATATGAATTGTCACGTGTTCTTTGCTGTTAAAAAGCTTTTATTTTGAGAAAGTCCACTTCACTATTTCTTGGATTCTGGGCCTGTGGTTTTGGTATCATGTGCTGGGATTTTCTCCCCCACCCCGAACATACAGATTAAGGAGTGGAGAGTCTTTGAATCTAGACAAATGCTGTCCAAAGAAACATAATATGACCCATATGTGTAATTATAAGTTTAATTTTAGTAGCTACATAAATAAAGTAAAAAATGTCTAACGAATTTTAACTCACAGATCAATTTCTAAGATTCTCATGAAGATAACCTACCTTCTCTTTTTTTCATTATATCTTCAGAATTGAGTGTGCTTTATACTCACAACACATCTCCTCAATAGCCACATATGGCTGGTGACTGCCCTATTGGACTACTGGAGTAAAGACTCTTTCACCCTTTCCATTCAATGCCATATAATGTTCTTCATTCCTACTAGTATTTCAAATATCATATGCTCTGGGCCATGATTCTATTTGTACTTATGTTGTGTGTTCATTGCTATTGACGGCAAATAGTAGGCAATGGCATAGCCACGCATGTAAAGATAAAAGTGTTTCAACGACTTAGTTGTTTGACTCATAGAAATGCTAATAACATGTTTTTCCCTCCACAGGTGGCCATGGCTGTACACTTTAAAGAAACAAGCACATGCTCTGTCTGCTTAACTTATCTTGAAGAACCTGTGTATCTGAATTATGGATATTTCTGCTGCCTTCAATGCATTAACTCCCTGCAGAAGGAGCCCCAAGGAGAGGGCATACTGTGTCCCTTCTGCCCTGTGGTCTCTTGCAGGAAAGACCTCAGGCCCACTTCCCAGCTGAGGGACCTGGTTTCCAAGATCAAAAATTTGAGCCCCAGCTGAGAGCTGTTCTACAGATGAACTCCAGGATAAATAAGTTTCAAGGTAAGTTTCTACCACCTACCCCCCACACCCAGAAAGATCTCAGAAAAAGCACATTCCAATAGATAAGGATGTTAGTTGAATTCTTGCATCCTAAATTTTGATGCTGTCAGACAAACAGTCATTCTCACCCATAAGTATAGACTTCAACCACCTAGAGATTTTAAAGAACACGCATATAATAGTTAGCTTATGCCTTAGTCTGGTGCTGTAAAATATGATAGTACTAGACAGCTGAAAGGTGACCATAGTGGAAATAATATTTTGAAAGTATTGGGTCAGAGAAAATAGCTTATAATTTTGATTTTACATACTTCATTTTCTTTTTCTAACAATTCAGAAGAAGAGTTAGAAGAAAATGTTAGGCTCACATTGTATTTCTTTTGACTGTACTGGCCTCAAGTATGGGTCTCAAACTTGAATATACAT
Organism: Cephalopachus bancanus; assembly: GCA_027257055.1. Taxonomy (NCBI): domain Eukaryota; kingdom Metazoa; phylum Chordata; class Mammalia; order Primates; family Tarsiidae; genus Cephalopachus; species Cephalopachus bancanus. Next base: position 217,651 of record JAPVLO010000945.1, read on the forward strand.
CAATTACCGAAGGATCTTGATTAAATAATGATTGAGTCTAAAACATTGGGATTTCTTGGGTATATGGATTTCTCATGCAAACCCAGATGGTGCTGATATTGCTGGGTTTGGGACCCCATGTTCAGTCGCAAAACCTTGCACCCACTGAGTCAGACTTGTCTCTGTTTTGAGTCCCAGGAATCTGCAGAGCCTGAAAGGCCCCAGATGATTCTAATTCCCAATAAGTGTGAGTGAGCACTTTGAGAAATAAATTTTTTTTCCAGGGTTCGGGCCCCCCCAGGCAAAGGGTGCCATCAGTGCATGTGTTGGGTGTTCATGTAGGTTTTGGTCCGGCTGTGGGCTCTAGATCTTAGTATTTCCCATACTAGCCAACCCAGGATAAGAAAGACCTTTAATCAAAAACCCAAATATATAACCAGAATTCTCACTATGTATAAAAAGCCCTTTCTGCTATAAAGTATTTAGGATAATTTGACTTAGTCCAAGGATCCATTCTGATGTAGAGAACAAGAGCAGAATGAAAGAAGCTGAGGTGGTAGAGATAGGTGAGCCTTTGCAGCAGGAGGGGAGAGTGGGCCTGTATCATATCCCTTCGCTGAACTGTTAACTTTTTTTCCACAGTGGATGTGACCTTGGATGTGTACACAGCCAATGAATTTCTCATCATTTCCAATTATTTAAGGAGTGTTCAAAGTGAGTGTATCAAACAGAATTGGTCCTAGTGAGCTGAGAGATTCAAGTATGTGATGTGTAGGTTTCCCTCAGATCTTCTCTGGCTGCCATTACGGGGAGGTGAACGTGGGACAAAGCAAATCTTGGAACATGGAAGTTTGCAGAGAATCTGTTCCCCAAGAAAGAGAGATACCACTGTCTACAGGACTTGGATTTTGGACCTTGAGCTTGAGACAGGGAAAGTACTAAGGCAGCACAACACCTCTGACTGTCCTGAGTGTGAACCCCAGGTTACACAGAGTAGTGGTCTTCCTGGATATGGATAGGGGGAACATTTACTTTTGTGACAGTAGGAATGGAACCTATACCCTAAATTTATGATTTTTTCTGCTTTGGAACCACTGCATCCTTTTTTTTCTCCTTCAAGTCCAAAAAATGACTCCCTGAGTATCTGCCCTGTGATGAATGCCAACCTTCCAGTCCTCCATCATAACCACGCATAGACCATTAAGCCCAAGACAACAAAGCACTTCTATGGCAATGGTTCTTGTTCATTGCTATAACCTCTCTGCTTTATGTGCATTTGAATAAGAAGAATATGGGACACTTTATGTCCCACGAACACAAGTTAGATTCATTTGAGAATAAATTGTATATTCTCAATATTGAACAATGTCATGGCCATTTTTTTTTTTTGGACTATGTTTATATCTCTGCTCCTATCACTGTCTTGAGCTTTCAACTTAGTTACTAAATCATGTACTTGGAAAAAATGTTGAGAGTAGCTGACACCCAAAGTCAGTCCTGAGAGTATGTTTGGAACTCTTAATATGCTCTCCTCTAATTTTTGAAAGAAAAACCTCCAATCCACAAGATGAATATAAATGTAATTTCAGGAAAAATGATATTTGGAAAGAATCTACTAGAGGCAAATCAATACACTGGGCTTGGGTGTTTTTCACATTAGATCGGTCAGGGATGGTGTCTATAATCCCATCATTTTGGGGAATCGGGGGGAGAGGATCGCTTGAATCCAGCAGATCAAGACCAACCTGGGCAACATAGTGAGACCTTTTCTCTACAAAAAAGAATTAGCCAGGCATGGTGTTTATCTGTAGTCCCAGCTACATGGGAGCCTGAGGTAGAAGGATTATGTGAGCCCAGAAGGTCAAGACTCTGGTGAATTGTGATGATGCCACTACTTCAGCTATGCTGTCAGTAGATTCTGACTCAAAATTAAATAAACAAACCCTAGGATACTCCCCAAATTATGCTTGTTAAAATAATGAGCTAGGAAAATATGTAAATGTCTCTGTGTATACTTAGACATTTGGCAGTTTTTTTAGCTCGCCAAAATGAATAAACTCAATGCGCAATAAGTTGAAATAAAATATGGTCAGTAATTACAGTTTTGAGAAGGTGAATTCCTTGAAAAGGAATTGAGAGCTTGGAATATGCCTTGACTTTGTATGAGTGGGGACCCGAGAAACCCCCAAAAATTTTCTTTTGGAAGGTGGGCCTCCTGTAGTGCACTTGGAATTAGTCCTTCCATTTCAAACTGTAAACCAGAGTTTTTATCTGGAAGTATTGGGACGGTAGCGTCACATTTGTGGTAGAAATGTCCTGAGTTTGGCAAACAGGTGACTGGTTCTTCCATCATGAATATGCACCTGTTGGCTGGGCACAGTGGCTCACGCCTAAATCCCAGCACTTTGGGAGGCCAATGTGAGAGGATTGCCTGAGCCCATGGGTTCAAGATCAGCCTGGGCAACTTGGCAAGACCTCGTCTCTACAATAAATAAAAAAATTAGCTGGGCATGGTGGTGCATGCCTATAGTTCCAGCTACTTGGAAGGTTGAGGTGGAAGGATCACCTGAGCCCATCAGGTTGAGGCTGCGGCATTCATGAGTGTGCCACTGTACTCCAGCTTGGGCGATAGAGTGAGACTCCAACTCAAAAGAAAAAAGAAAAAGAAAATGCACCTTCCCAGCCAAAACTGAGTGCTATGTGGTTTTTATAAAAAATGGCATGATCCTCGTGCCCCACTTTCCCTATTCACATGATCTCACTCCCAGCAACTTTTTTTTTTTTTTTCTCAGAATAAAAAAAGTCCTCAAAGGCAGATGTCCTCAAAGTTTTTGGCATCAGGAACTAGTTTTGTGGAAGAGAATTTTTCCATAGATGGGGGGGGGAAACATCATGTATTAGATCATCATAAGGATGTGATTTCGTTCTTTTTCTGGGCTGTGTAGTATTTTATGGAGCATATGTACTACATTTTCACTACCCACTGAAATCATGTCCTGTGCAGCAACAAGGATGGAGCTGGAGTTCATCACTTAAAGAAACCGAATCAGAAACAGAAAAACCCAAAAAACACAAAACAGTTCTTGATGTGTAATAAATGCTCTTTAAAATGCAAAAAAAAAAAGAAAGAAAGAAACAGAAAACCAAACACTGCATGTTTTCACTCATGTGGGAGCTAAATGGTCACAGGAATGGTAATAAAAGACACTGGGGACACCAATGTGGGGGAAAGGGGGGTAGGAAACTACCCTACAGGGCACAATGTTTTATCTGGGGTATCCCCACCCTGCACAATATGTCCATGTAATGAATATGTGTGTGAACTCCATTAATCTAAGATAAAAACTGAAAAAAAGATTCTCATAAGGAGCGCGCAACCTAGAACCCTCACATGCACGGTTCACAATAGGGTTCACGCTCTTATGAGATCTAATGCCACCACTGATCTGACAGCAATTGGAGCTCAGACAGTAATGCAAGCGATGGGGAGTGACTGTAAATACAGATGAAGCTTCCCTCGCTGGTCTACTGCTCACTTCCTTCAGTGTGGCCTGGTTCCTAATGGTCCACGGACTGGTACTGGTCCTCAGCTGTGGGTTGAAGCCTCCTGCTATAAGGGAAACATTTTGCTGATGTGGCAGAGGTGAAACCAAAAATGGCAGAAGCACTAAAAGGTATCAAAATTTAAAAGTTCAAACACTGTTTTTAGCAGTGGAAAAAGAATCTTGATAGGTATATTGCATTCAATGGAGAGTGTTTTGGAGGTAACTGAAGTTTAAATATGTGAGAATAAATACACAATGTAGCCAGGCTCGGTGGCTCAGTCTGTAATCCCGTGCTTTGGGAGGCTGAGGGGAGTGGATTGCCTGAGCCCGTGGGTTCAAGACCCTCCTGGGCAACTCGGTGAGACCTCATCTCTACAATAAATCAAAAAAATTAGCCAGGCGTGGCAGCGTGTGCCTGTAGTTCCAGCTACTTGGAAGGCTGAGGCGGAAGGATCACCGGAGCCCAGCAGGTCGAGGCTGCGGTGGCCGGGAGTGGCCACTGCACTCCAGTCTGGGTGACAGAGTGAGACTTCAACTCAGCAAAATAAATAAATAAATAAATAAATAAATAAATAAATTCACAATGTTTCATAAATAACTTTTGGTATTTTGAGTCCCCGTTGTATATGAAATCATTAGAGTAACCAGCAAACACCAGCAAATAATTTCTGTGGAAATGATTAAATGAAAGGATGTATAACTTAATCACCTTGTCTAAATGTAATCAAATCTTCTCCCCTTCCTTCTCCAAAATGTTCCAATTTTGCCTTCTCACTGTTCAAGCCTGATTACCCATGACTCGCTAATGCCATCAGGAACATTTTTGTGCATTTTTGAAAAGAAAAATAAACCTCAATTTGTGTATATTGTGATGTATGGCACATGGGTAGATTATAACAGTATCTTTCACCTTAAATTTTGGTTAGTATCACTAACAAAAGACAAGACTTTCACTGGTCGACTACTTGTCAGGCAACACTTTGCCGATTTCTTTACCAAATTTCTAGCTGAGAATTTTCAAATTTTGAGAACATTACTTGGGGCCTAATGTGATTTTCATAAAGACTTCTGAACAACTTTAACTGACTTCCTTGACTGAAACATGGGAAGATTTTACTTTCATGATTAAAACTATTTGAGGCTGGTGTGGTGGCTCATGCCTGTAATCCCAGCACTTTGGGAGGCCAAACCAGGAGAATCACTTGAGTCCAGGAGTTCGAGACCAATACAGCAAGAACTGATCTTCATAAAAAAAATTTAGCTGGACATGGCAGTGTGCAGTACCTGTAGTTTCAGCTACATAGGAGGCTGAGGTGAGCCATGTTTATGCCACTGCACTCCTACCTCAGACACAAAATGAGGTTCTGGCTATAAAATAAAATACGCAAAATTATTTGGAATTAACTTCACACAATAGGGGGAATTAATAATGTTGCTCAATGTTGAAACGATTCCAGATAAGCCTTCTCCCACGTCTTATCATCAACAGGCATAATATCAAGACCTAATCTAATAATTGTATCACGGTACTTTGTCCTAATTAATTCTTAAAACTCTCAAGATACAACCATCTGCATTCTTTGTGGTGAAATCCTTAATGCCAATAGCATGAAAAATTGTCACCAAGCCAAATGTGGTGGCTCATGCTTGATTTTTCAGCAATTTGTGAGGCCAAATTGGGAGGATTGCTTGAGTCCAAGAGTTCACGGCAAGCTGGGACACAGCTGGGACAACATAGTAAGAATTCATCTCTACAAATGAAGGTAGTAAAAAAAAAAAAAAAAGGTTAACTGGGCATAGTGGTGTGTGCCTGTAGTCCCAGTTACTTGGGAGACTGAGACAGAAGAAACGACTGAGCCCAGGAGGTCGAGGCTGTAGTGAACCAGGATCCTGCCGCTACACTCCAGTCTGGGTGACAGAGGGAGACCTAAAGTCAACCCTGAGAGTATGTTGGGAATTGTAATATGCTCTTCCATAATTTTTAATGGAAAAGTCCCAAACCCAAGAAATGAATATAAATGCAATTCCAGGCAAAATGATTTTTTGAAAGAATCCACTAGAGGCAGATCAATAGACTGAGGCCACCTGGTGTTCCCAAAGAGAACAGATTCTGCTCTTGATTGACTTAATGTAAATAAATGTAAAACATGTTAGGAATCAAAACTCCATGAGCAAGAGTCCAGAAAAATTCTCACCCATGCCAGAATTAAATCAAATCTGATTGAGTTATAAAGGAGGGGCAGAATGTGAATGAGGTGGGTGGAGAGATCTTCTTCAATAAAAACCCCTTGGAGGTCGGTCTCACTGCAGATCTGAATTGTCCCTGGAAGCAGCTGGAGGTCAGAAGAGAACCTGGTGGAAGAGAGGTGAGTTCAGTTGTATGGAATTGTTTATACTACTCAAATTTCGACAAAGAGAATAGGCTGGGAATGGAGTCATTTCTTAACTAGGCAAGTGTTCTCTGAGGCCAACTCTGTGCCATGAACCCTGTATACACTTGGGGACACTGGAACCTCTTTTCTGACAGAAGTAGGTAGGATTTAGTTTTTCACTACCCAGGCTTGAGCAATGACAATCTTGATTTTCTTGACTACCATCAGAACTTGTCAAACTTTATGAGACAGTAAATAGAGTTTCAGCCACTGACTTATTCAATCCCTCAGATTTTGTTATGGGTTTTGTTTAATTTTGCAAGTTTTTCATCCCATGGCACATGGGAACTACTATAATAACTCTACTCCCTGTTTCTATGATGTCAATATTTTCAGATTCTGCACTAGTGAGAGCACTGATTTTTTAAAATCATTCTCTGATTGACATATTTTACGAGAATGGTACCCTCAAGATTCATCCATATTGCTGCAAATGGCAGAATTTTCCTCATTCATTTGGTTGAATAATACTTCACTGTACATATACCACAATTTTTAAATCAATTTTTTGCCTACAGATAGTTGGGCTGTTTTCATGTTTGGGCTATTGTGAATAATGCTTCTCTACTGTTTTTGCTACTGATTGTACCAATTTGCGTTCCCACCAACATTGTATAAAAACTCCTTTTTCTCCACACCCTTACAAACACTTTTTTCTTGTCCTTTTGATTATGGCCATTTTAAAACATGTGACATAATATCATTTATAATTTAATTTGCATTTTCCTGATGACTACTGAAGTTGGGCAGTTTTAGAAATTTGTCCATTTGCATGTGTTCTTCAGAGAAATGTTTATTGAGGTCCTTTGCCCACCTTAAAATGAGAACACTAGCTTTTTTATTGAGTTGTATGAATCTCTTTTGGATATTTGTATCCAAAAGAGTTATATGAGTCTCTTTTGGATATTTATTTTGGATAAATCTTAGCACTTTGGGAGGTTGAGATGAGAGGATTTCCTGAGGCTGTGGGTTCAAGAACAGCCTGGGCAACTTGCTGAGACCTTATCTCAGCAATAAATAAAAAAATTAGTAGGGCATAGTAGTGCATGTCTGTAGTTACAGCTCCTTGGAAGGCTGAGGTGGAAGGACTGCCTGTGCCCAGTAGGTCAACGCTAGGGTGGCTGTGAGCATGCACCTGCACTCCAGACTGAACATGGAGTGAGACTCTAACTCAAAAGACAAAATGAAAAAAAAAATATATATATATATATTCACATGCATAAGTATATATAAGTTCACTTGTGGATACTCTATTGGACAGCTCAGGTGTGGAGACTGACCACTTCTACTCAAAGCTTCATGGTGAACCACGTCCTACACTCTACCTAGTATTTCAGATATCAGAGATTTGGGATCCTGAGTCATTTATATCTGCACATGGATGTGTGTTTATTTCTTAGTGCTAGTGATAAAAATAGACAGCAATATCTTTATGCAAGTAAAGATAAAAGTGCCCCAGAGACTCTTAGCTATTCAGCTCATGGGAATTCTCATACTGGGCTCCTTTCCCCCCAGACATTGGCCATGGCGGAACACTTCAAAGATGTGAGTCAGTGCTATGTCTGCCGGACTTACCTTGAAGATCCTGTGCGACTGAAGTGTGGGTACGTCTGCTGCCTCCAGTGTGTCAACTCTCTGCCTAAGGAGCCCAACGGGGAAGGTGTCCTGTGCCCCTTCTGCCCTGTGGTCTCTCAGAAGAAGGACATCAGGCCCATCTCCCAGCTGGGGAAGTTGGTTTCCACGGTCAAGGAACTAGAGCCCCAGCTGAGAGCTGCTCTGCAGATGGATCCAAAGATGAAGAAATTCCGAGGTAAGAAATCTGTGCAGCCTGTCCTCAACTTACAATGGGTCCTGGAAAAAGCAGTTTTTGTCCATTACATCTCAGCATTAGCTAACCTCTGCAAGCTACAATTTTTGTGCTCCCAAGTAATAGCTGTTTGCATGACTCAGTACAGGTTTTCAATGAATCTGTGACAGCTTATAATAATTATGAGAGCAAAGAAGCTTTGTCCTTCATGTATCTTATGCATTAAAAGGAAATATTTAATCAAAATATTCAGTAATTGAGCCTGGCATGGTGGCTGTACCAGTAATCCCAACACTCTGAAAAATTGAGGTGGGAGGATTGTTTGAGCCCAGGAGTTCGATACCAGCCTGGGTGGCAGAGTGAGACCTTGTTCCTAAAAAACAAACAACAACCAAACAATAATCAATGATTTAAGGGGGAAAAAACTTCTACTATGACTATAGTGAATTTGTAGCAATTATTAATATATTTCATGCATTCTCTACATAAAATTTGCCCTAATTATGGAGCTGGAGAATATTCATAGAAAATTGTGATTTGAGTAAAAAAAGTGGAATACACAAGTGATAGTGAATAAAATATTTGGGTCTTTTTTTTCCACAGCGGAAAAAAATCAGGAGATTCTACTGTGTGTTTTTGCTGAACCACTATTTTTTTTCTCCACAGTGGACATGAACTTGGATGTGGACACGGCCAACAACCACCTCATCATCTCTGATGACCTGAGGAAGGTCCGTTGTGGGTGTTTCAGACACAACAGGGAGGAGCATGCTGAGAGGTTCAACCCTGCACTGTGTGTCCTGGGTACCCCTCAGTTCACATCTGGGCGCCATTACTGGGAAGTGCACATGGGCACAAGCAATACCTGGGATGTGGGTGTTTGCAAAGAATCTGTCAACCGGCGAGTAACATTCACACTCTCTTCAGAGTTCGGCTTCTGGACTGTGGGTCGTAGGGCAGGACCATGCCTCTGGGCCAGCACCGGTTCTATGACTCCTCTCTGGGTGGGCCCCTGGGTGCAACACATGGGGGTTTTCCTGGATATGGATATGGGGATCCTCTCCTTTTACAACCTTAGGGATGGATCCCATATCTTCACGTTCACCAAAGTTTCTGCTCCTGAGCCACTGCGTCCATTTTTTGCGCATGGAGATGTCACTTGTGATGATCAAGGGTTTCTTAATGTCTGTACTGGAATAAATTAGGATATTTTCAGTTGTGCAATTCACCCTGGGCAAGGCATATCGACCTTTAGACACACACACATCTGAAGGAAATGGCTGTATGCTCAAGACAAAAGCCAGGAAATTTCTGCTTGGTACCTGTATGGTACAAAGTATAGAAGATAATATTTGTTTTTCAATCAACGATGAATACTGATTATATTGATTAGGAAATTGTTGCATATCAGATATGAGGTAGTGTCATGTTTTTGGAACTTATGTTTACATTTCTGCTCCATGAAATATTTTTGTTTGCAGATGTTTTCCTTTTTATTTCTGTAAGATTAATTCAATGTGTTGTGAGGATATAAACTAACTACTGATATAAATATGACCCAACAGATTGATTTATAAATGATCAAAATCCACATGCTATAAAAACAGGAATGTATGTGGGTCTGTGTAACTGAGACACATATTCACTTCAGATGCATGTTGAACATTCACCAGGGTAGACACGTGGTCAGAGACACACCACATGGACATTAAAACTGAAATAGTATACACCCTGTTCTCTGATGCCAACAGGATTAAATTAGAAATCAGCAACAAGAAAAATTCATAAACTATTAAACCCTCACATGTATGAACATGACATGACCACATCTAAAATACAGATCAGAGGTGACATTAGAAAAAATTGCAAAATAATCTGATTTGCTTGAACTCTGTTTCACAAGAGGGGCAGAAGCTGGTGCAACTCAGAACAGAACTGACAGGAATAAACACAAGGTGGTAGAGGGTAATTCCCTCATCAGGGCTTCAGCTTCCATTTTAAGTGAGCGAGCTGAGGAATTCAAGGACAAGTTAAACAGAAGGAAGGAAATCACTGCAGGGGGAATCAAGAGAACTCTAAATGTCAACACATAATGTCAAGTTTAAAAGTTTTGAAACAAGCCGGGCTCGGTGGCTCAGCCTGTAATCCCGCATCTTTGGGAGGCTGAGGTGAGTGGATTGCCTGAGCCCGCGGGTTCGAGACCCGTCTGGGCAACTTGTTGAGACCTCATCTGTACAATAAATAAAAAATGAGCTGGGTGTAGTAGCGCGTGCCTGTAATTCCAGCTACTTGGAAGGCTGAGGCAGAAGGATCGCCGGAGCCCAGCAGGTCGAGACTGTGGTGGCCGGAAGTGACCACTGCACTCCAGTCTGGGTAACAGAGTGAGACTCCAACTCAAAAAAAAAAAAAAAAAGTTTTGAAACATTTCCCCAAGATCACCATAGTGAATCTTTAGCTATAGTGAGAGACGGTGAGGGTGAATTAAGTGAATGAGGGAGAAGGAGGGAATATGTAGAGGGGAAAAGAGAGACAGAAGAGGGTGGGGAGAAGGAGAAAGATGGAGAAAGAGGGGAGGAGGGGAGACAGAGGTGGGGGGGGGAGGAGAGACAGAGACCTGTAAATTAATCACAATAACACAAGGGAGGGATCGGCAGTCATGGGACACTGCTGGTGATGGGAGGGTGCACTTAACAACATAGAGTGTTCTAAAGGAGGGGAAGTGGGGACCAGCTGGTGGCCCAAACATCACCTGCTCATAGATTACTTCTGTTCCCAATCCTGACTTATAAACCACATCTCTACAATAAATTTATTAGTGAAATAAAAACATAAATAGTAAAACATCTCAGAATAAGAATATAAAGTAAATATTTTTGAACTTCTAGGCAATGTGTTTTATTACCAAATAATAAAAAAAAAGTTTAAAAAGATGTGTTTATAGAGTGAAAAAGTTATCATGAGCTAAGGTAAATCCTGAGGAAAATGCTTTTGTGAGTCTGTGTAGGCTATGTGTGCGTTGTGTATAGAGACTGCAGTATGTCCAGTGACGTCCTAGGCCCTCACACTTAATCATCACCCACCCCCTGACTCACCCAGAGCAGCCTCCAGTCCCCAGGCCCCCTTTCATGCCAAATGCCCTGTTCAGGTGCACAATTCACCTTTATTCCCTTTGCTATGTTCTGAGATGCTTAGAGACACACATACTCACCACTGTGTGCAGTGGCCTGCAGGACTCAGCAGAGAGACATGCCTGACCCCAGGAGCAATCGTCTGCACCACGACGTCCAGGGTTGTAGAAGGTACTGCCATCTAGGTCCAAGTTCACTCTGTGATGTTCACACAGTGACCAAATGACCTCATGGTACACATCTCAGAGCACATCCCTGTCATTAAGTGATGCATGACTGTGCACGTGGAAGGACACACCATGTAACCTGTTGAGATCAGCTTTTCCACTCAGCATGATCCATCCAAGCCACTGTGTGTAACAATAGTTCATTCCTTCTCTTTGCCAAGTTGTGGTCCACGGTATGGATTGAATCACATTTTAATCTTTCACCCGTTTGAGGACATTTGAAGTGTTTCCAGTTTGGGGCCATTGCAAATAAAACTACTATGAAAATTTGTGTACAGTCTCTTGTCTGATCATGTTTCTATTTCTCTGAGATAAATGCCTAGAAGTACATTGCTAGGCTGTATGATAAGTGTATGCTCAGTTTTACAGGAAACAAACTGTTTTTAGGCATAGCTGTACCCACATTATCTTTTAAACATTCCTCAAAGGTTTTTCTGACATCATAAAATAATATGATCTGTAGCTAGTGGTATTTTAAATTCAGGCCCACTATTGAATATTGCTAGATTACCAGGGATCTTGACAGGATTGGCAAAATTTTCCATTGGAATAATTGAAATAGGACTGAGTTAGACCTTAGGTTTTTGGCTGAAGGTTAGGGAAAGGAAGGTTGAAGGGAAGGGTGGGTTTCTGTTTAATGTTCGTGTAAAGCATGTGAAAGAACTGGACTCAAATTTGACTCCATAGCTTGAGATCCCGATTTGTCAAGGGAGCTGTAATTGGGATGCTGACAGAGTGAGGTGGAGAATTGAAGGGAAAGGGACAGGTGTGCTTCAGGCTGAGACCAGTGGTGTAAAACGGTCGTCAAGGTGGCAACGATGGCAATTCTGATTAGAGAACATGAGAAGAATGAAAGACGTTGAGGTGGATGAGATAGATAGGTGAGCCTTTGTAGTAGGAGGGGAGAGTGGGCCTATATCATATCCATTTAGTGAAATATTAACTTTTCTTTCCACAGTGGATGTAACCTTGGATGTGGACACCAACGATTTTCTCATCATTTCCAGTGATTTGAGGAGCATTCAAAGTGAGCGTTCAAACAGAATTGATCCCAGGAAACTGAGAGATTCAAGTATGCAATGTGTGCCCTGGGCTTCCCTCAGTTCACCTCTGGCCATCATTACTTGGAGGTGGACATGGAACAAAGCAAATCCTGGGACCTGGGATTTGCAGAGAATCGGTTCCCCGAGAAAGAGAGATCCCACTGTCTACAGGACTTGGATTTTGGACCCTGATCTTGAGACAGGGAAAGTACTCAGGCAACACAACACCTCTGACTGTCCTGAGTGTGAACTCTGGATTACGCAGAGTAGAGATCTTCCTGGATATTGAGAACATTTCTTTTTATGACATGACATTAGGGATGGAACTCACACCTTTACATTTACCAACATTTCTTCTTCAGAGCCATTGCGTCCTTTCTTTTCTCCTTCAAGTCCAAAAAATGGCTCCCTGAGTATCTGCCCTGTGACGAATGCCAACCTTCCTGTCCTCCATCATAACCACACATAGACCAGTAAATTCAAGACAACAAAGCACTTCTATGGCAATGGTCCTTGTTCATTGCTATGACCTCTCTGTTGCTATGTGCATTTGACTAAGAGGAACGCAGGACATTTTATGACCCAGGAACACAAATTGGATTCATTTGAGAATAAATTGTACTTTAAGTATAAAATATTGTCATGGCCATTCTCTTTTGGGCTATGTTTATATCTCTCCCCCATCCCTATCCTGAGCTTTCAACTTAGTTACTAAATCATATAGTTGGAAAAAATGTTGAGAACAACTGACACCCAAAGTCAATCCTGAGAGTATGTTAGGAACTCTAATAAGCTCTCCTCTAATTTTTAGTGGAAAAATCCCCCACCCAAGAAACGAATATAAATGCATTTCCAGGAAAAATGATATTTTGAAAGAATCCACTAGAGACAAATCAATACACTGGGTTTTGGTGTTTTTCACAACAGAACAGTCGGGCATGGTGGCTCATGTCTGAAATCCCAGCACATTTGGGGGCTGACATGAGAGGATTGCTTGAACCCAGAAGTTCAAGACCAACCTGGGCAACACAGTGAGACCTTTTCGCTACACACACAAAAAAATTAGCTGGGCATGGTGTTGTATCTGCAGTCCCAGCTACTTGGGAGCCTGAGGTGGAAGGAGTACGTGAGCCCAGAAGGTCAAGGCTGTGATGAATTGTGATGATGCCACTGCCCTTCAGCCAGGTTGACAGTCAGATCCTGACTCTGAGTGAGTAAGGAAGTAAATAAATAAATAAATAAATAAATAAATAAATAAATTTACAAACCCTAAGATACTTTCCCAATTAAGCTTCTTAAAATAATGGCTAGGAAAACATGTAAATGTGTGTCTCTATGTATATGTATGCATAGACATATGGTAGTTTTTCTAGCTCACAAAAATGAAGAGAGTCAATGTGCAAGATTTGGAATAAATTATGGTAAACATATTTTATTATTATGCTGAAATATAGTTGTGAGAAGGCAACTATATTTGCCTCGCTGGCCCACTGCTCACCTCCTGCAGTGTGGCCCGGTTCCTAACTCTCCATGGACTGGGACTGGTCCGCATCAGGGGATTGAAGACTCCTGCTCTAAGGGAAATATTTGGCCAATGTGGCAGAGGTGAAACCAAAAATGGCAGAAGCACTAAAAGGTATCAAAATGGAGAAGTTCAAAACTGTTCCGAGTAATGGAACAAACATCGTGATAGGTATATTGCATCAAATAGAGAGTTCTTTGATGTGACTGAGATTTAAACATGTAATAAGAAATATACAATTTTTTATCAGTAAATTTTGGTTTTTTGGGTGCCCCTCATCTGTGAAATCATAAGAGTAACCAGCAAACATCAGCAAATAATTACTTTGGAAACGATATATAACTTAATCACCTTGCCAGAATGTAATCATATCCCATTTCCCTCTCCCCTCCGCAAACTATTCCAGTTTGGTCTTCTCACTGCTCGAGTCTGGTCACCTATGACTAATATCATTAGGACCATCTTTGTGCATTTTAAAAAAGAAAAAACCCTCAATTTATATATGTTGTGATGTGTGGAACATAGCAAGATTATAACAGTTATCTTCCATCTTAAATTTTGGATAGCACAACTGTTAAAGACAAGACATTCACTAGCTGATTATTAGTCAGGCAACAGTTTGGAAATTTCTTCACCAAATTTCTAGCTGAGAATCTTCACATTTTGAGAACATTGCCTTGTGGAGAAGTGAGTGTCGTCCAGTAAGTATGATTTTCATAAAGACTTCTGAATAGCTTTAACTGACTTTCTTGACTGAAATCTTCCATGGGAAGATTTTATTTTCATGATCAAAACTGAGGCTGATGAGATAGTTCATGACTATAATTCCAGCATTTTGGGAGGCCAAGGTGGGAGAATCACTTGGGCCCAGGAGTTTGAGACCAACATAGCAAGACCATGTCTCTATTTAAAAAAAATTAACTGGGCATGGCAGTGTGCACTCATAGTTTCAGCTGCCTAGGAGGCTGAGGTGAGCTGTGCTTATGCCACTGCACTCCATCCTGGGAAACAGAGTAAGATCCTGGCTCTAAAATAAAAGAAATTAAGTAAAATAAGGTAAGTTAAAAATTGAAATTGTCTTCATGCATTAGGAAGAATTAATAATGTTGCTCAATGTCAAAAAAAATTTCTATTTTGGTCTCTGATCCATTTGGAGTTAAATCGACCTTCCATATGACCCCGCAATCCCCCTACTGGGAATATACCCTGAAGAACTCAAATCACTATATAAAAAAGATACCTGCACACGTATGTTTATCGCAGCGTTGTTCACAATAGCAAGAACCTGGAAACAACCATGCTGCCCATCAAAAGAGGACTGGATTAAAAAAATGTGGTACATATACACGATGGAATACTACGCAGCCATAAAAAAGAACAAAATCATGAATTTCGCAGCAACCTGGATGGAACTAGAGTCTATAATACTGAGTGACCTCTCACAGAAACAAAGATCCAAGTATCACATGTTCTCACTCATATAATGGACCTTGAACATCCAATGTAATACTATAAGAAAAAGACTGACGGTACTGGGAAACTATGGAGGGGAAGGGGGATGGGATTAACAGTAGCAAAGATCTGTCTGGGGATGGGAAAACACCTCTTATCAACAGGGTGCCTGATGAAACGTAATTGTACACCTAACCCTTAACTGTACCCCACAAAACCATAATACAAAATATTGATTAATAAAAAAAAATTTTCCAACTGATCCTTCTCTCATGTCTTATCATCAACAGGCATAACATCAAGATCTAACCTAATAAATATATGACAATATTTTACCTATATTAATTTTCAAAAGTCTCCAGATACAATCATCTCCATTCTTTGTGGTAAAATCCTTAATGCCAACAGGATTAAAAATTCTCACCAGACCAAGTGTGGTGTCTCAAGCTTCATATCTCAGCACTCTGTGTGGCTGAGGTGGGAGGATCACTTGCCCAAGAGTCCTAGACCAGCCTAGGCAACATAGTAAGACCTTATATTACAAATGATAATAGTAAAAAAAAAAAACTAGCTGGGCATAGTGTCATGTCCCTGTAGTCTCAGCTACTTGGGAGGCTGAGGCAGAAGGCTGAGGCAGAGGCTGAGCCTAGGTAGTCAAGGCTGTGATGAGCCATGATCATATCACTACAATCCAGCCTGGAGGACAGAGTGAGCCCTAAAGTCAACCCTTAGGATATATTGCGAATTTTAATATGCGCTCCTGTCATTTTTAATAGAAAAATCCCTAGCCCAAACAGTGAATATATATGCAATTCCAGGACAAATGAAACTTTGAAAGAATCTACTGGAAACAGATCAATACACTGAGCTCAGTGTTTTTTCACAGCTGAGGCCACTTGGTGTTCCCAAAGAGAACAGAAAGTCTGTTCATGATTGGCTTAAGCAGATATAAAACACATGAGGGATCCGTGGTCCATGAGCAAGAGACAAACAAATAATCACCCATGTCAGAACGAAATCAAATCTGATTGAGTTAAAGAGGAGGGGCAGAATGTGAATGAGGTGGGTGGAGAGATCTTCTCCACTAAAAGCCCCTTGGAGGTCAGTCTCACTGCTGATCTGAATTGTCCCTGAAAGCAGCTGGAAGTCAGGAGAGAACCTGGTAGAGGAGAGGTGAGTTCAATCATGTGGGATTACTTATACTCTACATTTCTACAAAGAGCAGACAAAGATAGTAGGCTGGGAATGGAGTACTTTCTTAACTAAGCAAGTGTTATCTGAAGCCATCTCTATGCCTTGAACACTGTATACACTAGGAGACCACGGAACCTTTCTTCTGACAGAAGTAGGTAGGACTGTGAAAAACTATTTCACTACCCAGGCTAGAGAAATGACATTCTTTATCTTCTTGACTATAACCAGAACTTGTCAACCTTTATGAGATGGCAAATAGAGATTCAGCCACTGACTCATTCAACCTTTCCGATTCTTCTATGAGTTTTGTTTTATTTTCCAAATTTCTCTCCCCATGGCACATGGGAGCTACCATTCTAATTCCACTCTCTGTTTCTATGACTTCAATATTTTCAGATTCCACATTAGAGAGATCATTGATTATTTATCATCCTCTGACTGGCATATTTTACAAACATAATGCCCTCAAGGTTCATCCACATTATTGAAATTTCAGAATTCTCTCCATTCATTTGGCTGAATCATACTTCATTGTATACATACCACAAACTTAAAATCAGTTTTTTGCCCATAGACAGCTGGGTTGTTTCCATGTTTGGGCTATTGTGAATGATGCTGCTCTACTGTTTTCTCTACTAGTTGTACCAATTTACGTTCCTACCAACCTTGTACAGGATTTCTCCTTTCTTCACATCCTTACAAACACTGTATCTTATCTTTTTTATCTTGGCCATCTCAACACATGTGACATAACATCTCATTATCATTTAATTTAAATTTTCCTGATGACTACTGAAGTTGAGCACATATTTAGAAATTTGTCCATTTGCATGTGTTCTTCAGAGAAATGTTTACTGAGGTCCTATGCCAATTTTAAAACAAGAGCATTCGCTTTTTTTGAGTTGTATGGGTTTCTTAAATATTTTGGTCATGAACCCAATATCTGATATATGGCTTGCAAGTATTTTCTTCCATGTGTCCTCTTTTCATTTTGTTGCTTGTTTCCTTTACTATGCAGAAGCTTTTTAGTTTTACATACTCCAACCTATTTATGTCTGCTTTTGGTGCCTATGTTTCTGGTGTCATTTAAAGCCTCAAGTATTGTGCCATATCAAGTTTGGACACCTGAGAAGACTGAAGGTCTCCAGTGCTGTCCAATATAAACATAAAGTGACCCACATATATATAAGGCTGAACTTACTTTCTAATGGCCACCAAAATCAAATAAAGTAAAATGAGACTAATTTTAACTCACAAAATTTTATTTCAACATATAATGCCACATTTTTAAAAAAAATTGATAATACAGTCTATTTAGAAAGTAAGCTAGGGATCAGAGAGGAGATTTACCTCCCCAAGGTAGGGGAGGGGGGCAAAGCTAAGAAAAACACAGCAGCCATATACCAATGAATACATAGCCTAGCCAGTACTTAACAAAAACAGTTGCCATATTCCACATTTTAAAGACTCTCAAGTAGATAAGTTAAATTTTCTTTTTCTCTCTGTGCCTTCAAAAGTCAGTGTGAATTTTATACTCAGTCCACATCTTCCTTGACATAATCCCCATTTCAGTGACTGAGTAGCCACTTCTAGCTCGTGGACACTCTATTGGACAGCTGAGGTATGGAGACATTGACCACTTCGACTTAAAGCTTCATGGTGAACCATGTCCTACCCTCTATCTAGTATTTCAGATATCAGAGATCTGGGTTATTGAGTCATTTATATCTGCACTTGTGATGCATCTTTATTTCTAAGTGCTAGTGATTAAAATAGTAGGCAGTAATAGCTTTATGCAAGTAAAGATAAAAGTGTCCCAAAGACTCTTAGCTATTTAACTCAAGGGAATTCTCATACTGGGCTCCTTTTCTCCCCCAGACATTGACCATGGCAGAACACTTCAGAGAAGTGAGTCAATGCTATGTCTGCCAGACTTATCTTGAAAATCCCATGCAGCTGAAGTGTGGGTATGTCTGCTGCCTCTGGTGCATCAACTCTCTGCCTAAGGTGCCTAATGAGGAAGACATCCTGTGCCCCTTCTGCCCAGTGGTCTCTCAGAAGAAGGACATCAGACCCATCTCCCAGCTGGGGAAGCTGGTGTCCAAGGTCAAGAAACTAGAGCCCCAGCTGAGAGCTGCTCTGCAGATGAATCCAAAGTTGAAGAAATTCCAAGGTAAGAAATCTGCAACCTGTCCTCAACTTTTTTTTTTTTTTTTTTTTTGAGTTGGAGTCTCACTCTGTCGCCCAGACTGGAGTGCAGTGGCCGCTGCCGGCCACCGCAGCCTCGACCTGCTGGGCTCCAGCGATCCTTCCGCCTCAGCATTCCGAGTAGCCGGAATTACAGGCATGCGCTACCATGCCCGGCTGATTTTTTGATTTATTGTAGAGATGAGGTCTCGCTGCCCAGGCGGGTCTCGAACCCGCGGGCTCAGGCAATCCACTCACCTCAGCCTCCCAAAGGCGCGGGATTACAGGCTGAGCCACCGAGCCCGGCTTGTCCTCAACTTATTAAAGGCCCCGGAAAAAAGCAGCATGCAAATTTTGTCCATCACATCTTTAACAGCAATCTGCAATTTTTATGCTCCCAAAAAACAGTTGTTCTTACTGCTCAGTACAGGTTTTCAAAGAATCTGTGGCAGCTTATAACAATTATGACAGCAAAGTATTCTTTTCCTTTGTGTACCTTATGTAATAAAAGGAAGAAACATCTTAATTAAAATATTCAGTAATTGAGCCTGGCATGGTGGCTCATCCTTATAATCCCTACACTTTGGGAGGTTGAGGAAGGAGGAGGATTGTTTGAGCCCAAGAGTTCAAGACCAGGCTGGGTGACAGAGTGAGACCTTATCTCTAAAAGCAAAAAACAAAACAAAAATAAAAAAATAACTAGATAGCCAAACAATAAACAACAACTTGGGGGGGGAAAGACTTCTGCTATGACTACAGTGAATTTTTTGCAATTATTAATATATTTCATGCATTCTCTACATAAAATTTGACCTAATTATGGTTCTGTGGAATTTTTTTAGAAAATTCTAATTTGAATAAAAATTGGAATACACAAATGAAATTGAATAAAATATTTGGGTCTTTTTAGTCAGGAGGGGAGAACGGAAGTCACTATTGTGTTTTTGCTGAACTACTAGTTTTTTTCTCCACAGTGGACATGACTTTGGATGTGGACTCAGCCAACGACCACCTCATCATCTCTGATGACCTGAGAAAGGTCCGTTGTGGGTGTTTCGACACAACAGGGAGGAGCACGCTGAGAGATTTGACACTGCATCGTGTGTCCTGGGCACCCCTCGGTTCACGTCTGGTCGCCATCCTGGGAAGTGCACATGGGCACAAGCAATGCCTGGGATGTCGGTGTTTGCAAAGCGTCTGTGAACCAGCAAGGAGCAATCTCACTCTTCAGAGTTCAGCTTCTAACAGTGGGTCAGAGGGCAGGACCCTACCTCTGGGCCAGCACCAGGCCTCTGACTCCTCTCTGGGTGGGTCCCCGGGTGCACCACGTGGGGATTTTCCTGGATATGGATATCGGGTCCTTTCCTCTTATAACCTTAGGGATGGGTCCCATGTTTTTACATTCCCACCAAAAATGTCTGCTCCTGAGCCACTGCGTCCATTTTTTGCTCATGTAGATGTGACTTGTGATGATCAAGCATATCTGAATGTGTGTCCTGGGATGAATTAGAACATTTTCAGTTCTGCAATTCAGAGTCACTTATATCTGCACTTGTGATGCATCTTTATTTTTAAGTGCTAGTGACTTATCTTGAAAATCCCATGTGACTGAAGTGTGGGTACGTCTGCTGCCTCCGGTGCATCGACTCCCTGCAGAAGGAGCCCAACAGGGAAGGTGTGCTGTGCCCCTTCTGCCCTGGTCTCTCAGAAGAAGGACATCAGGCCCATCTCCCACCTGGGCAAGGCATATCAACCTTTAGACACACATCTGAAGGAAATGGTTGTATGCTCATGACCAAAGCTGAGAAATTGCTGCTTGGTACCCTTACGGTAAAAAGTATAGAAGATAAACATTTGTTTTTCAATAAACTATGAATACTGATTATATTGATTAGGAAATTATTCCATATCAGATATGAGGTAGCGTCATGTTTTTAGAACTTGTGTGTACGTTTCTGCTCCATTAAATATTTTAAGTTTGCAGATTAATTTGCAGGTGTTTTCCTTTTTATTTCTATAAGATTAATTCAAAGTGTTATGAGGATATAAACTATATAATGATGTAAATGTGACCCACCAGATTGATTTATAAATGATCAAAATCCATAACCAATAAAAACAGGAAGGAAGCCGGGCTCGGTGGCTCAGCCTATAATCCCGCGCCTTTGGGAGGCTGAAGTGAGTGAATTGCCTGAACCCGCAGGTTCGAGACCCACCTGGGCAACTTGGCGAGACCTCATCTCTACAATAAATCAAAATCAGCCGGGCGTGGTAGTGCACACCTGTAGTTCCAGCGACTCGGAAGGCTGAGGCGGAAGGATCGCCGGAGCCCAGCAGGTCGAGGCTGCGGTGGCCGGGAGCGGACACTGCACTCCAGTCTGGGTGACAGAGTGAGACTCCAACTCAAAACAAAACAAAAAAAACCAGGAAGGAATGTGTGTGCATTTGTGTTCTTTTTTTACCAGAAACTAGACACCACACATTATCTCAGATGCATGTTGAACATTCACCGGGGTAGACACATGTGGTCACAGACACACCACAAGGACATTAAAACTGAAATAGTATGCACCCTGTTCTCTAAGGCCAACAGAATTAAATTAGAAATTGACAACAAGAAGAAATTCATCAAATAGTAAACCCTCACATGTATAAACATGACATGACCACTTGTAAAGAAATACAGATTAGAGGTGACATGATAGGAACTGCAAAATAATCTGAGTCGAGTGAACTCCATTTCACAAGATGGGCAGATGCTACTGCAGCTCAGAGGAAAACTGACAGGAAAAAACACAAGGTGGGAGGGGGAAATTCCCTCATCAAGGCCTCAGCTCCCATTTTAAGTGACCAGCTGAGGAATTCAAGGACAAATTAAACAGAAGGAAGGAAGGAACTGCAGTGGCAATCAATAGAACTATAAACATTATGTGGAAACATAATGTCAAGTTTAAAAGTTATGAAATGGTGTTCCAGGATCACTGTAGTGAATCTTTAGCTATAGTGAGACAGAGAGTGAGGGAGAATTAAGGGAATGAGGGAGGAGGAGGGAAATGTGCAGAGCGGAAAAGAGAGAGACAGAAGAGGGTGTGGAGAAGGAGAAAGATGGAGAAAGAGGGGAGGAGGGGTGACAGAGAGAGGTGGGGGAGAAGAGAGACAGAAAAAGAGACAGAGACCTGAAAATTAATCACAAAAGCGCAAGGGAGGGATCAGCAGTCATGGGGCACGGCTGGTGTTGGGGGGGGCAGGGTACTTAACATAAAGGTACCTGCTCCTAAATGAGGGGCAGTGAAGACCAGCTGGAGACCCAGACGTCACCTGCAGTAGATTATTAATCCTGACTGGTAAGCCACATCTGTACAATATTATTAATAAAATAAAAACACAAATTTAAAAATTTCATAGAATGAGGACATAAAGTAAATATTTTTGAACTTCTAGGCAATGTGTTTTATATAAAGCGTTCTTAACAAATAACAAAAAAGGTCGAAACAGATTAGTTGATAGACTGAAAAAGTTATGAGCTAAGGTAAATCCTGAGGAAAACCTTTTGTGTTTCTGTGTAGGCTACGTGCACGTTGTGTATAGAGACTGAAGTATGTCCAGTGATGTCCTAGGCCCTCACACTTATTCACCACCCACTCCCTGACTCACCCAGACCAGCCTCTAGTCCCCATGCCCCTTTCATGGCAAATGCCCTGTTCAGGTGCACAATTCATTTTTATTCCATTTGCCATGTTTAGAGATGTTTAGAGACACACATGCTCACCACTCTGCATGGTGGCCTACGGGACTCAGCAGAGTGACACACTGGGCAGTGTGCCCATCCAGAGTGACTCCTGGATCCCAGGAGCGACTGTCTGCACCACGACATCCAGGGGTGTAGGAGGCACTGCCATCTAGGTCCAAGTTCACTCTATGATGTTCACACAGTGACCAAATGACCTCATGGTACACATCCCAGAGCACATCCCTGTCATTAAGTGATGCATGACTGTGCACGTGGAAGGACACATCACGTAACCTGTTGAGATCAGCTTTTCCACTCAGCATGATCCAACCAAGCCACTGTGTGTAACAATAGTTCATTCCTTCTCTTTGCCAAGTTGTGGTCCATGTTATGGATTGGATTACATTTTAATCTTTCACCCATCTGAGGACATTTGAGGTATTTCCAGTTTGGGGCCATTGCAAATAAAGCTACTTTGAACATTTGTGTGCAGTCTCTTGTCTGACCAGTTTCTATTTCTCTGAGATAAAATGCCTAGAAGTACATTGCTAGGCTGCATGGTAAGTGTATGTTCAATTTTATGGGAAACAAACTGTTTTAGGCATAGCTGTACCCACATTATCTTTTAAGCATTCCTCAAAGTTTTTTTCTGACATTATAAAATGTGATCTGTAGTTAGTGGCTTTTACAATTCAGGTCCACTGTTGAATATTGCTAGACTACCTGGGTTCCTGAATGCATTGCCAAAATTTTCCGTTGGGATAATAGAAATAGGACTGAGTTAGACCTTAGGTTTTTGACTGAAAATTAGGAAAAGGAAGGTTGAAGGGAAGGGTGGGTTTCCGTTTAACGTTCATGTAAAACATTTGAAAGAACTGGACTCAAGTTTGACTCCATAGCTTGAGATCCCAATTTGTCGTGGGAGCGGTAATTGGGATGCTGGTAGAGTGAGGTGGAGAATTGACGGGAAAAGGACATGTGTGATTCACGGTAGGGGCTGAGACCAGCAGGGTAAAACAGTCTTCAGGACAGCAGCTGTGGCGGTGAGACAAGCCATGATACTTAATAGCTTGTCCAGCTCCTGTTTTTATAACAAGATTCTATTTGGGTCACTAAGAAACTCTAAAACCTATGCAACTTGAATAAATGCTCCCCCTCACCCCTGGGGCCATCCTGGATACAGTAGCTCCAAATGCTTAGAAATGGGACATTGTAAATATCGTGTAGGGTTTGGAAAAATTATCAAAGGATGCCCAGTTTCACTCCCTCTTCTGAAGAAGGGATAAAAAGAAATGCTTTTTTGAGATCACATAAATCTCACACTTTTCCTGCAGTTTAGGGGGAAGTAACCCTTACCCCATGGGACACTCTCATAAAATTGTTAGTGGGGATGGAGAGGAAGGGTAAGGGAACAAAAACTGGTTAAGTTGTTTGTAGAGAACGGTGAACGTTTTTTATTTTTATTTATTTTTGCAATTTTTTCCCTACCCTCATTCTTATCATCACAGGAAGTTTGCAGAAGAAATTAAAAAAAAAAAGAAAGGAATTTTTTTTTTTAGTTGGAGTCTCTCTGTCGCCCAGGCTAGAGTGCTGTGGCACACTTGTGGCCACCCCAGCATCAACCCTCTGGACTCCAGCGATCCTTCTGCCGCAGTCTTCCAAGTAGTCAGAACTACAGGCATGCAATAACATGTCCAGCTCATTTTTTAAATTTACTGTAGAGACGAGGTCTCGCCAAGTTGCCTGGGCTTGTCTCAAACCCACAGGCTCAGGCAATCCACTAGCCTTGGCTTCCCAATGTGCTGGCATTACAGAAAAAAGAGATTTAAGATGAGGGCTTTCTTTCAAGGGCTTCCTACAGATAGCTTTTGATGACTCTCCCTAGACAAAAACCCCCAAAGGGATCATGGCTAATTCTGTCCAATTTGTTACTCCACAATGGTCATGGATAAAAAAAAAATCATGCTTCACACTTTTTTTCTAATGCATTTTAACCTTTTATTACTTCATATAATCCTTTTAGTACTCTTGTGAGACAGTGTAGGAATTTTATAAAGAAAGTGGTTGACTTGATCACAATCACAAAACTCAATTAAATGGGAAACCCTAATCGTAATTTTCCTAGACTGACATGGTGATAGTTTCTATTAAACACATTTTATGTAGAATATGGTTAAAGGACTCGCCCAGATATATGTAGTTGATATTTATACAGTCGTAACTCTTGCCCAGATATATGTAGTTGATATTTATACAGTCGTAACTCTTGTGGGAAATTTGAAAAATATTGAATACCAATGCAAATTAGGCTTCATTGAACCTGGCCTATCACCAATTTCTCTGCCTTCCTTTCCAGCCCAAGACTGAGATACAAAAAGCAGATTGGTGTTTTTTTCTCGTACAGCCTTCAGCAACCTCTGGGTTTCTGCACTCACATTACTTTCAGGAAGCCTGAAGAAATACAGACAGAGAATTCTGTTAATACAGGCTAATCAGTGTTATTCATCAGTGACATCGTGACTTGGTTGCATCAGTGCCTAATTCCCCATGTGTCATCATCCTTTGGGCATTCTTGGGAGTTTCTCATGCCACCTCTATGGAAAAAAGAAAATCTGCTCTCAAGCAAAGTCCTAAGACAGAGATTTTTTTCCCCCACCAAGTATTAAAGCCTAAGGCAAGAATTGCACTGGGAGAACTGTTTTCAGTAGTATCAGTATAACCATTGTAACTGCTCACTATTTTACATGCACATATCATTGCATCCTCATGACAGATGATGCCATTAATGACTCTATGGACACCAAGGCTGACGGTCAATGTTTTCAACCAAAATACGTTTAACATAGCCAGAGAACATAGGTGCCTGTGCTCACAGAGTTGGGTGCAGCTTATCCAAATCAAGGAGGGGATTCATAGTCAATTTCTATGTATTTTGTGCCCCCTCTGTATGCAAGTTCCTAATTAGCAGGTAGGTACAAAAACATCTCTAACCTACAACATGCAAGGAAAAATATCCCTGCCGCTGTAAGTCTTGATTCTAGTGGAAGCAGTTGGACAATAGACAGGATACATGAAGTGGTACTTTCAGAGATGAGCACAGCCCTCAAGGAAAATAAAGGCGCATAAGTGATTTGGAAAGTTTGCAATGTTTGGGGGTATTTCTTTATATCAGTAAGTTTGATTTCATATTCATATCATGAAAAAATATCATTAGAAAAGGAATAGGGAAAATAACTCATAGTAGGGTCACAAGAACATTGAATCTGTGATCTTATATGCCTAATCCTGACTTGTACACCACATCTTTAAAATAAAATTTTTAAAAAGAGGTCTAAAATAAATATTCCCATTCTCCATTTGAGAAAATGGAAGGTTAAGTGGGAAATGAGTTTCCCTGCCTATACTTGATCAATCGGTCAATCCAGGACGTATATACTTTGTGTATAATTGAATGGTCAGTAACCCAAATGTTGCTTTCCTTTAAGAAAATAAGGCAAGTAGAAATGGGATGCTAGATATTACCAGAAGTTTCTATCTATGTGGACAAAATGGGAATGGAGATTGTGATAGGAGCTTCTAAGATGGCTTCCAATGATCTTCTCCTTGTTTTGGTCACACCCTTGTCACACACTTCCCTTGAGTACAGGTGGAACCTAAAATGTCCTTTGAATCAATAGGCAAAACTGATGCGATGTCTCTTGCTTGAGGAGTTTACAAAATGGTTGTGTCTGCCTTGCTAACAAACTCACTCTATTGCCTGGCAAAATCTGATGAAGAGAGTTGTGTTAGAAAGGTTCATTTGGCAAGGAAATTGGGGTCAATGCCAGCCAACAGTCATCTCAGCGCTGAGACCCCCAACTCTACAGCCCCACAGGAACTGAATTTCACCAACAACCTCATGGTCTGAGAAGCAGATGGATTTCTGTCTATCCCAGTCACACCTTGAGATATGATCTCAGCCCTAGATGTCATCTTGGCTGTGGCCTCGCAAGAGATGCTGATAAGGACAACCAAATAAGCTGTGACTGGAGTCTTGAGATTCACATAGACTGTGAGATAGTATGTGTGGTTTAAGCCATACGTTGGTGGTAAGTTATGTGGCAAATAATAAGCTAATGGAGAAAGGAAGAGTTTTGTTTTTGTTTTCTTCATGAGAATAAATTTAATGTATTTGGAAATGCAAAATGGCAGACTGAGAACTGGCCATTTTCCTTCTCTTTATTCCCGCCTAGTGACAAAGTTTCACTTTGTTATCCAGGCTGGAATGCAGTGGCACAATCATGACTTACTTCAACCTCCAACTACTGGGCTCAAGTGACCCTCCTACCTCAGCCTCGTAAGTAGCTGGGACTACAGGTATGTGCCACCACTCCTGGCTATTTGTAAAATTATTTTTGTAGAGAAGAGGTCTCACTATGTTGCCTAGGTTGGTCTCAAACCCCTAGCCTCAAGCGATCCTCCTGCCTCAGCCTCTCAAAGTGCTGGAACTATAGGTATAAGCCACTTCACCTGGCTCATTTTTCTTCTCTAGTAGTGAAGGACATATCCAAACAAGAAAAACAATAGAAAATATTTAAATATAAAATATAGGATTATGTTTTTCTGTATCAAGTACAGCAGGCAATATCAATCATCAGTTTTTACTCACCAATGGCTACATACTTGGCTTTAAGAACTCAGCATACCTTCTCAAGATCCCAGCAGGGAAGACCACTCTGCTCATTTTTTTAGGTGTTGGAAACCGGCAATGGGTTTCATCACCATCTCACAAGTCCTAGGACCATCTCAATACAGAATTTTCTCCATGACCAAGGAAAATAGCATCCAACTTACCCAATTTCTTCAAGCATGCAATCTGGGTGTCCCATGCTCTCTAGGAGCTTTGCAATTCCTTCATCACCCAATTTATTGTTAAGCAGATTGAGTCTTTTCAGTGTTTTGTTGCTGATAAGAACATAGGCCAGTGACTCACAGCATGCACCCGTTAACATGTTCTCTTCCAGCCTGTAACGAGGAGATGTGCAAGTAAAATGGGATCCGATTCTTGGGGGCAAACAGCCCCCAAGGCAGAGTAAACGCATGAGAACAGGATGTTTACAAACTACCTCCCTCACATGCTTTGGACAAAAGCACCTGGCATGCAACAGAGCACCATTTCAAACTCCAAGCTGTTATGCCTGATTTTTGTGTCCCAATACACTTCCTCTTGTACTTTTTACAGATTTTTTTTGTCATTTAAAAAATTTTATAGTAGATTCAGAGGATACACATGCATGTGCGTTACACGGACATGTTGGGTCTCAGGCACCCGTTCTCCAGATAGTAAACATTGTATTCAATAGGCAAATTTCTGGACCCTAACCCCCTCCTCCCTTGCCTCCCCATTGGTGTCCCCAGTGTCTATTATTTCCATCTTTGTGACTATTTAGCTCCTGTCTATGTGTAAGATCATGTGGTGTTGAATTTTCTGTTTCTGACTTAGTTCACCTAGATTGATGGTCCCCAGCTCCATCCATGTCCCTGCCAAGGACATGACTCCATTCTTTTTCATGGCTGCATAGTATTCCATGGTGTGGATGTAATGATGCCTTCAGTTTTCCTCTCCAGGGACCTACCCAATATTCTCCAACTTGCAGTTTGGGTGTCTCAAAGCGTGGCACAGCTGCTCCACTCCTGCATCGCCTATGTTATTGCTCCCAAGCTCCAGGCTCCTCAGGTTTTCATTACTAATAATAATCAAGGCAATATACTGACAGATTTCACCCGTAAAGAAACAACCACACAACCTGCAAAAAACAAACACTAGAGTTATGATGTCCTGCCTCAAAAGCTTTGCATCACCAAGTGTCAAGTGCTCTTGGGTTCTGTCTCATGACCTTCATGAATGAGGGGCTCGTCACAGAGACAAGAGTGCAGTAGCATAATCATAGCTCACCACAGTCTTGACCTCATGAACTGAATAGCTGGGACTACAGGTACATGCTACAATACCTGGTTATTTTATTTTTTATTATTTTTAGAGACTGAACCTTGCTATGTTGACTAGGCTAGTCTCAAATTCCCGGGCTCAAGCAATCCTCCTGCTTCAGTCTCCCAAATTCCTGTGGTTACAGGCTTAAGCCACTGTGCCTGGCCTCATCTTTGTGATACTGTAGAATTACCATAGGCAAACTCCTCTGAACATTTATCTTTCTGCCTTCCAGCACTCATGTCAAAACTCAACAGTATTTAGAAGATTAGTATACTGTGGTTTTTTTTTTTTTTAAATCACAGAGTTATGCTGAATGGTTCTTCCTTTCACTCAAATTAAGCAAATCCTTATAATTGTCTATATTCTCCTGTGTGATCCACCATTTTGTTTTCCACATTCACATTATGTACGCCCACAATCAGGCTTTCTCACCTCACCACGTTGGTCTTTCTGCCATGCTGTGAACTCAATAGGCTGCTTCTATGTTGACACCCCCACACTGCTATTCACTGTGCTTGGAAACCACACGCAGGTGACCACCTGACTCAATCCTCAGTTCCTCCAATCTCGCTCAAATATTCCTCTGCCAACAACGTCGCTCTGACTTGCTTTGCTTAGCAATGGGCTACACTCCCCAATCAAACTTAAATAAAAGGTGTTCATAGTGTTGCTTACTCTCTGAGGCAGGGGTTGACAACCTTTTTTCTGTAAAGTGACATAATATCTTAGGCTTTATGGGCCACACACAGTCTCTGTCACAACAAGTCAAATTTGCCACTGTACCACAAAAACATTCAAAGATACCATGTACATGTATGGCTATGTTCCAATAAAACTTTATTTATCAAAACAAGCAGAGGGCCAGATTTGGCCCTTGGGTGATGTAGTTTGCTGACCCCTGGCCTAACAAAACATTATTTTTGTCTTATTTATTTTCTATAACCCCTAGTACCAATTCAAGGTCCACTAATACATGAATATTTGTTTTGTTCATTGATGCATCCCTGCCACCTAGAATCAGCCTGACAGTTAATACATATTCAGTAATTATTTGTTGAATAATTAGATATCTAAACAGATCTCAGAAAATCCCATTTATTCTTCATGTAAAAATTATGGAAGCTGGGCATGATGGAGCATGTCTGTAATACCAGCTATTCAAGAGGTTGAAACAAGAGGAACGCTTGGGTCCAGGAATTTGAGACCAACCTGGGTAACATAGCAGGACCCTGTTTCTTAAATAACAAGTTATGGAACATTAGCAATGTGCCAACCACATCCATATGTTCAAACTTAGAAGAAAAGAAGGGGTAAAAAACAATGCAGGGAAGAAGTCCCTATCAAGGTTTAGGCGGGTAATAAACAAACGGATGGTTACATAGAAGGCTGACAAAAGTTGCGAATTTAGAGTTGACAGCACAATTCAGAAACTATGGTCTGTGAGCAAAATCAAGACAAATTTATGTTTCTGTAAATAACGCTGTATTGGAACACAGCCACACCCATCTTTTCGATAAATTTGTTCATGGCTGCTCTCAAGCCATGGAAAAGTTGAACAGTCATGACAGGAACCTTATGGCCCACAGAGCCCCAAATATTGACACGTGGTCATCCCTGAGAATCATGCAAAGACTTACTCCAGCTCACGTAATGGACAGGCTGGAAGGAACAAGGGCAAAGTCAAGGCCAGTATGCCACGATCTCGTAAGCAATTCACACTCAGGTCCAGATGGACCAGAGTCTTGCTGAACAAGAGGACTCTTCCGATGGGGTAGCAACATTCTGCGGTCAGACAGCAGAAGAGCAACCTGCAGGGGTTCACAGATATGTCGGAAGGAAAGAGAGTCAATTGTGCAGCGTTACCCACTGGAGGAGGCCTGTATGTGACCACCCACCCCAAAGCCACAAAGCGCTTCTGTGCCTCTGCGGCCCCCCAGCCAGAGCCTCTGCCTGTGACTGTCCTCTTGGGAAAAGGAGATTGAAAAAGGCCTGGAAACAATGCAGAAGGTGAAAGACGGAATGGATGATATGGAATGGGGCATGAGAAAATTCAAATCATCCCTTCCACTCGCCGGATAATCTCCCAGGACTTCACTTCTGTGATGTGGTTTCTGTCATCGCTTGGTAGATGGTTGGTTAAGTTTAATCCAAAAAAGCATTTCAGTTTACAATTTCTGCCCTGCTCAAAGAGTCACCTTGCTGCTCATAAGTGAATGTTGGAGCTGTTTTAAATGATGAGAAGAGAGGAAAATGGGAAGACAGCATCCACAGAGGAAGCTTGAGTCAACCCATTTTGGCCACCCCAGTTTTGCTTGTTCAGCTTAATTTGTTGCCAGTATGTGAACATTAGCTCCACTCTACTCTGGATTTTCATCACTATCTTTTAAGAAGTTGGAAATAGCCACGCTGCATCTTGTTCCCATGTGGGGAAAAGCAGACTGGGCCAGAGTTGGCAAAGGACAGGCAGCAGGCCAAACCCTGCTCTCAGCCTGATTTTTGTCTGCCCTGAACTAGGAATGGTTTTTATACTTTTAAATGATCAAAAAAAAAAAATCTAAAAAAGGAGAACAAGGCAGTTAAACCTGTAATCTCAGCACTTTGGAAGGCTGAGGTAAAAGGATTGCTTGGGTCCAAGAGTTTGAGACCAGTCTGGGCAACACAGTGAGATCTCTTCTCTAGAAAACAATAAAAAAATCCACCAGGCATAGTGACTGGTGCCTATAGTCCCAGTTCATTGGGAGACTGAGGCAGGAGGATCTTCTGGGCCCAGGAGGTCAAGGCTGCAGTGAACTATGCTCATGCCACTGCACTCCAGCCTGGGCAACAGGATGGCATGTCCCCCCACTAACTCCGAGAAAGAGTGAGAGAGATAGAGAGAAATCTCATAATGTTTTGTTGGAATACAGCCATACACATTCATTTGTTTGCTATCTACAGCATTTTCTTCCTGCAGCAGGACAACTGAGTGGTCACCACAGTGACCAAGACTGTATAGCCCATGAAACCTAAAATATTTACCATCCTGCTCTTTACAGAAAATCTTCGCCAAGTCCCGGGCCACATCCCTTCCCTTTAAACATGGCACGTGGGTCCTGTTGGCTGCGAGGGTCCACTCACCTTTTCATCCATCAACTATGTTTGCCTGGTCCCTGAAGGTCCTGCCTCTTCCCATCAAGTGATGTTGAAGAAATCCAAAGTAATCTTGACATCACTTTTTGCTAACTTTTTAATGTATTTATTTAGACTGTTCTATGTATAGTTCTGGTTAGACCAGAATATCAGGATACTGCATTTTAAATACAGCAATATAATTTTATAATGTTATATAAAATTTAAGATTTCAGTTGTTCTGAACACTGAACTGAATGACCCTATGAGATTTAATAAGCTGTTACCCTATTGCTAATATTTACATTCACATGTAATATTCATTAATGTTGTCACACATATGCGTTGTCAAGTTCTTTCATTTGTTTATCTCAAGAGAGTATAGCAAGTCCCCTACATATGAACCTTCAAGTGGCAAACCTTCAAAGATGCAAACATGTGTTCATGCACCCAATCACGTAAGTCAGTTCACATGTCTGGTGTACATTGTCACATGCATGAAGCCTCTACACGAGGTTGTGCTTTTGTGTACTTTACTGTATAGTACTACATAGAGCACAGCAGTACAGTATTATTTGCATGAAAAGTACTATAAACCTATTCCAGAACAGTGCAGTATAGCCCATTGTGTTAGCTGAGCACTTAGGTTCACTCTGTTGCACTTATGCACGTGCTCTCAGAACAGAATTCTTTCTTATGTAGGGAACTCATTGTATTTCCTAGAGATAAAATATCTGGGTAAGAGTATAATATCACTCTTAAATTATAGAGCACTTAAAACACAAAGGGCTGGGCAATACAACAGTGTGCCCGAAATACCTGTCATCCAGTCCTAAAAATGATCAATCTGTGGAGTGTCTTGTCTATTCTGTGCCTCACCCACTTCTCTCCAGCTACATTTTGAAACAAACACTAGACATCACATTTTCATCTGTAAATATTTCTGAATGTATCTCTAAATGGTAAAATATATTTTCATATAATACTTTCATTACACCTAAAGTAATTTTAATATAGATTTGATCACTTAAGTTTTGTTCAATATTGAATTTGTGTGAGAAGAAATCAAATATCTGCTTTTATCTACTTTCAATGGATTCTAGATGAGATTATAGATTTTTTTGTTTACTAATTAGAGTTCTCAAAATTTTAAGTATATTAATTGGGCTTTCTTTGACACAAGAAATAGGGGCTATTTTCTTATCTGTATAGCAACTTCTGATTAGCATTTAAAATTATGTATAAAAGCAAAAACTAAGAATAAGCAAATGGAATGCCCTGTAAAACTTTTTAGAAACCATCACTGTCAACTCCTTGGGTTACGATTTTCCAGCTACCAGATTTGGTCATGACCATAAACTTAACCTTTACCAGACCTTTCCCTCACGCTACTTTGATTTTTTTCACTGCTTTTAGGCATAGAAATGCCTTACCTGACATGTACCTCACATCCCTATAATAACAAAAATAAAAAGAATTAAGGATACCTTCTTTTATAATATACAATTAGTTCATATTGACAATCACTCATGGGAGGGGTGAAATATATCCTAGACCTATCTGAGATTTTAAAAGCAATTCTGTAATTATGTAGCACAAATAGGAATTCATGATGTCACCCCACAATCAAACATGAATAGTTGTATAGAAAAACACAGAAATGAAAAATATAAAAAGACTTGTTTCAGTTTGGATTGTCATGTTTTGGAAACTAGTAAATTCTGGAAAAGAAAACAAAGAAAAAAACCTGCTTCATGCTTTGATCTTTCCAGGGTTTGAAACTACAGACAGGGGACTGTGTTCCTAAATACATCTGACT
Source organism: Cephalopachus bancanus (assembly GCA_027257055.1). Lineage (NCBI taxonomy): Eukaryota > Metazoa > Chordata > Mammalia > Primates > Tarsiidae > Cephalopachus > Cephalopachus bancanus. The sequence goes on from JAPVLO010000945.1 coordinate 250,795, forward strand.
ACTTATTCTGTCTTGTTTTCTGGACATTCTTGCAAATTCCCACCTTTTTTGTTTTTGTACCATTGTGCCTTCCTTTTTTCATTTTTTTTGCCATGTTTCCCATGTCCCAACCATCTGAAATTGCTTTCCTAGCAATGTTTCCAGAGCAGAGAAAGACCATGTTACATAACTAAAACACGAAGTAAAGACACAAGAAGAGCCTACCGCCCACCATCTTGAAAGAAGCAGAAGTTAGAAGAAAATGAATTCTTATTTCAAGGCAATCAAATGCCAAAATCCCCTTCCCTCCCTTGCCCTTCCTCCCGTGTTCTTCATGATATCTATGTAGCATGATACCCAGGTTATGTGCTTGTGGTTCAAATAACCATATAGCTTCCCTGCTCTTATACAGCCAGTTACTGTAGCTCAGGGGCTGACTTTTTTAGGAATCACCATAATACCCTATTTAACTCTCTTCATAAAGTCTTGAGTTTGGTAGTGTTGTGACCCCATTCTCCAAATTGGGAAATGCACATTGAAAAAAAATCTAAGCACATTTTTGCCAACATTGAGTTGCAAGTTTGTTGTCCATCCAGAATATTAACCCAGACCTAACTCCAAGGACTGGGTGCTTTCAGCTGCTCTATGAGGATCAACAAGTTCATAAACTCATCCTAGAGAAAGTGCTCCAGGGCAATCCTCTTTGGGGTACCTCTCCCACTTGGGAGTTTATCTGTCTTCTTAGTAAACTTCTGATTTCTCACCCAAAAAAAAGTGCTCCATAAATGACTGCTGAATATCACTGCAGTCACCTTTGATGTACTCCCCTTGGAAAGCTATACACTGACACCCGTGCCCAGTCTACCCATCAAACCAATTTTGGAACTCTTTCTGGAATGGCCATCAGAGCCATCATCATATTACCCTTGATGCCCTGAATGTCAATCAAAGGTTTTCCAATATCTCCTTTATCTTTAGGTAAAGAAAAACTCATTGGGGGCCAGATCAGGTGAGGAAGGAGGGTATTCCAATACAGTTATTTGTATAATGCAGTCAATGTAAGCACAGTGGCAAGTTTGCCAACTTGTTGGACCTCAACAAGTACCATTCCAGAAAATGAATTCCAAAATTGCTCTGATGTGTGGACTAGGCACTGGCGTTGGAGCTTAGCTTCCCAGGGGAGTACTTTGGAAGTGACTGTAGTGATATTCCCAATGAGGTATGCAGCACTTTTTCTAGGATGGTTCATGAACAGCATTATCAAACCCCATACTTGGTTTCACTTTCCTCCTCTCTTGAAGTCTGACTACATGCCCAGACATTACACTCAAGTCAGAACATCTTCATGGAGGGCGTTTCTTAGTTGACTCACACCAGCGAGTTGAGAGCGCACTCTGGCTGCAGCAAAGCACAGTATTTTTTACACAGTATTTTTACCCCATCGTGACTCAGGGGGTTGCTGGATAAGGTCAGTTTTCTCAGATTATGGCTGTTGACAAGGAATGAGGCAATCTCTCCACACACAATAGGCTGCAGACCGCATTTCATCAAGCTGTAAGAGGAATTCATATTGATGAAAGGGGGCTGCCCAGTGTTCTAAGCTGACCCTCTTTTAAATAAAATCAGCGCCAACCAAGTAAGATGCCATCTACTTAAAACAGGAAATAAATGGTTCCCTCTACTTTTCTTTTTTTTTAGTTGGAGTCTTACTCTGCAGTCCAGGCTGGAGTGCAGTGGCACCATCACGGCTCACCACATCCTCCACCTCTTAGGCCCAGTAATCTTCCTGCCTCAGCCTCCTGAGCAGCTGGAACTAAAGACATGCACCATCATGCCTGGCTATTTTTTTTTTTTTTTTGCAGGACAGGTCTCACTATGTGGCCCATGCTGGTCTCGAATTCCTGGGCTGAAGTAATCCTGGCCACTGCACTCCAGTCTGGGTGACAGAGTGAATCTCCAACTCAATAAATAAATAAATAAATAAGTGCACAATGTTTCATAAATAACATTTGGTATTTTGAATCCCCGTTGTATATGAAATCATTAGAGTAACCAGCAAACACCAGCAAATAATTTCTGTGGAAATGATTAAATGAAAGGATGTATAACTTAATCACCTTGTCTAAATGTAATCAAATCTTCTCCCCGTCCTTCCCCAAAATGTTCCAATTTTGCCTTCTCACTGTTCAAGCGTGATTACCCATGACTCGCTAATGCCATCAGGAACATTTTTGTGCATTTTTGAAAGAAAAATAAACCTCAATTTGTGTATACTGTGATGTATGGCACATGGTTAGATTATAACAGTATCTTTCACCTTAAATTTTGGTTAGTATCACTAACAAAAGACAAGACTTTCACTGGTCGACTACTTGTCAGGCAACACTTTGCCGATTTCTTTACCAAATTTCTAGCTGAGAATTTTCAAATTTGAGAACATTACTTGGGGCCTAATGTGATTTTCATAAAGACTTCTGAACAACTTTAACTGACTTCCTTGACTGAAACATGGTTAGATTTTACTTTCATGATTAAAATTATTTGAGGCTGGTGTGGTGGCTCATGCCTGTAATCCCAGCACTTTGGGAGGCCAAACCAGGAGAATCACTTGAGTCCAGGAGTTCGAGACCAATACAGCAAGAACTGATCTTCATAAAAAAAATTTAGCTGGACATGGCAGTGTGCAGTACCTGTAGTTTCAGCTACATAGGAGGCTGAGGTGAGCCATGTTTATGCCACTGCACTCCTACCTCAGACACAAAATGAGGTTCTGACTATAAAATAAAATACGCAAAATTATTTGGAATTAACTTCACACAATAGGGGGAATTAATAATGTTGCTCAATGTTGAAATGATTCCAGATAAGCCTTCTCCCACGTCTTATCATCAACAGGCATAATATCAAGACCTAATCTAATAATTGTATCACGGTACTTTGTCCTTATTAATTCTTAAAACTCTCAAGATACAACCATCTGCATTCTTTGTGGTGAAATCCTTAATGCCAATAGCATGAAAAATTGTCACCAAGCCAAATGTGGTGGCTCATGCTTGATTTTTCAGCAATTTGTGAGGCCAAGTTGGGAGGATTGCTTGAGTCCAAGAGTTCACGACAAGCTGGGACACAGCTGGGACAACATAGTAAGAATTCATCTCTACAAATGAAGGTAGTAAAAAAAAAAAAAAGGTTAACTGGGCATAGTGGTGTGTGCCTGTAGTCCCAGTTACTTGGGAGACTGAGACAGAAGAAACGACTGAGCCCAGGAGGTCGAGGCTGTAGTGAACCAGGATCCTGCCGCTACACTCCAGTCTGGGTGACAGAGGGAGACCCTAAAGTCAACCCTGAGAGTATGTTGGGAATTGTAATATGCTCTTCCATAATTTTTAATGGAAAAGTCCCAAACCCAAGAAATGAATATAAATGCAATTCCAGGCAAAATGATTTTTTGAAAGAATCCACTAGAGGCAGATCAATAGACTGAGGCCACCTGGTGTTCCCAAAGAGAACAGATTCTGCTCTTGATTGACTTAATGTAAATAAATGTAAAACATGTTAGGAATCAAAACTCCATGAGCAAGAGTCCAGAAAAATTCTCACCCATGCCAGAATTAAATCAAATCTGATTGAGTTATAAAGGAGGGGCAGAATGTGAATGAGGTGGGTGGAGAGATCTTCTTCAATAAAAACCCCTTGGAGGTCGGTCTCACTGCAGATCTGAATTGTCCCTGGAAGCAGCTGGAGGTCAGAAGAGAACCTGGTGGAAGAGAGGTGAGTTCAGTTGTATGGAATTGTTTATACTACTCAAATTTCGACAAAGAGAATAGGCTGGGAATGGAGTCATTTCTTAACTAGGCAAGTGTTCTCTGAGGCCAACTCTGTGCCATGAACCCTGTATACACTTGGGGACACTGGAACCTCTTTTCTGACAGAAGTAGGTAGGATTTAGTTTTTCACTACCCAGGCTAGAGCAATGACAATCTTGATTTTCTTGACTACCATCAGAACTTGTCAAACTTTATGAGACAGTAAATAGAGTTTCAGCCACTGACTTATTCAATCCCTCAGATTTTGTTATGGGTTTTGTTTAATTTTGCAAGTTTTTCATCCCATGGCACATGGGAACTACTATAATAACTCTACTCCCTGTTTCTATGATGTCAATATTTTCAGATTCTACACTAGTGAGAGCACTGATTTTTTAAAATCATTCTCTGATTGACATATTTTACAAGAATGGTACCCTCAAGATTCATCCATATTGCTGCAAATGGCAGAATTTTCCTCATTCATTTGGTTGAATAATACTTCACTGTACATATACCACAATTTTTAAATCAATTTTTTGCCTACAGATAGTTGGGCTGTTTTCATGTTTGGGCTATTGTGAATAATGCTTCTCTACTGTTTTTGCTACTGATTGTACCAATTTGCGTTCCCACCAACATTGTATAAAAACTCCTTTTTCTCCACACCCTTACAAACACTTTTTTCTTGTCCTTTTGATTATGGCCATTTTAAAACATGTGACATAATATCATTTATAATTTAATTTGCATTTTCCTGATGACTACTGAAGTTGGGCAGTTTTAGAAATTTGTCCATTTGCATGTGTTCTTCAGAGAAATGTTTATTGAGGTCCTTTGCCCACCTTAAAATGAGAACACTAGCTTTTTTATTGAGTTGTATGAATCTCTTTTGGATATTTGTATCCAAAAGAGTTATATGAGTCTCTTTTGGATATTTATTTTGGATAAATCTTAGCACTTTGGGAGGTTGAGATGAGAGGATTTCCTGAGGCTGTGGGTTCAAGAACAGCCTGGGCAACTTGCTGAGACCTTATCTCAGCAATAAATAAAAAAATTAGTAGGGCATAGTAGTGCATGTCTGTAGTTACAGCTCCTTGGAAGGCTGAGGTGGAAGGACTGCCTGTGCCCAGTAGGTCAACGCTAGGGTGGCTTTGAGCATGCACCTGCACTCCCGACTGAACATGGAGTGAGACTCTAACTCAAAAGACAAAATGAAAAAAATATATATATATATTCACATGCATAAGTATATATAAGTTCACTTGTGGATACTCTATTGGACAGCTCAGGTGTGGAGACTGACCACTTCTACTCAAAGCTTCATGGTGAACCACGTCCTACACTCTACCTAGTATTTCAGATATCAGGATTTGGGATCCTGAGTCATTTATATCTGCACATGGATGTGTGTTTATTTCTTAGTGCTAGTGATAAAAATAGACAGCAATATCTTTATGCAAGTAAAGATAAAAGTGCCCCAGAGACTCTTAGCTATTCAGCTCATGGGAATTCTCATACTGGGCTCCTTTCCCCCCAGACATTGGCCATGGCGGAACACTTCAAAGATGTGAGTCAGTGCTATGTCTGCCGGACTTACCTTGAAGATCCTGTGCGACTGAAGTGTGGGTACGTCTGCTGCCTCCAGTGTGTCAACTCTCTGCCTAAGGAGCCCAACGGGGAAGGTGTCCTGTGCCCCTTCTGCCCTGTGGTCTCTCAGAAGAAGGACATCAGGCCCATCTCCCAGCTGGGGAAGTTGGTTTCCACGGTCAAGGAACTAGAGCCCCAGCTGAGAGCTGCTCTGCAGATGAATCCAAAGATGAAGAAATTCCGAGGTAAGAAATCTGTGCAGCCTGTCCTCAACTTACAATGGGTCCTGGAAAAAGCAGTTTTTGTCCATTACATCTCAGCATTAGCTAACCTCTGCAAGCTACAATTTTTGTGCTCCCAAGTAATAGCTGTTTGCATGACTCAGTACAGGTTTTCAACGAATCTGTGACAGCTTATAATAATTATGAGAGCAAAGAAGTTTTGTCCTTCATGTATCTTATGCATTAAAAGGAAATATTTAATCAAAATATTCAGTAATTGAGCCTGGCATGGTGGCTGTACCAGTAATCCCAACACTCTGAAAAATTGAGGTGGGAGGATTGTTTGAGCCCAGGAGTTCGATACCAGCCTGGGTGGCAGAGTGAGACCTTGTTCCTAAAAAACAAACAACAACCAAACAATAATCAATGATTTAAGGGGGAAAAAACTTCTACTATGACTATAGTGAATTTGTAGCAATTATTAATATATTTCATGCATTCTCTACATAAAATTTGCCCTAATTATGGGGCTGGAGAATATTCACAAAAATTGTGATTTGAGTAAAAAAAGTGGAATACACAAGTGATAGTGAATAAAATAGTTGGGTCTTTTTTTTCCACAGCAGAAAAATCAGGAGATTCTACTGTGTGTTTTTGCTGAACCACTATTTTTTTTCTCCACAGTGGACATGACCTTGGATGTGGACACGGCCAACAACCACCTCATCATCTCTGATGACCTGAGGAAGGTCCGTTGTGGGTGTTTCAGACACAACAGGGAGGAGCATGCTGAGAGGTTCAACCCTGCACTGTGTGTCCTGGGTACCCCTCAGTTCACATCTGGGCGCCATTACTGGGAAGTGCACATGGGCACAAGCAATGCCTGGGATGTGGGTGTTTGCAAAGAATCTGTGAACCGACGAGTAACATTCACACTCTCTTCAGAGTTCGGCTTCTGGACTGTGGGTCGTAGGGCAGGACCATGCCTCTGGGCCAGCACCAGTTCTATGACTCCTCTCTGGGTGGGCCCCTGGGTGCAACACATAGGGGTTTTCCTGGATATGGATATGGGGATCCTCTCCTTTTACAACCTTAGGGATGGATCCCATATCTTCACATTCACCAAAGTTTCTGCTCCTGAGCCACTGCGTCCATTTTTTGCGCATGGAGATGTCACTTGTGATGATCAAGGGTTTCTGAACGTCTGTACTGGGATAAATTAGGATATTTTCAGTTGTGCAATTCACCCTGGGCAAGGCATATCGACCTTTAGACACACATACATCTGAAGGAAATGGCTGTATGCTCAAGACAAAAGCCAGGAAATTTCTGCTTGGTACCTGTATGGTACAAAGTATAGAAGATAATATTTGTTTTTCAATGAACGATGAATACTGATTATATTGATTAGGAAATTGTTGCATATCAGATATGAGGTAGTGTCATGTTTTTGGAACTTATGTTTACATTTCTGCTCCATGAAATATTTTTGTTTGCAGATTAATTTGCAGATGTTTTCCTTTTTATTTCTATAAGATTAATACACTGTGTTATGAAGATATAAACTAAATACTGATATAAATATGACCCAAAAGATTGATTTATAAATGATCAAAATCCACATGCTATAAAACCAGGAATGTATGTGGGTCTGTGTTCATTTTTTCCTGGTAACTGAGACACATATTCATTTCAGATGCATGTTGAACATTCGCCAGGGTAGACACATGGTCAGAGACACACCACATGGACATTAAATCTGAAATAGTATACACCCTGTTCTCTAATGCCAACAGGATTAAATTAGAAATCAGCAACAAGAAAAATTCATAAACTATTAAACCCTCACATGTATGAACATGACATGACCACATCTAAAATACAGATCAGAGGTGACATTAGAAAAAATTGCAAAATAATCTGATTTGCTTGAACTCTGTTTCACAAGAGGGACAGAAGCTGCTGCAACTCAGAACAGAACTGACAGGAATAAACACAAGGTGGTAGAGGGTAATTCCCTCATCAGGGCTTCAGCTTCCATTTTAAGTGAGCGAGCTAAGGAATTCAAGGACAAGTTAAACAGAAGGAAGGAAATCACTGCAGGGGCAATCAAGAGAACTCTAAATGTCAACACATAATGTCAAGTTTAAAAGTTTTGAAACAAGCCGGGCTCGGTGGCTCAGCCTGTAATCCCGCATCTTTTGGAGGCTGAGGTGAGTGGATTGCCTGAGCCCGCGGGTTCAAGACCCGTCTGGGCAACTTGTTGAGACTTCATCTGTACAACAAATAAAAAATGAGCTGGGTGCAGTAGCGCGTGCCTGTAATTCCAGCTACTTGGAAGGCTGAGACAGAAGGATCGCCGGAGCCCAGCAAGTCCGAGACTGCGGTGGCTGGAAGCGTGCCATTGCACTCCAGTCTTGGCAACAGAGTGAGACTCCAACTCAAAAGAAAAGTTTTGAAACATTTTCCCAAGATCACTATAGTGAATCTTTAGCTATAGTGAGAGACGGTGAGGGTGAATTAAGGGAATGAAGGAGAAGGAGGGAGTATGTAGAGGGGAAAAGAGAGACAGAAGAGGGCGGGGAGAAGGAGAAAGATGGAGAAAGAGGGGAGGAGGGGAGACAGAGGTGGGGGGGAAGAGAGACAGAGACCTGTAAATTAATCACAGTAACACAAGGGAGGGATCGGCAGTCATGGGACACTGCTGGTGATGGGAGGGTGCACTTAACAACATAGAGTGTTCTAAAGGAGGGGAAGTGGGGACCAGCTGGTGGCCCAAACATCACCTGCTCATAGATTACTTCTGTTCCCAATCCTGACTTATAAACCACATCTCTACATTAAATTTATTAGTGAAATAAAAACATAAATAGTAAAACATCTCAGAATAAGAATATAAAGTAAATATTTTTGAACTTCTAGGCAATGTGTTTTATTACCAAATAATAAAAAAAAGTTTAAAAAGATGTGTTTATAGAGTGAAAAAGTTATCATGAGCTAAGGTAAATCCTGAGGAAAATGCTTTTGTGAGTCTGTGTAGGCTATGTGTGCGTTGTGTATAGAGACTGCAGTATGTCCAGTGACGTCCTAGGCCCTCACACTTAATCATCACCCACCCCCTGACTCACCCAGAGCAGCCTCCAGTCCCCAGGCCCCCTTTCATGCCAAATGCCCTGTTCAGGTGCACAATTCACCTTTATTCCCTTTGCTATGTTCTGAGATGCTTAGAGACACACATACTCACCACTGTGTGCAGTGGCCTGCAGGACTCAGCAGAGAGACATGCCTGACCCCAGGAGCAATCGTCTGCACCACGACGTCCAGGGTTGTAGAAGGTACTGCCATCTAGGTCCAAGTTCACTCTGTGATGTTCACACAGTGACCAAATGACCTCATGGTACACATCTCAGAGCACATCCCTGTCATTAAGTGATGCATGACTGTGCACGTGGAAGGACACACCATGTAACCTGTTGAGATCAGCTTTTCCACTCAGCATGATCCATCCAAGCCACTGTGTGTAACAATAGTTCATTCCTTCTCTTTGCCAAGTTGTGGTCCACGGTATGGATTGAATCACATTTTAATCTTTCACCCGTTTGAGGACATTTGAAGTGTTTCCAGTTTGGGGCCATTGCAAATAAAACTACTGTGAAAATTTGTGTACAGTCTCTTGTCTGATCATGTTTCTATTTCTCTGAGATAAATGCCTAGAAGTACATTGCTAGGCTGTATGATAAGTGTATGCTCAGTTTTACAGGAAACAAACTGTTTTTAGGCATAGCTGTACCCACATTATCTTTTAAACATTCCTCAAAGGTTTTTCTGACATCATAAAATAATATGATCTGTAGCTAGTGGTATTTTAAATTCAGGCCCACTATTGAATATTGCTAGATTACCAGGGATCTTGACAGGATTGGCAAAATTTTCCGTTGGAATAATTGAAATAGGACTGAGTTAGATCTTAGGTTTTTGGCTGAAGGTTAGGGAAAGGAAGGTTGAAGGGAAGGGTGGGTTTCTGTTTAATGTTCGTGTAAAGCATTTGAAAGAACTGGACTCAAACTTGACTCCATAGCTTGAGATCCCGATTTGTCAAGGGAGCTGTAATTGGGATGCTGGCAGAGTGAGGTGGAGAATTGAAAGGAAAGGGACAGGTGTGCTTCAGGCGGAGACCAGTGTGGTAAAACGGTCTTCAAGACGGCAACAATGGCAGTGAGACAGGCCATGAGACATGAGACCTAAAGGGTCTGCCCAGCTTCTGCTTTTATAGCAAGATTACATTTGGGGCCACTAAGAAACCCTAAAACCTATTCAACTTGAATAAATGCTCCCCCTCATCTCTTGGAGCATCCTGGACACATTATCTTCAAAAGTTTAGAAATGAGGCCTTTTAAATATTATGTAAAGTTTGGAAAAATTATCAAAGGATGCTCAGTTTGACTCTCTTTTCTGAAAGAAGCGATGAAAGGAAATGCTTTTTTTAAAAGATCACTTAAATCTCACACTTTTCCTGCAGTTGAGGGGGGAAGTAACCCTTACCACCTGGGACACTCTCATACATTTGTTAGTGGGAGTTGAGGGGAAGGATAAAGGAACTAAAACTGGTTAAGTTTATGTAAATCAGGATGAAAGTTTTTTTTTTATTGGGATTTTTCCCTCTGCCCTCATTCTTATCATCACAGGAAGTTTTACACAAGAAATACAAAGTAAGAAAAAGATTTTTTTTTGAGTTGGAGTCCCACTCCACCACTGAGACTGGAATGCAGTGGCATGCTCATGGCCATCCCAGCATCGATCTGCTGGGCTCTGGCGATCCTTCTGCCTCAGCCTTCCAAAGAGCCAGAAGTACAGGCACACACTTCCATGCCCGGCTCATTTTTTATTTATTGTACAGATGAGGTCTTGTCAAGTTGCCCGGCTGGTTTGGAACCCTCGAGCTCAGGCAATCCACTCGCTTTGGCCTCCCTAAGTGATGGGATTACAGAAAAAAGGTATTTAAGATGAGAGTTTTCTTTCAAGGGCTTCGTAGAGATACCTTTTGATGACTCTTCCTAGATAAAAAAAACCCAAAGGGATCATGGCTCTTCCCATTCAATTTGTCTCAGATAAAAAAAATAATGCTTCACACTTTTTTCCTCATGTATTTTACCTTTTATTACTTCATATAATCCTTCCAATACACTTGTGAGGTAGTGTAGGAATTTTACAAAGAAAGTGGTTGACTTGATCACAGTCACAGGACACAATCAAATGAGAAACCCTAACCCTAATTTTCCTAGACTGCTGTCATGGTGGTGGGTTAAGGACTTGCCCAGAAACTGTAGTTGATGTTTACGCAGTTGTAACTCCCGTTGGAAATTTGAAAAATATTGAATGCCAACTCAAGATAGGCTTCACTGAACCTGGCTTGTCAAGGATTTCTCTGCCTTCCTTTCCAGCCCAAGAGGGAGACACACAAAGCAGATTGGTGTTTTTTTCTCATACAGCCTTCAGCAACCTCTGGGTTTCTGCACTCACATTACTTTCAGAAAGCCTGAAGAAAACAGGCAGAGAATTCTGTTACTACTACCTAATCAGTGGTATTCAACAGTGACATTGCAACTTGGTTGCATCAGTGCCTAATTCCCCGTATGTCATCATCCTTTGGGCATTCTTGGGAGTTTCTCATGCCACCACTGTGGAAAAAAGAAAATCTGCTCTCAATTAGTAGCCCTAAGACAGAGGTTTTTTTTTTTCCCCCACCAAATATTAGAGCCTGAGGCAAGATTTCCACTGGGAGAACCATTTGCAGTAGTATCAGTATAACCACCATAACTGCTCACTATCTTACATGCACGTATCATTGCATCTGCACGACAGATGGTGTCATTAATGACTCTATGGATGCCAAGGCTGAGGGTCAATGTTTTCAACTAAAATACATTTAACATAGCAAGAGAACAGAGGCATGCTTATGACAGAGCCTGTGCTCACAATGTTGGGTGTAGCTTATGCAAATCAAGGAGGGGATTCATAATCAACTTTTATATATTTTGTGCCCCCTCTGTATGCAAGTTCCTAATTAGCAGGTAGGTACAAAAATATCTCTAACCTACAACATGCAAGGGAAAATATCCCTGCCACTGTGTCTTGATTCTAGTAGAAGCAGTTGGACAATAGACAGGATACATGAAGTGGTACTTTCAGAGATGAGGACAGCCCTCAAGGAAAATAAAGGTGCAAAAGTGATTTGGAAAGTTTGCAATGTTTGGGGGTATTTCTTTACATCAGTAAGTTTGATTCTATATTCATATCATGAACAGATATCATTAGAAAAGGAATAGGGAAAAAAACTCAAAGTAAGGGCCCAAGAACATCGAATCTGTGATCTTATATGCCTAATCCAGACTTGTAACCCACATCTTCTTCTTCTTATTATTATTATTTTATTTTAAAATTGTGGGGTACAATTCAGGGTTAGGTATATAAATATTCATTGTGCAGGTACCCTTGTTGATGAGGTGTGCTCCCCCTTCCCCAGGCAGATTTCGATTACTGTCAATCCCACTTCCCCACCCCCCCATCCCCCGGCAGTTTCCTGCTACTGTCAATCCTTTTCTTATAGTGTTATGGTAATTGCTCAAGATCCACTTATAAGTGAGACATGTGATAGTCTGTTCCTTGTTTCTGTGAAAGATTACTCAGTATTATAGACTCTTATTCCATCCAGGTTGCTGCGAAATTCATGATTTTGTTCTTCTTTATGGCTGCATAATATTCCATTGTGTATATGTGCCACATTTTTAAAAATCCAGTCCTCTTTTGATGGGCAGCACAGTTGGTTCCATGTTCTTGCTATTGTGAGCAAGGCTGCGATAAACATACGTGTGCAGGTATCTTCTTTATAGAGTTATTTGAGTTCTTCTGGGTGTATTTCCAGTGGTGGGATTGTGGGGTCATATAGAAGGTTGATTTTTAGAACTTTTAGGGATCGCCACATTGATTTCCATAGAGGCTATACTAGTTTACAGTCCCTCCAACAGTGTAGAAGTGTTCCCTTTACGCCACAACCTCTTCAGCATCTGTTACTTTTTTGAGTTATTGATGATGGACCATTCTGACTGGAGTTAGGTGGCATCTCAGGGTAGTTTTAATTTTCATCTCCTTGATGATTAGTGAGGTTGAACGTTTTTTCATGTGTATGTTGGCTGCTCGTTCATATCTTTTGCCCACTTTGTAATGGGGTTGTTTGTTTTTTCTTTACAGCACATATGAGTTCCTTGTAGATCCTTGATGTTAGGCATTTGTCAGACATGGAGTTGACAAATATTTTTTCCCAGTCTGTGGGCTGTCTCCCTGCTCTCTTGGTGGTTTCTTTGGCTTTGCAGAAGCTTGTTAGTTTAATGAGGTCCCACTTGTCTATCTTATCTCTTATGGCCTGTGCATTTTGGGTTTTGTTCAGGAATTAGATGCCAGTTCCAATTTGCATAAGGGTGTGTCCTGCATTTTCTAAGGTTCTTATGGTTTGAGGTTTTACATTTAGGTCTCTGATCCATTTGGAGTTAATTTTTCTGTATGGGGATAGATAGGGGTCCTGTTTCAATCTTCTGCATGTAATCAATCAGTTTTCCCAGCACCATTTACTGAATAGGTTCTCCTCTCCCCAGTAGTGGGTGGTGGAGGCTTTGTCGCAGATGAGTTGGTTGAGAAATTGAGGTTTTGCTTCTGGATTCTCAATTCTATTCCATTGGTCTATATGCCTGTTCTTGTACCAATACCAGGCTGTTTTGATTATTGTAGCTTTATAATATAGCTTAAAGTCTGGGAGTGTGATACCTCCTGCTTTTTTTTTGCTGAGGATTGTTTTGGCTATTCTTGGTCATTTATGTTTCCATATGAATTCATGTATTATTTTTTCTAAGTCTGAGAAGAATGTTGCTGGTAATTTGATGGATATTGCATTAAATCTGTAGATTGCCTTAGGTAGAATGGACATATTAACAATGTTGATTCTTCCAATCCATGAGCATGGGATATTTTTCCACTTGTTTGTGTCATCTTTCATTTCTGTGAGCAGGGTTTTGTAGTTTTCATTGTAAAGGTCTTTCACATCTCCGGTTAGGAAGATGCCAAGGCATTTCATTCTTTTTGTGGTTATTGTAAATTGAATTGTGCTTTTTATTTGGGTTTCTGTTTGTTTATTATTGGTATATAGAAATGCAATTGTCTTTTGCACATTTATTTTATATCCTGAGACTTTGCCAATATCCTTTATCAGTGCATGGAGGTTTTTGACAGATTCTGTTGGGTTTTCAAGGTATACAATCATGTCATATGCAAAGAGAGATAACTTGACTTCCTCTTTTCCTATTTGGATATCCTGATTGCCTTCTCTTCTCTGATTGCTCTAGCTAGGATTTCCAATACCATATTGAACAGGAGGGATGGGAGTGGGAATCCTTGTCTTGTTCCAGTTTTCAGGGGGAAATGATTACAATTTCTGTCTGTTTAGGAGTATGCTGGCTGTGGGTTTCTCACAGATGATTCTTACTATTTTGAGCTATGTTCCACCTATGCCTAGAATTTCGAGGGTTTTATCAAGAAGGGATGCTGGATTTATCAAAAACTTTTTCTGCATCTAATGATGTAATCATGTGATTTTTGTTTTTATGTCTGTTGATGTATTTAACTACATTTATGATCTTAAGAATGTTGAACCAGCCTTGTATCCTGGGGATGAAGCCTACGTGGTCATGATGGATGATTTTTTGAGATGTGTTGTTGAATCCGGTTTGCTAGGATCTTGTTGAGAATTTGAGCATCTATGTTCATCAAATATTTTGGCCTGTCATTCTCTGTCTTTGTTGGGTCTTTACCTGGCTTGGGTATCAATGTGATGTTAGCTACAAAATGATTTGGGGAGAGTCCCATCTTTCTCAATCACCTGGAATACTTTCAATAGGATTGGTATCAGTTCTTCCTTGTATGTCTTGTAGAATTCTGCTGGAAAGTCGTCTGGTCCTGGGATTTTTTTTTTTTGGTAGGTAGTTTTCTTATGACATAGTCAATTTCCCTTGATTGTTAGTGGTTTATTTAGGGTCTCAATTTCTTCTTGTTTCAACTTGGGGAGGTTGTGTGATGTCAGGAAGTTCTCCATTTCTTTTAGGTTTTCAAGTTTGTTTCCATACAAGTGTACACAGTAGTCTCTGATAATCTTTTGTATTTCTTCAGGGTTATCTTTTGTGTTTCTGATTGTGTTTACTTTATCCCACATCTTTAACATACTCACTCTATTGCCTGGCAAAATCTGATGAAGAGAGTTGTGTTAGGAATGTCCATTTGGCAAGGAAATTGGGGTCAATGCCAGCCAACAGTCATCTAGGCTCTGAGACCCCCAACTCTACGGCTCTAAAAGAACTGAATTCCACCAATTTCACCAACAACCTCATGATATAAGAAGTAGATTGATTTCTGCCTTTCCCAGTTACTCCTTGAGATGTGACCTCAGCCCTAGATGTCATCTTGGCTGTTGCCTCACAAAATATCCTGATGAGGACAACCAACTAAGCTGTGACTGGAGTCTTGAGACTCACATAGACTGTGAGATAATATATATGTGTGGTTTAGGCCATAATTTGGTGGCAAGTTATGTGGCAATAATAAGCTTATGGAGAAAGGAAGAGTTTTTGTTTTGTGTTCTTTATGAGAAGACATTTAATGTACATGGAAATGCAAAATGGCTGGCTGAATTGAACATTTCCCTTCTCTTTATTCCCCCCTAGTCACACAGTTTCACTCTGCATTCAGGCTGGAATGCAGTGGCCCAATCATGGCTTACTTCAACCTCCAACTCTTAGACTGAAGTGACCCTCCTGCCTCAACCTCCTGAGTAGCTGGGACTACAGGTATGTGCCACCATTCCTGGCTATTTGTAAAATTATTTTTGTGGTGAAGAGGTCTCACTATGTTGCCCAGGTTGGTCTCAAACTCATGATCTCAATCGATCTTCCTGCCTTGGCCTCTCAAAGGGCTGGAACTATAAGCATGAGCTACTTCACCTGGTTCATTTTTCTTCTCAAGTAATGAAGGACACATCCAAACATGAAAAACAATAGAAAATATTTAAATATAAATTATAGGATAATGTTTTTCTGTATCAAGTATAATAGGCAATGTCAATCGTCAGGTCTTACTCACCAGTGGCTACATACTTGACTTTAAGGACTCAACATACCTTCTGAAGTTTCCAACAGGGAAACCCCTCTGCTCATTTTTTTTAGGTGTTGGAAACTGGCAATGGGTTTCATCACCATCTCACATGTCCTAGGACCATCTCAATACAGAATTTTCCCCATGACCAAGGAAAATAGCACCCAACTTACCCAATTACTTCAAGAATGCAATCTGGGTGCACCTAGCTCCCAAGGAGTTTTGCAATTCCTTCAAGACCCAAGATTGAGTCTTTTCAGTGTTTTGCTGCCAATAAGAACACAGGCCAGGGATTCACAGCAGGCACCTGTTAACATGCTCTCCTCCAGCCTGTAATGAGTAGATGTACAGGTGAAATGGGACCCGATTCTTGGGGCCAATGGTTGGCAGAGTAGACGCATGAGAACGGGATGTTTTCAAACCACTTCCCTCACACACTTTGGACAGAGAACTTGGCATGCAACAGAGTGCCATTTCAAACTATAGGCATTGTGTCTGAGTTTTTATGTCCCAATCCACTTCCTCTTGTACTTTTCTACAGATTTTTCTTTTTTTAATTATTTTAAGATTTTTATTTTAGATTCAGGGGCTCCATAGGCATGTGTGTTACATAGATATGTTGGGTCTCGGGTGGCCCATTCTCCAGATAATGAACAATATATCCAATAGGTAATTTTGGACCCTAACCCCCCTCCTCCCTTCCCTCCATATTGGTGTCCCCAGTGTCTATTATTTCCATCTTTGTGATATTTATCTCTTGTATATGTGTAAGATCATGCAGTGTTGAATTTGCAGTTTCTGACTTAGTTCACTTAGATTGATGGTCCCCAGTTTCATCCTTGTCCCTGCCAAGGACATGACTCCATTATTTTTTATGGCTGCATAGTATTCCATGGTGTGGCTGTACCATGTTCCCTTCAGTTTTCCTCTCCAGGTACCTACCCGATATTCTCCAACTTGCAGTTTGGGTGTCTCAAAGTGTGGCACGGCTGCTCTACTCCTGCATCACCTGTGTTATTGCTCCCAAGCTCCAGGCTCCTCAGGTTTTCATTACTAATAATAACTGAGGCAATATATGAACAGATTTCACCCGTAAAGAAACAACCACACAACCTGCAAAAAACAAACACATGCTAGAGTTATGAGGGCCTGTCTCCAAAGCTTTGCATTATCAAGTGTCAAGTACTCTTGGGCCTGTCTCTTTACTTTTATGAATGAGGGACTCATCACAGAAACAAGAGTGCAGTAGCATAATCATAGCTTACCACAGCTTTGACCTCCTAGACTGAGTAGCTGGAACTACAGGTGCATGTTTTGCTGTCCCACTTCTCCAGCTCTTCACTCGACATTCACTTCTTTAATGAGAACTTTGCTAACTGTCAGTCAATCAGCTAACAAATGGCATCCACTTTATTGCAGACATGGCACTAGGTTCCTGGGATTCAGCAGAGAACTGGAAGAAATATGAAATTCCAACACCATAAAAAAAGAAATGGGTGTGTAATATGCCTTTTAGACACTCAGTTCTTTATAAATAAAAAAAAAAGTAAGTTGCAGACAGAGGGAAGGCAGTGTCCTATTTCTGCATGAAACCATCGATGAGAGAAGTTCTAAGTAATAAGGCAGAATTTAGCAGAAGCCCATGAAATTTCAATCCCTCAGTCTCTGGGGGAAGAGAATCTCTGGCAGACGAAATTAGCACAAGCGTCTGACACAGAAGGCAGCTTGGTGTCATAAAGACCTGAGATAAGCATAGTCCAGCCACCACAGAGGACATGAACAGGAGATGTGCAGGAGACAGGCCAGAGGGTTAGGCAGGCCACCCATAAGGAAATGATACCCTGTCTGGAATTAAAGGGGAAGCCATAGACGGTTTGAAGACTGAAGGACAGAAGAGTCTTAAGATTGGACTTAAACTGAAAACTGAACAAAAGGCATCCATCCACACTCTCTCTTCCATGTAGCAAGCAAAGGCGGGAACGAGAAAACATGTGGGGCAATGCTGAAATAGTTCCAGCCAGAGATGGCGGTGGGTTGACTGACCATACTTACCAGCAGAGGACAAGGGAGGATCCAACGACTCTGTTCTAAGGATATGTCTATTATTACGAGGGGGTCCAGAATTATCTTTTGAGGCTAGTCCCTTGTTGTGCAGGTTTCCCCACTAGGTAAGTGTTCTAGGAACCTGTTGGCATCCATGTAGCAGCGACTGTTGTCATAAGAGGCTGTGTTTAGCAATTGTGAATTTTTTTTTAGATTGTTTCAATGAGTTTGCCCATTTCATGATGGGTGATTTACAAGCACACCTGCCCACACTGCACTGAGTGTTCAGCCATTTTTGAACAAAAACCACATGACCCCCATGCCCCACCCTATTCATCTCATCTCGCCCTGGCAACTTTTTTCTTGTTTCAGGTATTTTTAAAAGTCCTCAAAAGGGAAGAGTTTTGCTGATGTGGAAGAGGGAAATTAAAAAACGGCAGAAACACTGAAAGGACATCAAAATCGATGAGTTCAAAACGGTTATGAGCAGTGGAAAAAGCATCTTGATAGATGTATTGCATCAAACAGAGAGACCTTTGAAGGTGACTGTAGTTTTAACATGGAAGAATACATACACATTTTTTCTAAATATATTATGGGATTTTTTAGGGAACCCCTCATATGTCTGAGTCAAGCCATTAGAAAATTTGTATTTGAAATGCCTATTTAAATATCAAAGTAGTTATGTTTAGAATTTCCCTAAGCAAGAGTCTGAAACCAGAATAAATATATATGTCTGTAAATATACACATGAGAGTCTTCTGCATATGGAGACCACTTCAAGCCATAAATGACAATTCACAGGATGAGCATAGAGAGAAGATGTTGAGACCCGCTAGGAAACGTCCCAGAGATCAGAGTTCAGGAAGATCAGAAACAAGTAAAGGAGACCAAGAGGGAGAAGTGAGGATCAGGGAAAACCAAAGCCCAAGTGAAATACGTGTTTCAGAATGGAGGTTGGGTGGGGGCAATCCAAAGTGGCAGTAGAGTTGGGGTTTAGCCAGGACAACATGAGGGAAAGAAAGGATGCTGAGTGAGATGACGTAAGGCAATGACCACAGAGGACCATGAAATTCAAACTGCATCAGAAGGAAAGTGAGGAAGGTGGAAAGGGAAAGCCAATGGGAAGTTGCTGGTCCAATGGCTGAAGCCCCAGGAGAATTAAAAAGTGGTTGCGTGGTGGCTCATATCTGTCCAGGAGGATTGCTTGAGCCCAGGAGCTCAAGACCAGCTTGAGCAATGCAGTGAGATCTTGTCTCTACAAAAATAAAAGTAAATTCTCCTGGTGTAGAGGTGCACACTTGTAGTTCCAGCTACTTGGGATGCTGAAGCAGGAAGATCACCTGAGCCCAGGAGGTTGAGGCTGCAATGAACTGTGATCATGTCACTGCACTCCAACATGGGGGACAGAGTGAGATCTTGGACTCACCCAAAAAAAAAAAAAGTGAATGCATGTGTTTACAAGGCAAAGTGGCTGGAGGAGACACAAAGTACTGTTGGAACACGATGTTGAAAATGAGAGCACAGATGAAATGTGGTTATTGTAAATAATGTGCAGGGCTGAGTTGTCCAGTATTGGAGTCACTGGCAAATACAGCTATCGACTACCAAAAGCTGGAGTGGCATGCCTGAGGCCCTGAATCCCTACTTTTTTAAAGTTTTCATTAGCTTAAATTTAAAAGTTGATTCTCAAGTTACTGGAAGACTTAAGTATGTGTAGATCTCCTTTGGCATGTGAGTTTTTTTAAGAGATAAGTTCTCACTCTGTCACCCAGGCTGTAGTACAGTGGTGTGATCATAGTTCACTGCAGCCTCCAACTCTTGGACTCAAGTGATCCCTCAGCCTACCGTGGTAGGTAGCTCAGCTTACCATGTAGCTATCTACCTATCTATCTCTCTATCTCTCTATCTACCTACCTACCTACCTACCTACCTACCTACCTACCTACCTACCTACCTACCTACCTACCTCTCTATCGAGATTGGGTCTTGCTATGTTTCCCAGAATGGGCTTGAACCCCTGGCCCCAAGCTCTCCTGCCTTGGCCTCCCAAAGTGTTGGCATTAAGGTATGAGCTGCTCTGCCCAGCCAAAAATTTTTTCCAGTTGTATGTTTTATAAAATCAAAATAGAAGTTAAATATTTCTAATGAAAATTTACCATTGGAATGGTAATGTTCTATGAGTATAAAATACACACTGGATTTTGAAGTCCTTATACAAAAAAATGTTAAATCTCAATCGTTTTTATATTAATTACATATTGCTATAATTGGATACTTTGTGTTATTATTAAAATTAATTTCACCTGCTTCCTTTTACTTTTTGATGTCCTTTTAAACTATTTTTGTTGCCTATATAATATTTTCATCAGAGAGTGTTTCTCCAGGATGTGACCAGGGTAGTCTTTGCCTCAAAATGAGCAAATGAACTAGATCATTTAAAGACGTATAGGACAAGGGTGTGAGAAGCCAAGTTATACAGAAGATTGTTGTAGAAACTGAAATCAACCAAGATGACAGGAACAACAATGGTGAGAGATAAACGAACCACGTACTAAAAATCTTCAAGGAACAGGTGGCATCAAGGCTGGGAGTAGGCAGCATTATTTAACCAGCACCTCTTCTCTCCCCTCCACCTGGCCCCTCCCTCTCACACCCAAGCATTCAGCGGAGACTGACTAACCTCAGATGACGTATGTTGCACAACGGGTGGCTCAAGACCTCATGCAGAAGGGCAAACATCCTTAGGGAGATGGTCATACAGTTCAGGCTCAGGCAGTGCAGATTCTGGTTATGAACCACGGCCTTAAACACGTCATCAAAATCTGACCCCGCCGAGAGGTATGACAACCTGCAGAAGAAGAAATTGTTCAAAACGCCCAGTGAAGGTCACACAGAGTGTGAGCATCTTCCCTGTGTCTATTCCTGCCTACCCTCCTTCATTGTGGAACAGAGTCTGAGCACTCAATGTTTTCTCAACACTGCTCTCCATCTTAGATTCCTAGTCAGCTCAGAGGACTTCTGCTAATTCCAAGATCAGGCTGTTGACTTTGAAGTCATCCTCTGGGTCTTATTTACAGGTTTACTTTTCTGACCTTTCTGTAAGCTGGGTCCATGAGTAGGACACTAAAAAAACACATGTCCACATGCAAAATTAAACGATGCTTTTCTATATGGTAGGAACAAAAGCCATAACACAGGGGGTGCCAGAAAATAAAGCAAAACAAACAAAAAAATCACATATGCACATTTTAAGTATGACACTCACTCAAAAGATGGTGTTAATCAAATGAATGCTAGCATCACCAGGTGGCAGGCAGGACAAAGAAAACTGTGGAAACACAGATAAGTGAATGTCATACTACACATTGCTACTGTAATTCAATCCTTCTTGGAAAAGTAACACATAGATAAAATGTGCATACATTTTTTTGGCACCCCCTGTATGGTCACTATATCCACAGGATCTGGCACACATTAATAATTTGCAATTTTATGGAAAAATTAAAAGTGTTTCACAGTCATGGAGTGAACCACCACTATCACCCCCACTCCTCCACTCACCTGGAAAGAGAGTTTCCGTGATGTCCTTGAAAGTTGAAGCAAAACATCAGGGAAACATGTTTGATCATTACCCCCTTAAGGGCCATATGGAGAGAAGATTTAGGAACCCACAACGAACAAGAGAGATGTGAAAGCGAGGCGAGAGAGATGTGAAAGGGAGGTAAGGGAGATGCAAGAGATGAGAGAGACATGAAAGAAAGATGAGAGAGACATGAATGCGAGCCCCTTGTAGTATACTGGGAATTTGTTTCTCTAGTTCAAAAGGTCACCCAAAGTTTTTATGTGGAAGGTATGAGAAGGTCACATCACCATGTGTGGAAGAAACAACCCGAGCTGTAGCAAACAGGTGACTGGTCCTTCTACCACGACCACACACCTGCCCACCCCATGCTGAGTGTTCAGTAGTTTTAGACCAAAAGCAGCATGACCCCATGCCCCACCCTCCCTATTCACCTGAGCACACCCAAGCGACTTTTTCTGGTTTGTTTCTCCGGATGAGAAAAACCCTCAAAGGGAAACATTTTGCTGATGTGGAAGAGGTGAAGCAATAATAACAACAAAAAACGGCAGAAACACAGAAAGGCAGCAGCATTGATGAATTAAAAAACCATTCTGAGCAGTGGGAAAAGTATCTCGAGGGGTATTGCATCACATGCAGAGTGCTTGGAAGGTGACTGAAGGTAAACCATGTGAGAATAAATGCACAACTCTATAAATAAACTCCACTTCTTTCTGGGCCCCCCCTGTATTTCCATAGCACACATGTAAACACTAACGGCACTGCATTTCACATCTCTTTGGGAACATTCCACCCTGCCATTCAGATGCCTAACAGACCTCTCAATGTTACAACAACAGCCTTAGATGGACCTCCCTCAAATTCCAGCTCCAGTCCCACATCTTCCCAACCCAGTGGTGACTCTCACTGGACTGCTTTTCCACCCAGAGATCCTGGGAACACTAGACTCCTCTCTCATATCCACTCAGCCCAGCCAAGAGCTTTTTTCTTGCTAGTACCCCTCAAAGACAGCCCCTCA
The DNA here is from genome assembly GCA_027257055.1 of Cephalopachus bancanus. Classification (NCBI taxonomy): domain Eukaryota; kingdom Metazoa; phylum Chordata; class Mammalia; order Primates; family Tarsiidae; genus Cephalopachus; species Cephalopachus bancanus. The sequence goes on from JAPVLO010000945.1 coordinate 273,226, forward strand.
CCAGCCTCTGCTGCCCACACCCTCAGCAGATGCACCACGGAGTCTCACCCAGAAGATGGAAACAGTCTCCTCAGAGCTCCCTGGTTCCACCCTGGCCCCTGCTGTCTTGATATTTTTTTTTTTTTGTAGTCGGGGTCTCCCTCTGTTGCCTAGGCTGGAGTGTGGTTGCACAATCACAGCTCAATTGCAGTCTTGGTCTCCTGGGCTCAGGCAATCCTTCCACCTCAGCCTCCTGAGTAGCTGAGACTACAGACACCAGGCCCAGCTAAGTTTTTCAATTTCTTTTTGTAGTGACGAGGTCTCACTATGTTACTCAGGCTGGTCTTGAACTCCTGGGTTCAAGCAATCCACCCGCTTTGGCCTCCTGAAGTGATGGGATTTTAGACATGAGCTACTGTGTCCAGGCTGATCTGCTATTTTTAGCATGGTGTTCAGAATAAGTCTCTTAAAATGCAAGTATCTCGGCAGAAAACTCCTCACCTCACTCCAGAAAATCCAGTCCCAATGCTGGTCTACAATGCTATGATCTCGCTGTGCACAACTGTGAGCTGTTTCCCCATACCTCCCCCAACACACTGGTCTAAGTATGTGGGCCTCTGAACACATCAAGCCCTTGGCACCCATATCCCCTTTCCAGGGGATGACCAGTAGTTGTTTACTTAGCTCATGCCTCCACTGCATTTAAGCCTCTGTTGAAATATCACATCCTCTGTGGAGAATATTACCAGAGCCTCCATATTACCACCAGCTGCTCCCTTATACTCCTTTTCTTGATATTCTTTTTACCCATACCACTATTGCTGTAAAATATACTGTGAAATGCATGTACTTTTTATGTTTGCCAATTTCCCATCTTACTGGATAGACAGCAAAGAATTTCCTACCCCCCCCCCGACAGATATATCCCAAGGGCTTCAACTGGCACCTCAAATGAGGCAGAAAGAAGGCATTCTTTTTTAATGAAAGCAAAGCTAATCAGGCCAAGTGTGGCAGCTGACATCTGTCACTCCAGCATATTGGAGGCCAAGGCAGGTGGCTCGTTTGAGCCCAGGAGTTTAAGACCAGCCCAGACAGCATAGCAAGACCTTGTCTCTAGAAAAAATACTTTAAAAATTAACTGTGTGTGGTGGTGCATACCTGGAGGCTGATGTGGGAGGCTCGCTTGAACCCAGGAGGTCAAGGCTGCAGTAAGCTATAATTGTGCCACTGCACTCAGCCTGGCTGACAGAGCGAGACTCTCAAAAAAAAAAAAAAGGAAATAAAGAATTAAAAAGAAAGTAAAGCTAACCACTGGACTGCCAGAACCCCAGGAACATTCTGCACCATTCCATGGGCTGACTGAATCATCAGCAGTGTTTCTTGTTGAACTCCTCGAAATGGAGACAACTGTTCATTCTTCCAGTGACCCTGTTTGGGCAAGTGCAGCTATCCTTTCATCTGACTCTAATGCACTCCTGAGAAGGAAATTGCTCGACTCTAGCCCTGACCGTGTCTGCTCTCTTCCTTGTCACAGACACACTAAAGATGGATGAGAAGTACAGAAAAGTGAGCTATTGGCCATAGGCTTCCTACCTCGAACCTTGTCGTAAACACAGAAAGTTAATCCTTGTTGGGTGCAGTGGCCCACCCCTATAATCCCAGCACTTTGGGAGGCCGAGGTGGGAGGACCACTTGCATCCAGGAGTGTGAGACCAGCCTCAGCAACATCAGACCACATCAGAGAAATGCCAATCAAAACCACATTGAGATACCACCTAACCCCAGTAAGAATGGCCATCATTCATAATGCAAACAACAACAGACGCTGGCGAGGATGCAGAGAAAATGGAATGCTTCTATACTGGTGGTGGGAACGCAAACTAGTGCAACCTCTTTGGAAGATGGTGTGGAGGTTTCTGAAAGAAGTAGAAATTGACCTTCCATATGACCAGCAATTCCCCTATTGGGAATACACCCAGAGGAACTCAAATCATTCTACAAAAAAGATAGCTGCACATGTATGTTTGTTGCAGCTCTATTCACAATAGCAAAAACATGGCACCAATCATGTTGCCCATTGAAGCTGGACTGGATTAAAAAAATGTGGCACATATACACAATGAAATATTATGCTGCCATAAAGAAGGACAAACATATGGGCTTCGCAACAACTTGGATGGATTTGAAGTCGATCATACTGAGTGATCTATAACAGAAACAAAGAACAGTATACTATATGTTCTCACTCATAAGCAGACCTTGAACAATTATAATACTATAAGAAAGCCATTGGCAGTAGTGGGAAACCATCAGGGGAGGGGGGCTGGGATTGGCAGCTGAGAGAAACTACTAGGGGAGAGAGGGGTATACCTCATCAACAAGGGTACCTGCAAAATCAACGTTTGTTTACCTAACCCTGAATTGTACCCCACATCTTTATAATAAAAATAAGTTAATTTTGAAAAAAAGAAAGACCCCATCGCCGCATAAAATAAAATTTAAAAAATTAGCTGGATATGGTGGTGTGTGCCTATAATCCCAGCTACTTGGGAGGCTGAGGCAGGAGGATAACCTGAGCCCAGGAGGGTGAGGCTGCAGTGAGCCATGAATGTGCCACTGCACTCCAGCCTGGGTGACAGAGTAAGACACCACCTCAAAATTAGAAAGGATAAAGGAAAAGAAAAGAAATTAAGCCTCATGTGCTTCAACCCCTCTTGTGGGGAGAGGTTTCCAGACATGGGATTGTGCAAAACCCAAAACGAGATCGCTTCCTTTCACCTGAGCAACTTGTGTTTCGTCAGTCCTGGAATCAATTGCCTTTTATGTTCTGAAATAACTACCCAGGACTTCAGGACTTCCCCACGCCCAGCAGCCCTTTACAGCATCATGTATGTTCCCCTGCCTTCATTCCTATTCCCTGAATTCCTTTTCATCATGGGGATAAGTATTTCCTCACGTATAGGCTTCCCCTAGAGCAGGAAAAGGAGATTGCTGCTACTCTTGGGGGAAACGCTAAGGTAGAGAGCAACATGATACCTATGAGAGCGTTTCAAGTTTACAGTCGGGGTGTCTCAGGGCCTTAGACAAAACCCTCTCTGAAGTGTCGTCAAGGTTGCTGTTGCAGATTTCTAGCTCCCGGAGTGTCTCCATCGTGTGAAGCAGAGAGCAGGTGTCTCTCCAGTAGAGCAGGCTCTTCATTTGACTGCAGGGAAGGAAAGTGGCAATCTCCAGTGGGAGTCATTCAACTCCAGCGATTTGAAAAACCGTGCCTCTGGGAAGGTGTCTTTTGAGAGTGCCCGGTACCTGACTCAGACATGATACCAGGAAGGAAGAAAACAAACATAGCCAAGCATGGAAACAATACCCAGGTCCACCACGGTAGCTGGTGTCTCTGTATTAGCCCAACATACCTGGGTCCTCAACTAAGGGCCATCTCGCCACCCAGGGTGGACACTGGGCAACATCTGAAGACGTGTTTTCCTGTCACCGCTGGGAAAAAGGACATGCTACTGGCCAGGGCAGAGGCCCAGGGTGCTGCCAAACAGGGTGCCATGCACAATACAGCCCCCACCACAAAGAGTCCTTTGGCCCCAATGTCAACAATGCTGGGTTTTACTTAATTCATTTTATTATTAGTATTACTATTATTTGTAGAGATGAGGTCTCACTAATTTGCCCAGGCTGGTCTCAAACGCCTGAGCTCTAACAATCCTCCCACCTCAGCCCCCCTAAGTGCTGGGATGACAGGCGTGAGCCACCACACCCGGCCAAAAATGCTGAAATTTAACTTAGAGACCCTGAGGATGAGCTGAAGCAGAAAGAATTTTAGAATATTGGTCCAAGTAGAATCAAGATTGGAATTCCAGTTCTGTGTAGCCTTGAGTTCATCTTGTCACAGTCAACAAGTTCTAGAATTGGGAATACTGCAAAAAGAAAAACAATTCTTTTTTAAAGACTCACCTAGGAGTTAGTTTCCCAGCAAACTCCTTGTCTCCAAAGATGTGAACACTCAGCTTAAGTTTCTGGAGAGAACGGCAGTGCTTCAGACAGTATAACAACACCATCAGGTCTCTGTTGGCTTGAATATAAAAGGTAGCCTCCGAGAAAAAGCCCATCATCTGGCTCACAAATTCTTCCTCCTGATTCTCAAACAGACAGTAAAACAAAGGCGTGTGGTGCTCCATGGCTTTTAGTTCATCACCCAATCGCTGCATTTGTGCCAGCAGGTACTCCTTGAAGCGAATTGCCATGGGGAGTTGACAGCCCAAGGACATCTCCAGGACCTTTCTTCTCCTCTCATTAAGGAGGCCAAAAATGAAATTGATGATGGGATCAAAGTCATTGTACTGATCCCTCTTGTCTTCATTCACTTTGTTACCCAAGGGGAGGGGGCAATCAGCAACTGTCATCAGGTAGCCCATGGCCCCACAAAATTCCTGGATGTTCACATGGGCGAACTGGTAATGGTTTTCATGACTGCTGCTGGGAAAAAGAATATTCAGAGCCTGCAACATGCCGACGTCAGCCTCGGTAAGCCCAACAGTGCTGAGGTCTCCGACACTGAAATTCAGAGTGTTTTGAAACAGTCCTTCCACTGCCAGCACACCCAGGTGCTTTAGGAGAACAAGGGGGGACTGACCACCGGGAACTCCAGCCCCAGACGTCAATGTACGGGCAAGGAAATGGGCATAGATATCTGTGGGCGTTTGGTAGGAGAGGGGGATGTTGTCCCCCATGACCATCTGTTGGTTCAGCACCGAACACGTGATCCAACATAGAATGGGGACTCTGCACAGACCCACAAGCACCTCGTTCTTGTGGACAAACTTGAAGGCTGCTGCAGCCCTCTGGCTGTCCTTGAAAAATAAGTTGAAATATATTCGCCTCATTTCATCTGAGAGCTGCAGGAACACATTGCAATCTGTTGGTTTCATGAATGCTTTGAGGGCCTCCTCACCAATGGGCCTTGATGTGAGGAGGAACCAGGAGCCCGGAGCCATTTTTCTCTGCAGCAAACTGGCCAGGAGAACCGGTACCGGGACCTGCTCTCTGCTGTCACTGCACAGAAAAGATTTTTCCGTGCTCACGGTGAAATTCATGTTGTCCAAGTCCTCAAGGATAAACAGGAGCCTCCGGGAGTCAGACAGGATGTCTGCAATCGGGGCCGGGCCCTCGGACCAGTCCTTGGAGATCAGCTCTACCAAGCTACTGTGGGTCATCTGGTTCATTTAGTGAGCTGTGAGGTGAACCACGTAGGAGATCCTGCCCTTCCACATGTTTCCACTGTCACTGGCCCACTGCAACACCGCCATTTTGACAATCATGGATTTCCCAGCTGCTGCGTGTCCCGTCAGGAGTATATTAAGATTTTCTTTGGGGTAAGAGTCATGAGGATCAATTGCCAGTTGAAGAACGTAGAAGACATCCATGGCAACTTCACAGAAGAATTGATGGTGGAATTCTTCCAAGGGGGATTTTTCCCACTGGAGCATGAATTTTTCCTTCATGAGCACTTTGTGCATCTTTTCACTACCTAAGCCAGTGAGTACAGGGCAGAAGATAGAGCAAAGATACACGTTTAAGATGTAAAAGCAATTTCACACTGTTTTCATAGTTACAGTAAATGTCAGTAACATAAAAATAAGAGCTTTTTAACTTAGTACCATTCATCACAGAGATACAGATATGAGGAAATCTGTTCATCCATACAACCGAACCAGTAGATCGATGGCTTAGTCATCCTTGAAGGACTTCCAATTGTCAGTTAACAATATATTGAATTATCTTGGCAACAAGGACCTAGTTCTTTTCTCTTTTGTGATTCTTCAGATTTTATACAAGGGGGGGACCCAAAAAACCTGAGAATTATCTTTTGGAGGATGGGTCACCTGTAGGACAGGCTTCCCCCTCCAGATGAGTATCTAGGAACCCACAGCACCCGTGGACCAGCATGCGTTGTTGTGAGAGACTGCACTCAGCTTCAACAAAATTTTTTGGAGATTCTTTCAACACCTTTGCCCATTTCATGGTGGGTGATTTACAGGAACAACCTGCCCACACCACACTGAGTGTTCAGCAGTTTTTGACCCAAAACAGCATGAACCCCATGCCCCACCCTCCCTATTCACCCAATCACACCCTGAGCAAATGTTTTTTTTTTTTTTTTTGGTTTCCCATGATGAAAAAGATTCTCAAAGGGAAATGTTTTACCAATGAGCAAGAGGTAAAACAAAAAAACGGCAGAAGCACCAAAAGGCATCAAAGTGAATGAGTTCAAGAATTGTTTTGAGTAGTGGAAAAAGCATCTTGATAGGTGTATTGCATCCACTGGGGAGTACCTTGAAGGTGACTAAAGTTTAAACAGAAGAATAAATACACAATTTTGAATAAATAAATTCCAGGGTATTTTGGGCCCCTCTTATATAATAAAAAAAATCTAAATGCAGAGAACCAGAAAACCATGGTCCATGATCAAGAAAAAAAAATATTCTGAGAAATGTCTATATAAGCCCTTTGCTCATTTTTCTGATTGGGTTGTTTTCTTGCCATTGAACTGAGTAATGTAAATATTTTGAGCTTTAGCCCCTTATCAGACATACAGTTTGCAAATAGTTTCTCTCAATCCATGGGTTGTCTCTTTAGTAACTGTTTCCTTGGCTGTACAGAAGACATTTTAGTTTGATACACACACCCACAAATGATAAGTGCATGAGTGATAGATTTGTTAATTAGCTTGAGTTAGTCATACCACAATGTAAGCAAACATACAGAAAAGAACACACAATGCTCATACACATATACAATTGTCAATTAAAAATATATTTTAATGCCGGGCTCGGTGGCTCAGCCTGTAATCCCAGTGCTTTGGGAGGCTGAAGTGAGTGGATTGCCTGACCCCACGGGTTCGAGACCCGCCTGGGCAGGTGAGAACTCATCTCTACAATAAATCAAAAAATTAGCCGTGTGTGGTAGTGTGCGCCTGTAGTTCCAGCTACTGGAAGGCTGAGGCGAAAGGATCGCCGGAGCCCACCAGGTCGAGGCTGCGGTGGCCAGGAGCGGCCACTGCACTCCAGTCTGGGCGACTGAGTGAGACTCCAACTCAAAAATATATATATATATTTTTAAAAAAGGCCCATAGACACACAACCAGATGTAAACTAGCTTTTGAAATTAAGAGCTAAGGATTTTATGGTTACATTTTACAATGAACATTATTTGTCACGCATAAAGAATATACATAAGAATCAGATGGAATAATCAGATGGCAACTCTAAAGTAAATACACACTATTTGAGACACAATTCACTAGATGGATGAATAGATGGCACACAGCAGAAGAAAGGATTTGGTAGTCTCAACACAGATTAAGAGATCTGTCCTAACTTAAGCACAGAGAAATAGTCACGAGACCAATTACACCATCAGGGATCAGCACTACAATATCAAAGGATATGGGTATAAAATCCATGGAATGGAGCCACTGGGAGATCTCACCGTCCATATGCTAGGATGAATATTATAAAAAAAAAGACAAAAGATAAGCGTTGGCAAGGATGTGGAAAGGAACCCTCTGTACACCGTTGGCAGGAATATACACTGGCATAGCCATTATGGAAAACAGTACAAAAGTTCCTCAAAAAAGTTTAAAATAGCCGGGCTTGGTGGCTCAGCCTGTAATCCCGTGCCTTTGGGAGGCTGAGGTGAGTGGATTGCCTGAGCCCGCGGGTTCGAGACCCGCCTGGGCAGCGAGACCTCATCTCTACAATAAATAAAAAAATCAGCGGGGCGTGGTAGCGCATGCCTGTAATTCCGGTTACTCGGAAGGCTGAGGTAGAAGGATCGCCGGAGCCCAGCAGGCGAGGCTGCGGTGGCCGGGAGCGGCCACTGCACTCCAGTCTGGGTGATCGAGTGAGATTCCAACTCAAAAAAAAAAAAAGTTTAAAATAGAAACACCATGTGGGCAAGTAATCTCACGTCCAAGGATACAGACAAAGGAAATGAAATCATTGTCTTGAAGAGACCTCTGCACTCACATGATCATGACAGTATTATCCACAAGAGCAAAGACATGGAAACAACTCCAGTGCCCAATGACAGATAAACGAGCGAAGAGAATGTGAGATTCACATGCAATGGAATATTAATCAACCTTAATCAAGAAAGAAATCCCACCATTTTTGAAAACATAGATAAACTCGAAGGACATTATGCAAGTCTAATAAGCCAGACACAGACAAATACTTCATGATTTCACTTATATGGAGAACCGAAGAAAAAGGTGAATACAAGGCTGGGTGCAGTGGCTCATGCCTGTCATCCCAGCACATTGGGAGGTGAGTGGGTGGGGGTTTGACTGCACCCAGGAGTTTGAGACCAGCCTGGGTAACTCGGTGAGACCTCATCTCTACAATAAGTAAAAATAATAGCCAGGCATGGTGATATGCACCTGTAGTCCCAGCTACTTGGGAGGCTGAGGCAAAAGGATGGCCTGAGTCCAGGAGGTTGATGCTGCAGTGAGTCATGAGCATGCCACTGCACTCCAGCCTGGGTGACAGAGTGAGACTCTGAGAAGGAAGGAGGGAAGGAAGGGGAATGGAAGGGAAGGGATTCAGCAGGAGGAAAACATATGGGGAAAAAAAACTTTCAACATCTTTTGGATTTCTCCAAAAAGATTCAATGCCAGAAGGCATGGAAGCAATTTATACAATATTATAAGGAGTGACTGGTGAGTATTTTGTCCAGTCGAGTTTTTGTTTGTGTACACATTCAAGGCCCAGTGTGGTGGCTCACACCTGCAATCCCAGCACTTTGGGAAGCTGAGGTGGGAGGACCTCTTGTGCCCAGGGGTTTGAAACCAGCCTGGGCAACCCCATCTCTACATAAAATTTTTTTTTATTAGGCAGGCATGGTGGTGCACACCTGTAGTTCTGCTACTCAGGAGACAGTAAGGATCACCTCAGTCCAGAGGTGAAGGCTGCAGTGAACCCTGACTATGCCACCGCACTCCAGTCTAGGTGACACAGTGAGAACCCCAACTCAAAAAAAAAAGACATTCAAGTAGTCTTGGCACAATAGTACATTAAGGATTCCCATGAATCCTTTTGGGGTTTAGATTGGGAGGCAGCAATGAAGTGTCCCGTTAACTAAGAGGATGAAATGGTTGCTGGGGACTCAGGGGACAGGGGTGTACACAAGCTTTGTCCAGGCCTGGACACAGAAATGAGCCCAAACACGATGTGCATGATTGCCGTCAAGAGCCAATGAGAGGAACCTCGAGGACATAAAAGGTACATAACAATGGAAAGGAGGGAGGAGGTAAAGGGAACAAAGAAACCCATCTGTCATGGTGAGGCAGGAGCCATACTATGATTTTTTTTATTTTAAATATGAGGCATTAGGTATACAAGTGATCATCATACACGTAAAGTCTGGGCCTTGCTTTGGTCCCCACATCACCTGGTTTGAGATCAGGCACCCCTATTGATGTTATGTGCTAAGGGAACATACCTCAAAATAGTAAGAGCCATCTGTGATAAACCCACAGCCAACGTATTGCTAAACAGCCAGAAGCTGGAAGCATTTCCCCTGAAAACCAGAACCAGACAAGGCTGCCACTCTCATCCCTCCTGTTCAACATAGTATTGGAAGTCCTAGGGCAATCAGACCAGAGAATGTATCAGGGGTATCCAAATAGGAAAAGAGGAAGTCAAGTCATCCCTCTTTGCTGATGATATGATCCTATACCTTGAAAACCCAAGAGAATCTGTCAAAAACTTCCTTGCACTGATAAGGGACTTTGGCAAAGTCTCAAGGTACAACATAAACATGCAAAAGACAGTCGCATTCTTATACACCAACAGGCAGAGAGGCAAATAAAAAGCACAATCCCATTCACAATAGCCACAAAAAATGAAACACCTCAGTATCTTCCTAACCAGAGAAGTGAAAGATCTTTACAACAAGGACTAAAAAACACTGCTCAAATAAGTCAAAAAATGACACAAACAAATGGAAAATATTCCATGCTCATGGCCTGGAAGAACCAACATACTATAATATTTTAACCAGAAAGACACAAAAGTTTCAGCAGCCTAGTATTTCATAATTTTTCTCAATATTAGAAGAAACGCCGAAGGTCCAGAACTCTACAGTCCAGTTTCTTCCATTTTATTTCATTTTACTTATAAATTCAGACAGTCACATAAAAACATTTGCTTGAGAAGTCACTATGCTCCTACTAATAAGGACCTAACGGATGTTTAGGGTAAACTATTAACCCTAGTTACATCTTGAAGGTGTGGTTTTAAATGATGACTCTTTTAAAATAAATGTTATTGTGTGTATTTGAGGTTTCTAACATGCCATTATGGGATACATATGGATAGTGAAATAGTCACACTAGCGGAGCAAATTAATACATCTGTCATCTCACACAGCCACATTTCTGTGTGACAAGAGCAGTTAAAAGCTATATATTTGACAAGAATCCCCATATCATACATTCGTGTGAACTCTCATCCTCCTGCCATGTATCAGACCTCTAGACTTGCTCAGCCTACCTGTCTGCTACTTCCTTGGATTGATTCATTTCTGACATGTCCTTGTTTCTTGACTTCTTACATAGTGAGTCTGTATCATTTCACATTCAAAAGGTTGGGGATGGTGGCTCACGCCTATAATCCCAGCACTTTGGGTGGTCGAGGTGGGAGGATTGTTTGGGCCCAGGAGTTTGACAACAGCCTGGGCAATGTAGCGAGCCCTTGTCTCTATCAAAAATAAAAATATAAAACAATATCCAGGCATAGCAGCATGTGCCTTTAGTCCCAGCTATTCCAGAGGCTGAGGCAGGAGGTTGTCTGAGTCCAGGAGGTCGAGGCTGTGGTGAGCCGCGATGGTGTCACTGCACTCCAGCCTGCGCAACACAGTGAGATCCTGACTCAAAAAAAAAAGCAAAAAGAAGCTTTGCCAGCATTTCACCTGATTAAACACACCTGAGGTTGAGGTCTAGGCGACTCAAATGTCTATGGTCTGAGCCAAGGGGGAGTCTGAGAAGACATACACAGGGAGAATTCTCGGGTTTTGTTTTTCTTCCCACTACTGCCTATCTAGGAAGCTGCTAGAATAAAGCGTCATTTCTGAGGCACCGGGCTGTCACCACGCACACTATAAGAGGCTTGTGACTTCACTCTCAGAAAAATAGCATGTACTGACCAGACCACATTGCAGAAGTGAGTGAGACTTTTCATAGGATAATATGCATGCCAGGAGTTAGTGAGGTAGACACGACCCCCTGGACTCTTTGAGGGGAAAAGGCAGATCTCAACAGGACCTATTGTTTGAAGTTTTATGTATTTTCATGTTTATTTATTTATTTTTTTGAGTTGGGGCCTCACTCTGGTGCCCAGGCTGAAGTGCAGTGGCATGATCACAACTCACTGCAGCCTTGACCTCCTGGGCTCAGACAATCCTCCCTCCTCCAGCTCCTGAGTAGCTGGGACTACAGGCATGAGCCACCACTTCCAGCTAATTTTTAAATTTTTTTGGCGGAGACAAGGTCTCACTATGTTGCCTGGTCTTGAGCTCCTGGGCTCAAGCGATTCTCCCACCTTGGCCTCCCAAAGTGCTGGGATTACAAGCTTGAGCCACTGCACCCAGCCTGAAATTTTATTTATTGCAACTCCATTTCTTCTATTAAAATTACTCTCCTGGTCGGGTTCGGCGGCTCAGCCTGTAATCCCAGCACTTTGGGAGGTTGAGGTGAGTGAATTGCCTGAGCCCATGGATTCGAGAACCACCTGGGCAACTTGCTGAGACTTCATCTCTACAATAAATCAAAAAAATTAGCTGCACATGGTAACACGCACCTGTAGTTCCAGCTATTTAGAAGGCTGAGGCAGAAGGATTGCTGGAGCCCAGCAGGTCAAGGCTGCAGTGGCCAGGATCATGCCACTGCACTCCAGTCTGGGCAACAGAGTGAGACTCCAACTCAAAAAAAAAAAAAAATTACTCTCCTACCTAGATATATTGACATAAATTAATTATAAAACTCTGGGAGAATTCCTATGGAAACTGACACATTGTCACCTATTGAGAGGGAGCTCTAGAATGAGGACAGTTTAAGGTATTTTTAACATTATTTGAATATGTTTATGAGAAGCTTGGTAAATGAAGGTGAGTCCAAACATAATATGTATAGTGTGCTCTTATTTTCTGCACTCATGTCTGTCTACCTGCACAGAAAGTTACAGAAGGATAAAGCTGTTAACCCTGGAAAGAGCTCAAGGAAGATGACTCCAGGTGACTTTTTCTATTCTCATTTTTTGATACTCTTTGAATATTCTATGCTATGTATTAGATTTTTTTCTGGCTATACATATATTTTATTTATATGGGATAAGATGTGAAAAATGAAAGCCAAGTCCAGCTCAGCACTTTGGGGGAGGATTTCATGAGCCCAGAAGTTGGAGACAAGCCTGGGCAATGTAGTGAGACCCCATCTCTAACACACACACACACACACAAAATTAGCCGGGCATGGTGGTGCATGCCTGTAGTCTTAGCTACTCAGGAAACTGAGGTGGAAGGATTGTCTGAACCTAGGAGGTCGAGGCTGTGGTGAGCCATGATTATGCCACTTCATTCCAGCCAGGATGATGACAGAATGAGACCCCAATTTTAAAAAATGGTTGATAACCATTGTAACTGTCTGAAAAATCAGACCTGTGGGATAGTAGTAAACCTGAATCCATGTTTTGTGTGGAGATGGCAGCTACTTTGCATATTTTCAAGACCTTCCTGGTTGGTCCCTGTAAGTCTTTTCAGACAAATGCAGAATAGACCACAGATGGGAAAGATATGACAAGAAAGCCTGGAAATTGAGTCCTTTATGGCCAGGCACAGGGGCCCAAGCCTGTAATCCCAGCACTTTGGGAGGGTGAGACAGGAAGATTACTTGACACCAGGGGTTTGAAACCAGCCTGGGCAACATCGTGAGATCCCAGCCCTACAAAAAAAAATTAAAAATTAGCTCTGTGTGGTGGTGTGTATCTGAAGTCCCAGTTTCTCAGGAGGCCGAGATGGGAGGATCATTTGAGCCCAGAAATTCAAGGCTGTAGTGGGCCATGATCATACCACTGAGCTCCAACCTGGTCAACAGAGCAAGACCCTGCCTCTAAATAAATTAATAATAAGCCGGGCTCGGTGACTCTGTAATCCCAGCAATTTGGGAGGCTGAGGTGAGTGGAGTGCCTGAGCCTGAGGGTTCGAAACCCTCTTGGACAACTCGGTGAGACCTCATCTCTACAATAAATAAAAGATTAGCTGGGCATGGTAGCATGTGCCTGTAGTTCCAGCTACTTGGAAGGCTGAGGTGGAAGGATCATCGGAGCCCAGCAGGTTGAGGTTGCAGTGGCCGGGAACGGCCTCTGCACTCCAGTCTGGGTGGCAGAGTGAGACTCCAACTCAAGAATAAATAAATAAATAAATAAAATCAAAAAATAAATTTAAAAAGCTAAATAAAAATAGTGTCAGTTATATTTAACTTAAAGTCTTAGCTCTGCTACCCAGGGGACTTTGAACTGGAATAACCTTGTTAAATTCCCTCAGCCTCTCAAACATTCAGTTTTTCAACTTGGCTACATAATTATATCTATTTCTGAGATGTTTGGCAATGACTGAAGGAGCCAATGAACACGATGTGCTTAAGAGAATGCCCAGTAAATGAGCTCTCCATAATCTTGCATTTCTTGGGTCTGATCTTATGGTTCTAGAACAAAGTTCCATGTAGGCCACTACCCTAGTTTAAGCTGGGCATGGTGGCATGTGCCTGGAGTCCCAGGTACCTGGGAGGCTGAGGTAGAAGGAGCAACTGAGCCCAGGAGGTTGAGGCTCTAGTGAGCTCTAGAGTAGAGCAGACATCTACCCTCACTTAAGCACATTCTCAGAGTGCGTCTAACCTTGGCTAGCTACTTTCACAAAAGACAGTTATCACGAAGGCAGAAAGTAGGGGTGAAACCAGTTACAGGACAGGACACAGCTCACGTTCACTCCATCACTGACCCTCTTATGACTTCCAGGTCTGAAGATGGGCACCCTGGGGGTGGAGAAGTCACTTACTAAAACCACCAAGCTTCTTGCCAACTTCCCCATATCCCTACCCGCCCGGCAAATGCCCCCACTCACGGTTTTGCCTATCATTGATCTTTTCACAGAGATCCTCATGGTGGATCTTTTGGAATATGCTGACCATCACATTCCAGGTGTGCTGTGCCTCATAAGACGTGGTCAACACGTTGGCCACATCCTGTCTGGTCATCCTGAGGTTAATCGTGGGCACGGTGGCAGTCCAAACTGCACAGTCTCTTGTTCAAACCAATTCTTAAAACTCTGGAATTCCTTGTCACTGAGATCATTTAGATACCACACCAGGTCAAAGTCTGTAGAATCAGATTCTGCCATCTTTCTTCTCCCACGAGGTCAGACTTCAGAGAGAAGGGAACTCGAGGGATAAGGAGTCTAAAACACAGATACACAATCAGAATCAAGCTACATGGTAGTACCTGCTCATCCCAAGTTGGCATTGTGAAAAATTCTTGTCCTCTGATATGAGCTCCTTTTTGACAAGCCATCCATAACACACCTGAACTTTTTCTTGCTGGGTCAAAGGCTTTGTCAATTGCTCCTGATAGACATCTAGGTTGAAATAAATGTGGAACATCCATTGTGTTAAAAGGCAGCATCCTTGTTGTCAAAATTACCCCCCATTATTGAATAGCATTTAGGCTTTGATAAAAGAGTATAACATAAAAAGGTTTGGGGGAAAGTGTTTCTTTTGTAACTGAGTGCCACCTCTGTACAGCTCAGAAATCTACACTTATGGTCTCTTACAAGATATGCTTTTGTGTATGAGACTGCCCTGTGCTGGCATAATCTGTGCAGAGCTTGGTTGTCTTCTTGTTTATTTTATTATAAAGATGTAGGGTACAAGTCAGGATTGTGCACATAGGTGATGTATGTTCAGATGAAGTCTGGACCTCCAACTGGCCCTCAATTCCCCTGGTTTAGGACCAGGTACCCTTTGTGTTGTTACATGCCCTCACTTCCCCCCTTCCTTGACAGTGTCCTGCAACTGCCAATCCCTCCCTTATGCTATTGTGATTAATGTTCAGGTCCTCTGGTGAGTGAGAACATGTGGTATTTGGTCCTTTGTTTCTATGATGGATCACTAAGAATGATGGTCTCCAATTCCATCCAATTTGCTGCAAAGTCCATGATTTTGTCCTTCCTTATGGCTGTGTAATATTCCATCATGTATATGGACCACATTTTACTTATCCTACTTTCGAGGGGCAGCAGGATTGGTCCCATGTTTTTAAGATTGTGAATAGTGAAGCAATAAATATGAATGTGCAGGTTTTGTTTTTTTTTTAAACAATGACCACACTTCTTCGGGGTCCATCATTATGTCTAGATACCTATGAGAACTCCCAGTGAAGAGACAACTGTTTCCACCATAACAAGATGCTGTGTTTGTGGTCTTGCAGACTCTGGAAAATCTAAGTGTCAGGATATGCTCTGTTATGTACTGTTGCTATACAGATGAGCCAAAGACAGTCCCTGGGTCATTTTTTTACTCTACATTGAAACCTATTAGCTCATAAAGCCCACTGGCTCTTAAGTCTGTGCACATCCAACTGTTTTAAACACAACCCAAATGAGCAGATTTTTAGCCTTGTACAGCCTGCCTGACTTGTATATGCCACACAACTGCTTCCAACATCTGCCAGCAATAGATATGTCCTACGTCAAAAATACCCTAAGCTACCACCACCCTTTGGAGCACCCTGACCCAGAGACCCTTCTCCCCGCTCAGCTGATAAGAGACATTATCTACACATGTAAGTCACCTCTCCAATTCTCCCGCTCCCCAAGAAATCCCTCATCTTCTTCCTCTTCTGAATAGAGACCCATGCTGTAGCCCCTGGACAGACCTCTCCCATGAGAGACATCCCCCACATGCAAACCTGTTCAAGTACCACCCACAAAAGCATGCATATGACATTGCCACCTCTTGGTTATCTTTTTCCTTGTTCAGGCCCCAAATCTCCTGAACTCCTACAACTGTGAGTTTCAATGTCCATCTGATCCGGATACCCTGATGCTCAGTCACATGAAGTTGGCATTGCAGAATGGTGTCTGAACAAGGATGCATTCCAGAGCCTCATTACTAAGGAACTCAGATTTTATGACAAGGATGGAGAGGGAAGATCAGATGAGATGTGGGTAGATGGGTGTTAGCTGGCTTCTCCTGTGGTTTTGTGGCAAATGCTTTGAAACAAAGAACAAGGGGCACAGAATTCCTTCGAGGGGTAAATGAGAGCTGGAGAAGGGCAGGTGTCTGCTCAAAGCTAGACAGCTCCATCACCAACCATGAAATAGACCCAACTAGATACCCAATGCAAGTGGATTATTGGGCACAAAGAAACCATTGGTGAAGCTGATAAGGGAGGACACACAAAAATGAATTGATAAATTGTGTGCTTATTCTTACATGTTTAAACTTCAGTCACCTTCAAAGAACTCTCCCTTTGAGGCAATACACCAATCAAGATGCTTTTTCCGCTGCTCAAAACAGTGTTTGAACTCATCCATTTTGATGCCTTTTAGTGTTTCTGCCATCCTTCATTTTGCCTCTTCCATGTAGGCAAAATATTTCCCTTTGAGGACTTTTTCATCCAGGAAAAAAAAAGTCACTTGGGTGAGATTCAGTGAATAGGGAGGGTGGGACTCAGGGTCATGCTGTCTTTGGTCAAAAACTTCTGCCCACTTAGTGCAGTGTTAGCAGATATGCTTGTAGATCACCCACCATGGAAGGGGCAAATGTGTTGAAAGACTCTCAAAAAAAGAAAAAAATTCACTGAAGTCAAATGCAGATTCTCACACCAACACTATCTGGTACATGGATGCTGGTGGGTTCCTTGAAATCTTACCTAGGGAGAGAAGCCTGAACTATAGGGGCCCACCCTCCACAAGATCATTCCAAGGTTTTGGGGTCCTCCATCATATACCAAATTCCTTGTGGAATGACAGTGGTATCTCAGACACATCCGACACGCACATCCACCTGAAGGGCAGAAGTGGGCAAGGCACTAGCAGACCCTACATGCAAAGAGAATCAGGATGAATAGAAAGGACAGAGCAGCTGGTGAGCTCTCACTCCACCAAGGTTGTGATCCACGTGGGAATGTCCTCACGAGCCCCCACCAAGGGGCAGAAATGCACCAACTGCCATGTTTTACGGTGCCTACATTTCACAGCAGTTCTACACGAAGCCCAGTGCCCAAAAGGGTAGAAAAGGACACCACCATCCATTCCAAATTTCATCACTCTTAAAGGAAACCCATCACATTATGCAGTCACTCCTCACTTTCTTCTCTTTCCCAAGTGAAATCTATTTATTCAAGTCACTGGGAGCCAGTGTGCTCTGGATAAGAAAGAGTTGCAACTCCTCAGATTGAAGAAGAAAAATGTTGTCATCTTAATAGATGCAGAAAGGAGAAGATGGAAGACTCAACGTGTATGCCTGCTCTTAGATGGAGCTTTGCAAATTAGCAAAGAAAGGAACTTCCTTATCCCCATGAAGGAGTGCAAAAAAGCAAAAGAAAACAAACACATATGTATTTTACAGAGTTTGCATTTTCCCTTAAGGAATCAACCCCTTGGGGCTCAGCTGAGCATTGCAAAAAGCAGGAACGCTGTCCCTGATCATTTATGATCTTTTCCTCCTGACTTTTGCCGCAACACGGATGAAGCTGGAGGTCACTGTGTTCAGTGAAATATGCCATGCACAGACAAACACATGTCACGTGTTCTCACTCATGTGTGGGAGCTAAGACATGTTGAGCTTGTAAATGTAGAGTAGGATGACAGTTCCTAGAGGCAGGGAAGGGTGTGGGTGAGGGATCAATGGGGGCAAACACACACTGAGGTAGGGGGAACACATCCCCATGTTTGACAGTTGGGTAGAGTGAAACCAGCGAACAATATTCCATTCTATGTCTCCATATAGCTGGCAGAGAAGATGTTAAATGTTCCCAGCACAAAGAAATGACAAATGCCTGAGGTGATGGATGCCCTAAGTACCCTGACTTGATTATTGCACATTCTAGGCATGCAGCAAAACATCATATGTATCCCGTACATATGTAAAAACATCATGCATCAAAATCCTAAAAAATAAAATATCCTCTTATTCTATAACATGCCACATGTCACTGGAAGAAAGGTGTCTGTGATGAGGCCACAGTGATGCATTAGCTAGATTTAACCATTGCACAAAGTATGCATGTAGGCACTTCAAAATATCATGTGCTACATGACAAATGCATACAATTTCATCTGTCAACTTAAAATACACTTTTAAAAAGTAAAACAGATTCAAAAGTAAGAAAATAGGGGAACAGAGGTGATGATGTAAATTTTTTAAAAGTCTTAAAATTCAAGAAAGTAAATTGGCAGGAAAGGAAACTCACCAATCCCGGCCCCAGGTTTCTGTGACCAGCTTCCCAAGTGAACAAGCCAAGAAGTAGGAAGAAAGAAAAGCTATTCCCACCCAGTGATGGCTTAATTCCTCTCTCTTCATTGGGTCCTGTGGGTCCTTAATGTCCTTCACAGGGGAAGGGCGATGCTGCCACACCTGGGCATTTCTGTCCCAAGTGAGCCACTCCCACCATCTTTTCCCACCCACGCCTCCGTAGGTTCAGCTGATTAACAAGGGCCCAGACCCAACTTATGACAGGAGGAGCTTGTGGGGCATTTAACCAAGAAACTCCAAAACAATTAGCCTGAGCCAGTGGGAAATGGCACTCCACCTGTCATCTCGGCTTCAGATCACCATCTGTACCATCAGTTCCAATGGGGAACTCTGTGTAACCTTCATCCCACCTGGCAAGGCTCCTTTCTAATCTGAGGGTGCCATAAGTCCTTGTGGAATGAGGGCGGCCATAAGAATGTTTAACCAGAGACAGAACAGGCAGGGGCACCTGCTAAAGCCTTAACTGCAGGCTTGTGAGCTTGGCTGCACATTGGAACCACCAGGAGACCTTTAAGGATGACTGATAACTCCATCCCGGTGTGGTCTATCATCAGGAGCAGCTGTGCTCTGGGTAAGAATGAGAGTTGTAACTCCTCATATTAAGCAGATTGAAGAAGAAAGTGGGGGTGGTCCTAATAGATGCAGAAAGGGAAAGATAGAAGACTCAACATCTATCCCGCTCTTTGATGGATCTTTGTAAACTAGAAAAGAAAGGAATTTCCTTAACTCTATGAAGGGCTCCAAGAAAATCAAAAGCAACCCCAACCTCACAACGAATGGAAAAAATGATAAAAGGATGTTCTTTTAATAAGGTACAAGACACGCAAGCCCTCCGTCGCCACTCTTATTTCAACACGGTGTGGAACATATCTCTGACTCAATGGGACCAGAAAAAGGCATTTGAAAGAGAGAGGCAAAATTATCATCATTTGAGATCATTTGAATATCTATGTACACTCCCTCCCCCACCAGATCCATAGAGAAATTGTTAGGATCAAAAGTAGTTTTGGTATATATAAAGTCATCTTAAAAATTTAATTGTATTTCTGTACATGAAACTAATTAGATTTGAATGTAAAGAAATGCCATGTGCCATTACAAGAAAGATAAACGTAACAAGAAATAATTCTAATAAGAGACAGTAAACTTTACCGAACACAGTATAAAATAGTTTTAAAAATGAAGAATTAGCACAAAGTTTTTGTAGAGGAATCATCATTATTATAAAGATGGTAATACTCGCCCAGAGTTCTATAATCAGTAAAATGCCCATAAAACCCTAATAGAAATGGCTATGTCAACATATACTCTGAAAATGTATGAGGAAAACTGGGAACTTGTAGAAGCCAGGTTAAGCCTAAAGCACAGCAGGTGTGTGTGGGCAGGTGGGAGGTGGGAATGCCGATTAAATGGAATGCCCCTGTTAAGACTTGCATTAAAAACTAGAGTGATTCAATAGCAAAAACATGTTGCCCATCGAAACTGGACTGGTACATATACACAATGGAATATTATGCAGCCATAAAGAAGGAAAAATATATGGACTTTCCAGCAACTTGGATGGATTTGGAGTCAATCATACACAGTGATCTATCACAGAAACAGAACAGAGTACCATATGTTCTCACTTTAAGTGGACCTTGAACAATTATAAGACTATAAGAAAGTGTTTGACAGTAATGGGAAACTGTCAGGGGAGAGGGGTGGGATTGGAAGTTGAGGGAAACTGATAGAGGAGGGAGGGGCATACCTCATCAACAAGGGTACCTGCATAATCAATGTTTGTATACCTAACCCTGAATTGTACCCCGCATCTTTATAATAAAAAAAAACTAGAGTGATTAAGACTTATGTGCATAAGGATGGACAAAGGAACCAATGGGACCGAACAGAGAGCTCAGAAACAAACATAGGAAGATAGGAAAAGTCAGTTCCTGACAGATTGTGGGCAGTAGGGCAGGAAAACTGTTCAGGAAATAGAGCAGCTACCATTTTTATTTAAATTGGAAAAAAATTAGATCTCTTCTCCCTCTCTAAAGAAAAACAATTGCAAGTGGCTTAACACTTCTTCATGAAAAACAAAATGCTACCACATTTCTAAAGACAATATAATATATCTTGATGACTTGAAGTAAGGAGTTTTTTAAACAAGACCCCAAAATTGCAAAACATAAATGTTGATCAATTTGATCTTATTAAAAATAACTGTTCAGTGAATGCCCCTATAAAAAGTGAGAAAAATATGAACCACAGACTGAGAGAAGAGACAGGCACCACGCAAAACTGACCAAACCACAGTTTTGGAAGATGTAAAGTACTTCTGTATGCAAATAAAACCAGTAAAAATAACCAAGAGAAATACAAGCAAAACAACAAAAAGGAATTTCACACAAGAGGCAACAAGTGGCTTGTGAACATGAGAAAAATACTCAACTCATGGGAAGGCAAATGGAAGCAATAATAAAATATATTTCCAACCAATATTTGGCTGATGTTTTAAAATGTGGACGTCAGAAGTCAGCAGGGCTGTGCAGCCATGGCGACATTCCCCTACTCCAAATGCTAACAAAATTTGGTAAAACCACTTGTGATGAGGCAAAGGAAGGAACTGGTGTCTTTGTGACCCCGCAGTTCCACTCAGAATCCAAAAGTCTTGAGAACAAGGGGATAGGAGCAGAAATGTTCAAAACAGCATTGTCCATACTAGCAATCATGGAGAAATGCCCAGTGACCTACCATGGATGGAATGGACAATTGTGGCCTACTCACATGTAAATCCTGTAAGGTAATCAATATAAAGGTGCTTTAGCTAAAAAACAAACAAACAAACAAAAAACCAAAAGCCTAGCACTGATTAATCTCAAAAACAAGGATAAGTGAAAGGATTAGGTAACAGAATGATACACTGTGATTCAAAATGGGGGAGTAAACATATCTCTTAGAGGAACATATCAGTAGGGAAAATGAATAAAAATCCAGGGAAATAACCTTAGTTCCTAACATAAAATTTACTTCAGTGTCAGCCACTGAGGGGGAACAGCCTTGGAATTGGGGGCACGTGGAGTGTGCAAAGGTCCACATGTGTCTCCTTCTCAGTTTGATCCTGGACTGGAAGTATTGTGTTGGGACTGTAGCTATTTCATGAGTTGTTTTTTTTTTCGTTACATCGTTTGCACTTCTCTATGTGTACATTTCAAACCATCATCACAAAAACACAACTCGGGATTCTTGTAAAGAGGAAGCAAGATTGTCATAATAAAAGACTAGCTCCTGGCACATCAAAGTTATCGATGAACATCAGAGATTTTATAAATATATTATATATATCATGGACTATTATTCAGCCTGAAAAAGGAATGAAATAATGTCTTCTACAGTCGCTTGGGTGACATTGGAGAACTTCATCCTAAGTGAATGTAGGAACAGAAAACCAAACACTGCACATTCTCATGGATAAGCAGGAGCAAGACTAAGAATCCCCAAAGGTACAAAGAATGGTAACACCGACATTGGAGGAGACTCAGAGGGGGAGGGGAAGAAGGGGTGGAGGGAAGAAGGATAGCCTACCAGGGACAATGTGCACAGGTGAGAGTGGTGGGTACAGTTAAAAGCCAGACAGCTTTGCCCCTATACAATGCAACTGTATAACCAAAAACTACTTGTGCTGAAGCAGTTGAATTTTTTTTTTAATGCAAACAGAACAAAACACGAATAGTTGGCACAATTTGAAGCGAAGATACCAGAAGAGTGGTAACACTTTTCAGGCAAAAGCATCTTGTCACCTGTAAATTAATACCCTAAAGTCTAACGCACGAACAGATTCGAGTTAGAGCATTGTCACTGTATATTGCCAGTTGGCAACTGATGTTTCCTGCTTGAATGAATGACCCTATAAAAGAAATTCAAGGGTCTCATACACACACACAGAGAGTTAAAGTGAAGGGAAAGCCATGATCAAGGGTGAAGTATTGGCCTCAGGTCTGAAACACTCAGCACCTGACCTGCATACTTGACACAGCAGGAGCCAATATTCACTGGGCTCCTCTCACATGCTGGGCACAGTGATGGCAGAAAGATGCTCCTGACCACCCACGTTCTTCAAGGAGCTTAGGATGTGGGAAATAATCAAGCATTTAGAGGACAGAGTCACCCTCACTCCCCAAACAGAGTCACCCCCACTAGCTGACTGCAGAGAGACTGGGGGAGGCCCTCTGTAGCCAGAAGCCCTGGGAATCCTAAGTCAGGCTCTCAGTCTGAGATATCTCCCTTTCTACAGGACACCAGGGCCACAGGCTGAACCCAAACCCAAAAGGGGGGAGGTTTGTTTCACCTGTTCCCTGGACCTGCTCATCGGAGCCCATGGGGGGGGAGTGGTGGTCGTTGGCCTATGAAGCGGCACCACAGACCTTTTCCTCCCAGTTCCAGCGGCCACTCATCAAGGACCCCCAGGAAGGCCTAGGCGGTGGGTGAACTGAGTGGCCACATGGCTGTACTTCCCTCTTCTCTAGGTTATTTCCTTGGTTGCTTTCCATCTTACTTGTCTCCCTCAGCCCTGCCCCCGTCTGGATGCCTCTTGCTCCCAGCCAGGCTGCTCCACTCTGGTTACCTGGCTTTTTCCTGCTCTCAAGTTAGTAGCGGGGTGACCTGCAGGTGCTCAGAGGTTTCCTATTGGTGGGCCCTGAAACCTGTGGGAAGGACTGGGAAGGTGGGGGAAGGGGGAAGAGGGAAGGAGGAAGGTGGGGGAAGGGGGAAGAGGGAGTTGGGGGTAGAGGGTGGTGAGGAGGAGAGATGGGGAGGTGGGTGAAGGGAGAGATGGGGAGTAGAGGGTGGTGTGGGGGAAGGTGGGGAGGTGGGGGAAGAGGGAGGTGGGGGGAAAAAGGAGGTTGGGGAGGGAAGGGGGAGAGGGGTTGGGGGTAGAGGGTGGTGTGGAGTTGAGGGGAGATGGGGAGGTGGGGGAGGGGGAGATAGGGATGTGGGGAAGGGGGAGATAGGGGAGGAGAGATGGGGAGGGGGGGAGGGGGAGATGGGGTAGGGGAGGTGGGGGAGGGGGAGATGGGGAAGTGGGAATGAGGATGGATCAGAAATACAAAGAGAGAAAACAACCCACTAAGGATACATCAGGGTGGGGGGCCTTGGCGCTTAGAGGGCAGATGTAGTCTTACTAGAGTCTCAGAATTCCCTGGGGTGGATATTTACCAATATAAAGTGGAAGCCGGGGAACACAGCTGTCCACGGATGGGATAAGGAGATGACTTCCCACGTACAGAGATGTCTAAGCCCCTTGGCTTCTGTGATTTTGACCTCAGACCTGAAGCACAAAGATCTTGATGCTGTAATTCTTGGATGTGATGCATCAAAAATTCCCATATTGTTTCCTTTGACTTTTCTTTTTACATTTTATTTTATTTTTTACTTCTCAGAGTTTTATTTTATTTTATTAAAAAGATGTGGGGTACAAGTCAGGACTAGGTACCTAAGCAATGTATGTGCAGGTAAGGTTTGGGCAGAGGACATGACTAACCCCTTCCCTTGATTTTTCACAAACTCATGACATATATTTAGGAGATAGAGTGATATTTTGATATGTGTATACAAGGTGTCATGATCCAAACAGAGTAATTAGCATAACCATCGCTCAAACATTTATGGTTTCTTTGTGCTGGGAAAAGTCAAAATCATCCTTTCTAACTGTTTGAAAATACACAATAAATTATAGTTAACCTGTTCTCTCCCCAGTGCTACAGAACTCCAGAACTCCTTCCTCCTATCTAACTATAATTCATAATCCCTAAACCAACCTCTCCCCATCCTTCCCTCCCCCCATTCACATATTTTATGACACTTATTCTGACTGTGAAATAAATGTTTATAGAGGTAATATCTTTCCACATCAATTAAAGTTGATCTGTACTATTTCTTATGGGCTGAACTGTGTCCCCCACCTTAAACAAAATTAAAGACCAAACTCCTGGTACCTCAGAAGGTGACGCAGTCAGGTGGTTGTAGATGTAACTAGTCAAGATGAGGTCATCCTGGATGGAGTAGGGGGCCTGTCATCTAATGACTGATGCCTTTGTAAGAAGAAGGCCACTATGAACACAGAGATGGAGTGACATGTGGCAATAAAGTCAGAGATGGGAGTTATGCTGCCAGCCAAGGAATGCCAAGGATCTCCTGCAAGTCCCAGAAGCTGGGGACAGATGAAAGAGGATTCCTAGGTTTCAGAGGGACCCTGGCTCTGCTGGCACTTTGATTTGGGATGTCTGGTCCCTGGAACCATGAGGTGGTACACATCTGTTGTTTTAAGTCACTTAGTCTGTGGAACTTGGTTATGGCATCCTGAGGAAACTCGAGCTCTATTTTTTTCATTTTTAAAAAATTGGATGCAATTTCACACTTAGAGAGCTACTGCCAAAATAACACAAAAATCCTCGGAGATCTAATTCACCTAGATTCACCAAATGTTAAAATTTTACCTTATTTCCTTTGTCCTTCTATACTTACATATGTACTTTTTCCTGATCTATTTTAGATAATTCATACACATTGTGCAAATTTACCTTTAATGCTTTACCCTCAATACTTCAAGGTTTATGTTCTAAAAATAAGAATAAATTTTTTTTGCATATTCACGGTATCTATAAATCAGAAAATTAACAGTAATTTGATATTACTAATGTATAGACATTCCACTTATGTTTAAGGGTGTTATAAATTTTTTGCATTTGTTTTCATAAGTGGATCTAACACAAACTCTTATGCTAAATTTTTTGATTTCTGGTACCTAACCTGCGGGGGTCCAGCCCCACAAGGGTCGTGAGATTTCCTGAAGGAGAGATGGATAGTCAAAGGACGAAAACATTATACCCGGACACCTGCTTCCTGAACAGATGACAATTTAATGTTAGTTAACACAGAGCTTTTATACCATTCGAAAAGGGGCAAGACAAAGAAAATTCCTTCACGTACATATCCTCTACAAGTTACCACCATCTAGTGGTCTTAGCAACAAACAAGCCAAGAACCCTATAAACATTCAGACAATGAGTCTTAGTCATAAAGCCAAAGATGATAGTTTTAGTCCAAAGTCCCGAATTACAGTCCTTGAACTGTCTCCAGAAAGTTTCCAAGTGTAAAGTTCTTCATGTAGCAGTAGTTTTCCTTCTGGGGCTTTATGGTCTTCAGAGTTCTGTAATCGCCTTTCTTGTCCAGGTGTCTTTGTTACTTTTCTCTTATCCTGCAGTGCTTGTTTCTAAAGAGAACTCAAAAGAAGCTTTTAGTAATGTTTCCCAGGCCCCCAAGGTTGCTTTCTGTCTTTGGCTAAGTTATTATAAAAGTGTCTGATTAGTATTTTATGAGTTCAGTGAAGACCCACTCTATAAATGTTAACTTAGAGTTTTAACTATTGAATTAAGTAAAAATCTTAACGATTAATCTTTATCCTAAGTCAGTGAAAACTGTTATAAATCAACTACATAACTCCTAGATAAGCGTTAGAACTTATAATGAATTCATAATGAACTTACTATAAACTTGTGCTTCTAAAAAACCTTATGTCTAAACACTAAACTGCATAATCCTAAATCAAATAAGGTGTGAATATACTTATATCATTTATTACTTAAGCAATATCTAGTAACTTATAACCAAGTGAAGGAAAGCATTCTTGATGTGCTTCAGAGTTTAACCCGTGCATATGTTAGAAAAGGCCAAGCAGCATAGTGGGAAAATGGAAAAATGAACCATGACATTCTCAGGTTAGCTGTGAGTACTTCGCATAAACATGCCATCTTCTTCTTCCATGACTGCACAGAATTTCTTCAGCTGTACCAACAGCAAAGATGGAAGACAGAAGGGCCTCAGCTGCTCGGACTCACTTTGCGGGCAGGGGTCCTCAGTGCACCTGGACTTTGTCAATCAGGCGGGCCTCCAAGGCTGGCTCCCAACACTAACCTGTTCCTCAAACAGTTTGGGGGTGTGTTCCCTCTCTGTCTCTGCCAGATTCTGGAAGAATTAAATAATCTTTATTTAGATTTTGAGATTTGGGGTTTTGTTCTTTCTCTGTCTCTGAGAGAGTCTGGAAAGATAAAGTAACTTTTATTTAGATTTTGACATAATTTTCTGATGGAAACATTTGAGCCTGAAGTCTTTGGGGTAAGAATGTCTTTCACCTGTTTTTTTTTAAAAAAGCTTTTAAAACTTCACACATAAAAAATAGAAGATAAAAGATGTGATTTTCTTTTTTTTTTTTTTCTGAGTTGGAGTCTCACTCCACTGCTCAGGCTGGAGTGCAGTGGTATGCTCATGGCCATCCCAGCATTGAACTGCTGGGCTTAGGCAATCCTCCTGCCTCAGCCTTCCAAGTAGCCAGAATTACAGGCATGCACTACCATACCCAGCTAATTTTTAGATTTATTGTAGAGATGAGGTCTCACCAAGATGTCCAGGCTGTTCTCAAACCCCAAAATTGTTATTTTCTAAAAATGTACATGTTTGAACAAGATCATCAATTTGTTTTGCATAAAAATTGTAATAGTTTTTGTTTCTGAAGTTCTGTACAGTAGGTAGTGTTATCTCTTCTTTCATGCCTGACATTTGTTGCTCATGCCTTTTTGTTTGTTTGTTTGTTTTTCAGGCATGGAGGCTATCAAGTTTTTCCTTTCAAGGAAATGACTTTTGACTGAGTCTAGTACAGGCATGTTCAAGTCGTGGCCCAGAGGAGATAGTCATGTGGTCCACAGCATCTTTTAATATCATGTGCTTTTTAGCATCTGTTTTCTTTGTGACCTCAAGTGTAGTTCCAGTTTTGAAGTTCCAACGTGGTACTGCACTTGAAATAAAACTTAAATTATGGCAAGCTCAAATTATGGAAAATAATTTCACACCTTTTGTTACATTGGCTAAACGTAGTCCTGTGAACTGCCAAAAATATGCACCTTTGCTTTCTGTCTTAATCTTAACACAGGGATTTGAAAGCAGATTTCAAGATTTCTGGCCAAATGTCCACTATTTTGTAACGTTGGCTACACCATTTTCAGTTGACCTTAATGTTCTACCTGAAAATTTTCAAACAGAATTTGTAGAGTTGCAATCAGACATTCAACTAAAAGAGAAATTTGACCATGTCTCTTTATTGGACTTTTCTAAGACCTATCTTCCCAGAGAAAAATATCCCTGTCTTCACAGTCACACCTTATTCATGACTTCGTTTTCTGGCAGCACATACATTTGTGAGCAGTCGTTTTCAATGATGAAGAGCAAAATTTGAGCAAACATTTCTGACGAGTACCTTGAGAACTCACTAAGAATCACAACTACTCTCATTGAACCATGCATTGATAGATTAGTTTTGCAAAAACAAAGTCAAATATTCCACCCATTTTATATTCCTGTTTTTCTAAACTTTATAATAAAATATAAAAAGTAAAAGAAGTCTTATTATGTATACATACTAACTATATTATATAATTTATGTATGGCCCAAGACACTTCCTGTTTACATGATACAACCCAGGGAAACCAAAAGGTTGGACGCCGCTTATCCAATAAACTTTCATTTTTATTTCACTGATTATTATTGCTTTCTACTTTCTTTTCACGAGTTTTGTTGTCTTTTAAATGTGCAATTAGCTCAGTAATTTTTAGCCTTTCTTATACTTTTGAAATAGTACATTTTTCTATGTCTAATGTAGCTGCATTCCATGCACATTTATATTTAACATTAAATAGTCAGTATAAAGTCTTATATGCAATGTTTTCTCTTTTTTCATGTTACTCAGAAGTATATTTTTAGATTTGGAAATCTAATCATTTTATCATTGACTTCTAGCATAAACTATAATCAAAATATTCTGTGTAATTTGTATTATTTGAAACATTTTGAGGACACTCTAAGGACCAGTTTGTAGTTTGTAGATGATCCACCTTAATATGTTTTACCATTATTGGATAAAAAGGTCTCTGCCCACAAGGCAAAATTTGTTCTTTGCCTTCAACTCTTTATTTTGTTTTTAACTTGTTTAATTACTAGAACAAATTGATAAAGGATACAGCTATGATTAGGGACTTACTTGGGATCTGCTCTTCTGCTGTTGATATTGCTACACCAAGTTTGTTTTTTTTAAGTCTGTAGTAATTTAATGGCATTTGCTTCTAATTCAAGTGCACAATAAATAGAATGGATATAGTTTGGTGAATGCTTTTTGTTCCGACTTTTCATTTTTTAACTTAATTTGTATTGTGACACAATTGTACATATTTATGGGGTACAGTGTGATGTTTCAATGCATGTATACATTGTATAGTGATCAGATCAAGGTCACGACTATATCTATTTCTTTAGACATGCATTATTTCTTTGGTGCTAACATTCACAATCTTCTAGCCATCTTGAATTATATAATTCATGGTTATTTGCTATGATCCCCTGTTGTGTAAGAGAACACTAGAACTTATTCATTCTGTCCAGGTGTAATTTTGGACGTCTTAACCAACCTCTCCTATACCCTCCCTCTCTCTCCCCAACCTCTGGTGACCACTACTGTCTACTTCTGAGTTCATCTTTTTTGATTTCCCATGTGAGATCACAGGGTATTTGACTTTCTGTGCCTAGCTTATTTGACATAATGTCCTCCTGGTTCATATATGTTGCCATAAGTGACAGAATTTCATTCATTCGCTTTTATGGTGGTACAGCATGGTGTTGTGTGTAGCCCACGTGTTCTTACCCATTCACCCATTGATGGGCACTGAGGTCAAGTCCATATTTGAAATAATGCTGCCATCGTCATGGGTGTGCAGGTGTCTCTTCAACATACTGGTTTCCTTTTTGTAGCTAGATTCCCTGTGGTGGGCATGCTGGATTACGTGGTATATCTCTTTGTCATTTTCGGGGGCATCTCCTTACTGCTTTCCATAATGACTGTACTGATTTCCATTTCTACAGACAGTGTGTGAGTTTACTATTTCTCCACATTCTCACCAGCATTTGTTGTTTTTTTCTCTTTTTGATCACAGCCACCCCCCCGGGGGGGTGATTTTGGTAGGTCAGTGTTTTCATTCCCAATCTGCTCTTCTTTCTTCTGTACTTTTCATCTTTTTTCTGTCTGATTCCTATGACATCAGATTTTGTTAGGTTAGAGTTTGCATGTGTTCCTATCACTCCTCCAGCTTTTGTGTTTTTGTCCTTGGGTGCCTTCTTAAAGCATGAATACTTGGCTTTTGGTATTCTGTCTGGTCTGGCACTCTTGGTCTCTCTGCACCACTGAAGCCGTTATTGTGCATAATTACTGGTAAGAGTTTAAATCTGCCATCACTTTTGTTTTCTGTTCATCCTTTCTGTTTCATGTTCCTATTTCTGTCCTTCCTGGCTATTTTCTAGATTAATTTTGTCATTTTTTTCTCTATTTACATTGGCAGATGAATTCTCCCTTTTATGGTTATGTCAGGACTCTAACATGCATATGGGGCTTATCAGAATTTAATGTCGAGTTTTTGCTTCTGTTATCTTCCCAGAGAAGAAACCATAGAGCACTTGATATGCTTTTACTCTTCTTTGGATTTACATGATAGCGTGGTGATAAATTTTAATTCTGTTTTATATCTCACAAGAATCTACAAACTTCTTTTAATTCATGGTGAAGTCTCTTAATTTTCACCTGAATTAGTTTCCTTCTCTCCAGTGGCCAATTTTCAGAATTTCCTGTGGTGAAAGTCTGTTGTTGGAAAATTGACATTTATCTGCAAGTGTCTAATTTTTGTTCCTAGACTATTTTATTCTGGTAAGACTTCAATTCAGTTATTTTCAACACTTTCCATGGCTTATTTCTTTCCATAGTATCAGGCAAAGTCAGTTGCCAATACCACAGCACTACTGTTGAGATACATTGTTGCTCTCCAGCACTGCTATTCCACTCTGGAATGCTTTCAAGACTATTTTTCTTTAATTTCTTGATTTTTTAAAAAAATATTCTGTCTAGGTGTGGGTTTGTTGTTTTTACTGTTGGGCTTCATGGGGCTTCTTAATTAGTAGCTGGTTTCTTTCATTAGTTAATAGAAATATCCCAGCAGTTATCATTCTTCCCTCCTTTCTGCTGCTTTTTTTTTTTTTGAGTCGGGGTTTCACTCTGTTGTCCAGGCTGGAGTGCAGTGGCATGATCATGGCTCACCACAGCTTCAACCTCTTGGGCTCAGGCAATCCTTCTGACTCAGCCTTCTGAATAGCTGGGATTACAGCTGTTTGCCACTACACCCAGCTAATTTTAAAACTATTTTTGTAGAGATGAGATTTTGCCATGGTGCCCAGGCTGGTCTCAAGCTCCTGGGCTCATACAATCCTTTTCACTTCAGCCTCCCCAAGTGGTGGGATGGCAGGTGTGAGCCACTGTACCCAGTTTGTAGTTACCTTTTAAAACTTACCACATCTGGTCCATATTCTCTTTTCTTCTTTTGGGGTTCTAGTAAAGAGTGTTTGACCTTTTTTCCCTTGGTCTCTTATTCTCTCTCTCTTTTCATCTTTTTCTCTATAATTCATGACAGATGACTCTTTTTGCCTGTCTCTAGATCTCAAATTAGCTCTGCCAAATCTGGAGCCTATACATAGTATGAGTTGCTGGGGCTTAAGCCACAGACTGGGTGCCTTAAACAATAGAAATATACTGACTCAGACCTGGTGGCTAGAATTTCAAAATCAAAGTGTGGGCAGGGTTAATCATGCATTTTATTATTTCTTTATTTTAGTAGCTTTTGGCGATACAAATAGGTTTTGGTCTGGGCTTTAACAGTAACCCTCAGCCCCACCTCTGAGGGTTAATTCTTCCCGAAGGCTGTTGGGGGATTCAGCCTCCTCCCTTTCTGGTAGCTTCTACTGACTTCAGGTGGCTTCGGTTAGTAAATGGCATTCTCTTGGCTTTTCGTGCCATCTTCCCTCTATGCAGTATTGTGTCCAAGTGTTCTCCCTTTAATAACAACACCAGTTACATTGGATGAGAAGCCACTCTGCTCCAGTACCCTCTAGTCTTTGCTAATTCTATCTATTTATAAGGACCCTGTTTCCAAATAAATCCACATTCTTTTAAAAAAAATTTTTTTATTTTAAAGATGTGGGGTGCAATTCAGGGTTAAGTATACAAATCTTCATTATGCAGGTACCATTGTTGATGAGGTGTGTGTCCCCCCCCACCCCCATTCCCTGGCAGAATCCCACTACTGCCAATAATAAATCCACATTCTAAGTAATAGATCCACATCCTAAGGTTCTGGGGTGGGGCTTCAACATACAACTTTTATACGGTACACAAGTTAACCCATAACAGACATCTAATATCATCACGTTGAATTCAGAAAATATTTTCTGAAGCCATGTTCAGTGTGACTCATGTAATCCTGGCACTTTGGGAGGCCAAGGTAGGAGTATGGCTTGAGTCTAGGAGTTCAAGATAAGTCTGGGCAACATAGGGAGATCACATCTCTGCCAAAGAAAAAAAATATCTGGTAATTTTGTGGTGGTGGTGGTGGAAGAAGAGTGTGTGTGTGGATTTGGGGGACTATTTAACATTTGCTCTGTTGTGAATCTGAACGCTATCTTGACCATCACCAGAGGACATCTTACCAAAGCAGGAGGTATAATACTAAGATTTTAGCTTTTTTGTTGTTTTTGTTTTGTTTTGTTTTTGTTTTTTTGAGTTGGAGTCTCACTCTGTCACCCAGACTGGAGTACAGTGGCCACTCCCGGCCACCACAGCCTCGCCTGCTGGGCTCCGGCGATCCTTTCGCCTCAGCCTTCCGAGTAGCTGGAATTACAGGCATGCGCTACCACGCCCAGCTGATTTTTTTGATTTATTGTAGAGATGAGGTCTCGCTGCCCAGGCGGGTCTTGAACCCGTGGGCTCAGGCAATCCACTCACCTCAGCCTCCCAAAGGTGCGGGATTACAGGCTGAGCTACCGAGCCCGGCGATTTTAGTTTTTGACAGGAGCTGACCTCTGATCTTCTTGACACTGTTTCCACGTCAGGAAAAGTCCAGTAGTCACTTGTTTCTCAAAGTTCTCAGAGCGAAGTTACCAACAGTACTCTTGCCCAAAGTCATTCTTGGAGTCTGTGGTTTTCAAACTTCAGCATGCATCAAAATCAACAGGAGGTGTTCACAGGGGGCTCTGCCCCACCCTCAGAATGTAGTATGACCAGGGAGGGGACCAGGGAGTTGCATTTCTAACAAGTTTCTGTGTGGTGCTGATGTCACCTACAAAACCACCTGGAGAGCCACTGCCTTGGGGCCTGTTCCTTGGCAACCCCAGGACCCACATGCATGTGCCTCTAAGTTTAAAGCAGGCTTCTAAAAGCTCTTGGCAGAAGTTCCCAGGGAAGATGCCACCAAGAGTCACCTTTTTGTAATGGTATTCTCATTCCATATACTGCTTAATAATTTCCTTTAATTTTTAGATCTTTGATGCAGTTCAATTTTATTTTCAATTTTTCTCCACATCAGCTAGTCTATTATGAGTAACATCTTGCTGAATGGTTTACCCATGAATAAAATGGTTTTATTTATGTTAGTTTTCTACTGTGTAATTTAAACTTTTCTTCTTTTTATTTTGAATTGGAGTATCACTCTGTCATTGAGGCTGGAGTCCAGTGGCATGATTATGGCTCACTGCAGCCTTAACCCACTGGAGTCAGGTGATCCTTCTGCCTCAGCCTCCCAAGTAACTGGGACTACAGGCATGCACCACCATGCCCACCTAATTCATTTTATTTTTATTTTTTGTAGAGACAAGTTCTCACTATGTTGTCCAGGCAGCTGTCAAACTCCGGGACTCAAGCAATCTCACCTCAGCATCCCAAAGTGCTGGGATTGCAGACATGAGCTACCATGTCCAGTTCAATTTAAACTTTTTATTGACTTTATTACTTATGTCTAATTTCATTGCCCTTATGATGAAAGAAGATAGTCGTTCTCTGATTAGTTTTTTGCTGTTGTCATTATTTACATTTTTTCATTTTGGATTCAGGGGTACAAGAGCATGAGTATGTTGTGTTCTGGTGGGCATTGGACTCTGGGGTTCCCATTACCCAAATCTAGAACAGTGTATCTGGTAGGGAGTTTCTGAACCCTAACCTCCTCCCCACCTTCCACCCTGTGGTATCCCAGTGTCTGTTATTTCCATCTTTTTGTCCATTAACTCCCACATATAATTGAAAACATGTGCTGTTTATTTTTCTGTTTCTGAGTTCACATAGGATAATGGCCTCCAAAGCTATCCATGTCACTGTAAAGGACATGATTCCAGTTTTTTTTCAGCTATGTAAAAAGAGTGGAACTCTTTTCTGGAATGGCCATCAGAGCCATTGTGGTATGACCCTCAAGGTCCTGAATGTCATCGTATGTCTTCCTTTTAATATTGCCTTTATCTTCGGGTAAAGAAAAAAGGGAGGGCAGATCAGTGAATAGGGAGGGTGTTCCAATACAGTTATTTGTACAGTGCTGCCCACGTAAGCGAATGGTGGCGAGTTCAAAAATTTAATTGTCAAGCCTTAACAAACAATGACAGCTCTGATGGCCATTCTAGAAATTTACTTCCAAAATTACTTTGACAGGTGAGCTAAGCACTGGCATTGGTGCATAGCTTCCCAAGGGGAGTACGTCAAAGTTGGCTGTGGTGATATTCCACAATGAGGTCGTCGCACTTTTTCTAGGGTGGTTCGTGAACTTTATTGTCAAGCCTCATGACCCACATTTTCTTTATCCAGTCAACCATTGAAGGGCACTTAGGTTGATTCCATGATGTTGTTGTTGTGAATAGTGCTGTGATGAACAAATGAGTAAAAGTATCTTTTTATATAATGATTTCTTTTCCTTTGGATAGATATGCAATAGTGTGATTGCAGGGTCAAATGGCAGTTCTATTTTTAATTCTTTGAGATGCTTCGTACTGTTTTCCATAGAGGTTGAACTAGTTCACATTCCCACTGACAGGGTATGAGTGTTCCTGTTTCTCTGCATCCACACCAGCAACTATTGCTTTTAACTTTTCGTGCTAGCCATTCTGACTGGTGTAGGATGATATTTCATGGTGGTTTTAACTTGCATTTCTCTGATCAATGAAGTTGAGCGGTTTTTTTCATATGTTTGTTGGCTACTTGTATGTGTTTGTTAGAGAAGTGTCTGTTCATGTTTTACCCACTTTTTGATGGAGTTAATTGTCTTTTCTTTCCTTTTTCTTAAGATGTGGGGTACAATTCAGGATTAGGTAGAAAAGTAGTCATTGTACAGATAAACTTCGGGACTCCTTTTGGTCCCTACTCCACCTTGTTTGAGATCAAGTACACTTATTGATGTTATGTGCCTCCACCCCAGTAGAGTCTCCTTACTGCCAAACTGTTTCCTCTAGCATTATGGTAAATGTTCAGGATCCGCTTATGAGTGAGAACAGGTGGTACTCAGGGCTTTGATTCTGTGACAGATCACTGAGTATGACAGACTCTAAATCCATCTGAGTTCATGTTTGAGTTGTTTGAGTTCCTTGTAGTCTAGGTTGTCTGTTAGTTTTCTCCACTGTAAAGTTACTTCCCTCCCCTTTTATACTAAATTTTTTTAAAAAGAAGTCACTATGTGCAACCCACACTTAAGGGATGGGGAATTACGTTCCATCTCCTTAAGGGGGGAAATTCATATAAATTACTTGGGATTCATCTCTATGGGATATTTGTCTATTATTCTCATTTATTTAGTCACTTATTTATTTATACTGGTATAAACTGATAAAAACTTATTTTATACTTTCTGTATAAGTTATTTTAGTCCTTTGTCAATGACATAGTTTGCAAATGCCTTCTTCCACTCTGCAGGTTGTCTCTTCACTTGGTTGATTATTTCTTTTTTTTTTTTTTGAGTTGGAGTCTCACTCTGTCACCTAGACTGGAGTACAGTGGCCGCTCCCGGCCACCGCAGCCTCAACCTGCTGGGCTCCAGCAATCCTTCCGCCTCAACCTTCCAAGTACCTGGTGCATACAGATGCATGCAACCACACCCGGTTAATTTTTGATTTATTGTAGAGATGAGGTCTCACCAAGTTTCCCAGGTGGGTCTCAAACTCGCAGGCTCAAGCAATCCACTCACCTCGCCCTCCCAAAGCACAGGATTACAGGCTGAGCCACCGAGCCCGGTGGTTAATTATTTCTTTGCCACGCAGAAGCTTCTTAGTTTAATTAGGTTCCATTTGTCTATTTTTTTGTTTTTATTGCATTTGCTTTAGAGTTTTTCATCATAAATTCTTTGCCTAGGCCAAATGTCCAGAAAGGTTTTTCCTAGCTTATTTTTCCCCTAGGGTTTTCATAGTTTCGGATATTGTGTTTAATACCATCACAAGTTCACTTTTGCATATGGTGAGAAGTAGGGATCCAATTTTATTCTTCTGCATATGGTTAGCCAATTTTTCCAGCACCATTTATTGAATAAGATGTCCTTTCCCTATTGTTTGTTTGTTGTGAATTGTCATCTCACTCTGTCACCCAGGTTGGAGTGCAGTGCCATGACCATAACTCACCACAGCCTTGACCTCCTGAGCTCAGGTGATCCTCCCCCAGCCTCAGCCTCCTGAGCAGCTGGAACAATAGATGCATGCCATCATGTCCAACTAATTTTTTGAATTGTTTTTCTTTTAAGTAAACAGTAGGTCTTGCTATGTTGCAGAGGCTGGTCTATAACTCCTGGGCTCAAGTGATTCTCCCACCTTGGCCTAGAGTTATAGGCATGAGTCATTGCACCTGGCCCCCCATTGTTTATTTTTATTGACTTTGTCAAAGATCAGTTGGTTGTAGGTATATAGCTTTATTTCTAGGTTCCCTATTCAGTTCTATTGATCTATCTGTCTATTTTTGTACCAATACCATGCTATTTTGGTTGCTATAGCCTTGTAGCATAATTTGAAGTCAAGCTATGTGATACCCCCATATTTTTTCTTTTTACTTAGAATTGCTTTGGCTATTTAGGCTCTTTTTGGTTCCATATGTACTTTAGTATTACTTTTTTCTAGTTTTGTGAAAAATGCTGTTGCTATTTAGCTAGGAATCTTTGGATAGCTTTGGGAAGGTTGGTCATTTTAACAATATTGATTCTTCTGATCCATGAGCATGGGGTGGTTTCCTTTTCTGTGTCATCTATGATTTATTTCATCAGTGTTTTGTAGATATTCTTGCAGAGATCCTTCACCTCCTTGGTTAAATGTATTACTAGTTATTTTATTTTTGTGCATGGCTATTGTAAATGACCATTGTTAATCTGGAACTCTGTGACAAGCAACTCTACCACCTGGGATACGGTGCTTATGTGTAATTTCTTTTGCCTTTCATCTTACAGTCTCCATTTATTTCCAAAGTCATCTGAGTCCTCCAACCCTTCTCAGTGGGTTGCATCCTATACCTGTATTGCAGTTAATTTCTTGTCACAGAGTTCTGGTAAGATGGCGACAGCATAGGTGGATTTGTAAGACTCTCCGAACATGAGTTCCCAAGAAGACTCTTTTCTTCCCACAGCCCCCTGACCAGCGCCAGCCACACTGGGACGAGGCCCGGGGACCTTCGGTCCCATGCAGGGCCAGATATTGCAGCCCCCAGCTGCTGTTGCTCCACTATATGTGACTCCTGCCTGCGTGGGAGTCCCAGGTCTTGGCTCCCTCCCTGGCTACATTGTCTCACCCATCACCCAGCACCAAGCTGCCAGTCACACAGGGAGGCACTGGGCACCCACCCCTCAGAGATACCGGTCCCATTTCTGGCTGAAGTACCCTGTGAGGGACCCAGGGCCTCACCTGCCCTTTGGAGCTTTGGAGCTCTGGATCCCTGGGCCCACCCTGGCTGAAGCACTCAGCACACGACCCCAAGCTTGTGTAAGGGAACAGAACCCCAAGCTTGTGTAAGGTACTGATCAGAGGCTCCCAGCTCCAGAGGAGGGAACACCCGACCCTCTCCTCCACCCCAGCCTTCTGGTGACACCCCAGATCCAGCGCCCAGCTATGCAGCTGATCCCCAGTGCCTCTGGCTCAGAGACCCAGATAAGCAGAGAGAAAAGATCCCTGAGGAGTGAAGCTGCCAACTTGGCCATTGTCCAGGCAGATTTTCATTGCCCCACCCACCTATCACAGCCTCCACCTCAGTTCCTAAGGTAACATCTTTAAACAGGACACAAAGCACCTCCCCTATGCTGAACAGAGACAACTAAGCATCGCAGACCTCCCAGGCAGCAGGCTAGTTGCCTGCAACAAAAACAAAGGGGAGAGGCTGGAGATCAGAGCTGAAGTGAATTTAGACACTCAGGAAAGATTCCAGAGCTAATCTGATCTCTTATCTTGACTTTTTATTTTATCATTCTGACTCTATGTTTTGCTCACTTTTGTTTGCTTTCTGACTTACACTATCTGTTACATGATTTTATTGGTCTGTCTCTGTGTAGCTACCAGTATTCTTTAGAGAATTTTCCTTCTGTGTTTTTTTCACTTCTCTCTGGCCTTGTGTCTCTTTTTCACCTGTTAGTTGGTTTGTATGTCTGTTTTACCTCTCACTCTTTTCTCTTTCTAAATTCCTATTGACCACCCTTCCTCCTTATTTTCCTCTTTTGTACCTCCTTTTGATCCAGGGACCAAACCTACATACCGCTGCACAGACAGATTGTAAGGTAGTGGGAAATAGGATCCAGTGTGCTCATACACCTGTTGGTGGATGCTGAAATCAGCATATAGATTCTGAATCACAGGTTTCCCCTCAATTAAACCTCAGAATGCAAAAACTACAGCCCACACTCCAACCTCAAAAGTGAACAAAGCCAGAGGACCCTCATAAGGAAGAAAGGAGATTGTACAAGTGAAACAAAAGCAATCCCACCTTCCCTGAAAAACATAATTAAAGAAGGGGAGGGAAAGGGGTAGAGAGAGAAAAATCTACAAAAATGAAGAAAAATC
The DNA here is from genome assembly GCA_027257055.1 of Cephalopachus bancanus. Lineage (NCBI taxonomy): Eukaryota > Metazoa > Chordata > Mammalia > Primates > Tarsiidae > Cephalopachus > Cephalopachus bancanus. The sequence continues at coordinate 311,748 of JAPVLO010000945.1, forward strand.
AAAAGAAGAATATGGGTCTCTCCCAGACCCCTGGGAGGACAGACACTGAGAAAACTGACTTTGGAATGCAAACAATGAAGAGCCCCCAGAATGACTGGTCTTAAACTACAAACCTAGATATCAAGACATTAATGGAGAGATTAAAAAGAATTGAGTAGAGACAAGAAGAAACTAGGAAGGAGCTGATATCTGAGATAACGGTAATGAAGAATACTGTGAATGAAATAAATAACAAACTGATAAGCATGGAAAGCACAATTAACCAAGCAGAAGAAAGAATCTCAAAGCTTGAGGAACAAAATATAGAACTAACCCAAACTCTTAAAAACACAGAAAACAAGCTCAAAAAGACAGAACAAAACCTTCAAGAGATGAGCGATTACTTCAAGAGACCAAATCTAAGAGTAATTGGCATTCCTGAGGCAGAAAGAGAGACAGAGACCACACTGGAACAAACTTTCCATGAGACCATTCAAGAAAACTTCCCTTAGCTAATCAGTGATGCAAAAATTAAACCCAAGAGATTCAGAGAACCCCTACAGGACAACAAATGAGAAGACCAATGCCTAGACACATAATAATTAACCTAAACAAAGTGGGCATAAAAAAAAATCCAAAGGTGCAAGAGAAAAAGGCCAGATCACCTACCATGGAAAACCAATTAGAATAGCAGCAGATTTATCCACAGAAATCCTGCAGGCTAGGAGCACTTGGATACCTATCTTCAAAGTCCTAAAAGATAAACAATTTCAACCAAGAATAACCTACCTAGCTAGGTTAAGCTTCATCAATGAGGAAGAATTAAAATGTTTCCCAGATATCCAATTCCTAAGAACTTACACTGCCACCAAACCACCTCTACATGAAACACTTAAGAAAGCACTAGACACAGAAGAAAAGGGCGAAAAAAGAACAACGTTCTTCACAAGAGTACAGGAAAAAGAATAAATACACATGAACCAACCACAAAACCAAAAGAAAGACAAAAAACCAAATGGAAGAACAACAACTCTATAAGAACTCTATGATAGGGACGAACACTCACATTTCAATAATTAGCCTGAATCGAATGGACTAAATGCACCACTGAAAAAACATAGAATGGCAAAATGGATAAAATGTCACCAGGCAACAATATACTACCTTCAAGAAACCCATCTCACTAGAAAGGATATGCACAGACTCAAAGTAAGAGGATGGGAAACAAATTTTCAGGTGGATGGAACACAAAAGAAAGGAAGAGTCGTGATCTCAGTTTCGGACAAAATACCATTTAAGCTATCAAAAATTAAAAAAGATACAGAGGGCCACTACATAATGATAAAAGGTTCAATCCATCAACAAGAAATATGTATCCTAAAAATATATGCACCTATCATAGGTATACCAACTTTCATAAAGCAACCTCTAGAAAAACTAAAGAGAGATATTGACTCTAACACTATCATAACTGGAGACTTTAATACCACACTCACAACACTAGACAGATCATCAGGACAAAAAATCAGCAAGGAGATCCAGAATCTCAATCTGACTCTTGACCAAATGGACTTAATTGATACATACAGAACACTCCATCAAAAGACCACAGAATACACATTCTACTCATCACCGCATGGAACGTATTCTAAGGTCAACCACATAATTGGCCATAAATCAAGCATAAACAAATTTAAAAGAAACGAAATTTTACCTTGCACCTTCTTGGAACACAGTGGAATAAAAAAAACATTAACACAACAAGGTCCCCCCAAAACCCACAAAGACATGGACACTAAACAGTATGGTGCTAAAAAAAAACTCCTGGGTCAATGATGAAATCAAAACAGAGAACAAAAGATACCTGGAAATAAATGAAAATGAAAAAAAATCTTAACAAAATCTCTGGGATGCCATAAAAGCTGTAGTAAGAGGGGAATTTATATCCCTACAAATGCACATGAAGAAAATGGAAGGATCACAAATTAACAGCCTAACAAGCCACCTAACGAAGCTGGAAAAGCAAGACCATAAAAACCCTAATTTCAGCAGAAGAATCCAGATCACAAAAATAAAAGCCAAATCCAGGATATAGAAGACAAAAAGATAATACAAAAAATCAATGAAACAAAAAGCTGGTTCTTCAAAAGAATAAACAAGATCAATGGTCCCCTAGCTAGACTGACCAAGAAAAAACGAGAAAAAAACCAAATAAGCACAATCAGAAACACAAAAGATGAAGTCACATCTGATCCTGAAGAAATACAAAAGATCACTAGAGACTACTATGTACACTTGTATGGAAACAAACTTGAACACCTTTCAGAAATGGAGGACTTTCTGTCATCACACAACCTGCCTCGGTTGAAACAAGAAGAAATTGAGACCCTAAATAGACCAATAACAATCAAGGAAATTGACTATGTAATAAGAAAACTACCTACCAAAAAAAAGCCCTGGACCAGATGGCTTTCCAGCAGAATTCTAGAAGATATTTAAGGAGGAGCTGATTCCAATCCTACTGAAGGTATTTCAGGCGATTGAGAAAGATGGAACCCTCCCCAAATCATTTTATGATGCTAACATCACATTGATCTTTACCAAGCCATGTAAAGATCCAACAAAGAAAGAGAACTACAGGCCAATATCTTTGATGAACATAGATGCTAAAATTCTCAAGAAGATCCTTACAAACCGGATTCAACAACACATCTAAAAAATCATCCATCATGACCAAGTAGGCTTTCTCCCTGGGATGCAAGGCTGGTTCAACATTCGTAAAACCATGAATGTAATTACATACATCAACAGATGTCAAAACAAAAACCACATGATTATATCATTAGATGCAGAAAAGGCTTTTGATAAAATCCAGCACCCCTTCTTGATAAAAACCCTTGAACATCTGGGCATATGGGGAACATACCTCAAAATAGTAAAAGCCAACTATGAGAAACCCATAGCCAGCATACTCCTAAACGGACAAAAATTGGAGCCATTTCCCCTGAAAACTGGAACAAGACAAGGATGCCCACTCTCACCCCTCCTGTTCAATATAGTATTGGAAGTCCTGGCTACAGCAATCATAGAAGAGAAGGCAATCAGGGGTATCCAAATAAGAAAAGAGGAAGTCAAGTTATCTCTCTTTGCAGATGACATGATTGTGTACCTTGAAAACCCAAGAGAATCTGACAAAAACCTACTTACACTGATATAGGCCTTTGGCAAAGTCTCTGGATATAAAATAAATATGCAAAAGACAATCACATTTCTTTACACCAATAATAAACAAACAGAAACCCAAATAAAAAGCACAATTCCATTCACAATAACCACAAAAAAATGAAATACCTTGGCATCTTTCTAACCAGAGACGTGAAAGACCTTTATAATGAAAACTACAAAACTCTGCTCAAAGAAATCAAAGATGACACAAACAAGTGGAAAAATATCCCATGCTCATGGACTGGAAGAATCAACATTGTGAAGATGTCCATCTTACCTAAGGCAATCTACAGATTCAATGCAATACCTATCAAATTACCAGCAACATTCTTCTCAGACTTAGAAAAAACAACACAGGAATTCATATGGAAACACAAATGACCAAGAATAGCCAGAACAATCCTCAGCAAAAAAAAAAGCAATTGGTGTCAATTTACCAGACTTCAAACTTTACTATAAAGCTACAATCAGTAAAACAGCTTGGTATTGGTACAGAAACAGGCATATAGATCAATGGAATAGAATTGAGATTCCAGAAGCTAAACCTCAAGTTCTCAACCAACCCATCTTCGACAAAGCCTCCACCACCCACTACTGGGGAGAGGAGAACCTATTCAGTAAATGGTGCTGGAAAAACTGGCTGACCACATGCAGAAGACTCAAACAGGACCCCTATCTATCCCCATACACAAAAATTAACACTAAATGAATCAGAGACCTAAATGTAGAACCTCAAACCATAAGAACCTTAGAAAATGAAGGACATACCCTCATGGAAATTGGAACTGGCCTCCAATTACTGAACAAAACCCGAATCCCACAAGCCATAAGAGATAAAATAGACAAGTGGAACCTCATTAAATTGACAACCTTCTGCAAAGCCACAGAAACCATCAAGAGAGTAGGGAGACAGCCTCCAGACTGGGAAAATGTATTTCCCAACTTCAGGTCTGACAAAGACTTAACATCTTGGGTCTACAAGGAACTCAAATGTGCTGAAAACAAAAAAGGAAATATCCCCATTATAAAATGGGCAAAAGATATGAACAGACACTTCACAAAGGAAGACATCTGAGCAGCCAACAGACACATGAAGAAATGTTCAACCTCACTAATCATCAGGGAGATGCAAACCAAAACCACACTGAGGTTCCACCTAATTCCAGTCAGAATGGCCATTATCAATAACTCAAAAAATGACAGTTGCTGGAGAGGGTGTGGTGAAAAGGGAACACTTCCACACTGCTGGTGGGAGTGTAAACTAGTGCAACCTCTGTGGAAAGCAGTGTGGCGATTCCTAAAAGCTCTAAATATCAGCCTCCCATATGACCCTGCAATCCCCCTACTGGGAATATACCCTGAGGAACTCAAATCACTCTATCAATTAGATACCTGCACACGAATGTTTATTGCAGCATCATTCACAATAGCAAGAACCTGGAACCAACCATGCTGTCTATCAAAAGAGGACTGAATTTTTAAAATGTGGTACATATACATGATGGAACACTATGCCGCCATAAAAAAGAACAAAATCATGAATTTCACAACAACTTGGATGGAACTAGAGTCTATAATACTGAGTGACCTCTCACAAAAAACAAAGATCTGAGTAACACATGTTCTCACTCATATAGTGGACCTTGATCATGCAACGTACTACCATAAGAAAATGACTGACAGTGGTGGGAAACTATGGGGGGAAGGGGAAAGGAGATGGGACTAATGGTAGCAAACATCTGTCTTGGGACGGGGAGACACCTCTTATCAACAAGGGTGCCTGAACGAAGCATATTTGTATACCAAACTCTTAACTGTACCCCACAATATCATAATAAAAAATATTGATTTAAAAAAAATAATTTCTTGTCACAGTCTGTATACCATCCTTGGGTCCCTGGGCCTCCTAATTAATATTTGTTGCAATATGAATGCATGACAGCTAACTCTGTGCTGCAGGAATCTGTGGGTTTTCATAGATGCATAGTGCCGTGTCTCCACCACGACAGTGTTGGATAGTTTCCCTGTCTAATAAAATGCCCTGTTCACCCACACTCATACCCTGAGTCACAGGAAGCCAGAGATCTGTTTCTCATCTGTCTGGTTGTGCTTTCCAGAGTGTCATGTAAGTGAATCATAAAGTGTGAGCCTTCTCAGTCTGCCATCTTTCACTTTGAATTACCAGAGGGGACACCAAAGAACTGGAATTTATTATAAAAAATTGGGCATTCATCAAGGAGATGCAAATTAAAACTACTCTGAGATACCACCTAACTCTAGTCAGAATGGCCATAGTCAATAACTCAAAAAAATAACAGATGCTGGAAAGGATGTGGTGAAAAGGGAACACTCCTACACTATTGGTGGGAATGCAAACTAGTACAGCCTCTGTGGAAAACAGTGTGGCAATTCCTAAAAGTTCTAAAAATTGAACTTCCATATGACCCTGCAATCCCCCTACTTGGAATATACCCAGAAGAACTCAGGTCACTCTATCAAAAAGATACCTGCACACAAATGTTTATCACAGGATTGTTCACAATAGCAAGAACATGGAACCAACCATGCTGCCCATCAAAAGAGAACTGTATTTTTAAAATGTGGTACATATACACGATGGAATATTACTTAGCCATAAAGAACAACAAAATCATGAGCCTCACGGCAACCTGGATGGAATTGAGTTTATAATACTGAGTGACCTTTCACAGAAACAAAGAACTGAGTATCACACGTTTTCACTCATTAGGGGACCCTAAACAACTATCATAATACTATAACAAAAGGATTGACAGTAGCGGGAAACTGCGCGGGGAGGGGGGCAGGGAGGTGGGATTGACAGTAGTCAATATCTGCCTGGGGGGGCACACCTCATCAACAAGGGTACCTACACAATGAATATGTGTATACCTAACCCTGAATTGTACTCCACAATTTAAAAAATAAAATAAAATAAATTGAAGTTTAAAAAATTGGGCATTTATTCTCACTTTCTTAAACATCAGTCACTTCCAAAGTACTATCCATGGGATGCACGACACCTATTCAAACACCTTTTCCACAGCTCAAGGCAGGTTTTGAACTTGTCAATTTTGATGCCTTTTAGTGCTTCTGCTACTGTTCCACCTCTTCCACATAAGCACAATGATTCCCTTTGAGCACTTTTTCCGTCCTGGAAAACTAAGTTTCTCAAGGCAAGATTTGGTGAATAGGGAAAATGGAGCACAAGAGTTGTACTGTTTTTGGTCAAAAACTGCTGAACTCTTAGCGCAGTTTGGGTGTGTGTGCCCATTAATCACCCATCATGAAATGGGCAAATATAGCCGGGCTTGCTGGCTCAGCCTGTAATCCCACACCTTTGGGAGGCCGAGGTGAGTGGATTGCCTGAGCCCGTGGGTTCGAGACCCACCTGAGCAGGCAAGACCTCATCTCTACAACAAATCAAAAAATTAGCCAGGTGTGGTAGCGCACACCTGTAATTCCGCCTACTCGGAAGGCTAAGGCAGAAGGATCACCAGAGCCCAGCAGTTTGAGGCTGTGGTGGCTGGGAGCAGCCACCGCACTCCAGTCTGGGTGACAGAGTGAGACTCCAACTCAAAAAAAAAAAAATAAATGGGCAAACATGTTGAAAGAATCCCCCAAAATTCACTGAAGCCAACTGCAGCTTCTCCCTGCAATGCTAGTGGCCATGATGCCAATGGGTTCATGGCATACTCACCTGGAGGGAAAACCTGCACTACCAGGGCTCGCCCTCCAGAAGGTAAATAGGTTCCTGGACAAAGATAATAGGCTGAGAATGGAGACATTTCTTAACTAAGTGTTGTCTGAGGCCAACTCCATGCCATGAACACTGTTTACATTTGGGGACACTGGAACCTCTCTTCTGACAGAAGTAGGTGGGACTTCGTTTTACACTACACAGGCTAGAGAAATTGAAATCTTTATTTTTTTGACTATCATCAGAACTTGTCAACCTTTATGAGATGGTGAATCGAATTTCAGACACTGACTTATTAAACCTTTCATATTCTGCTGTGGGTTTTGTTTTATTTTCTAAATTTGGAGAAATGTGGAAACCAACATTCCAGTTCCATTCATCATCTCTATTTCAATATTTTTAGATTCCACATAAGTGAGATCATTGATTACCATTCCCTGTCTGACATATTTTACCAATATAATGCCCTCAACATTTATCCATATTGTTGTAATTGGCAGGATTTTTTTTCTTTCATTTGGCTGAATAATATTTCATTGTATGTATACCATAATTTTAAAATCAGTTTTTGGGCAACAGACACTTGGGTTGTTTCCATGTTTTGGCTTTTGTGCATAATGCTGAAATAAACATGGGAGTGCAGGTATCTCTTTTACATGCTGATTTCATTTTCTTTGTATAGATACCTAAAAGTGGAATTACTGGGGAACATGGTATCTTAATTTTTAATTTTTTGAGGAACCACCCTACTGTTTTCTATATTGGTTGTACCAATTTACATTCCTACCAACAGTGTACAAGAAAACTTCTTTCTCTATACCCTTGCAAACACTTTCTCCTGTCTTTTTTTCATGGCCATCCTAATACACGTGCAAGATATCTCATAATTTAAATTTTCAATTTCCTGATGACTAGTGAAGTTAAGCACATTTTTAGAAGTTTGTTGACCATTTGTATGTGTTCTGCAAAGAAATGTCTTTTGAGGTCCTTCACCCATTTTAAAATTAGAACATTCGCTTTTTTATTGAGTTGTATGGGTTTCTTAAATATTTTGGATATGAATCCAATATCTGATATATGGCTTGCAAATATTTTCTTCCATGTGTCATCTTTTCATTTTGTTACTTATTTCCTTTGCTATGCAGAAGCTTTTTAGTTTGACAAACTCCAACCTGTTTATGTTTGCTTTTGGTGCCTGTGTTTCTGGTGTCATATAAAGCCTCAAGTCTTGTGCCATATTGAGTTTGGACACCTGAGAAGACTGAGGGTCTCCAGTGCTGTCCAATATAAATATAATGTGACCCAAATACGCAAGGATGAATTTACATCCTAATAGACATCAAGTAGAATAAAATAGGCCTAAATAATTTTAGCTCAAGTTTTATGTCATCATATAATACAACATTTTAGGGACTCTCAAAGTTAAATTACATTTTCTTTTTCTCTCTGTGCCTTCAAAGGTCAGTGTGAATGTTATACTCAGCCCACATCTTCCTTTACATAATCCCCATTTCAGTGGCTGAGTAGCCACTTGTGGCTTGTGGATACTCTATTGGGCATCTCAGGTATAGAGATTTTGACCACTTTAGCTCAAAGCTTTATGGAGAATCATGTTCTTTACTCTAGCTAGTATTTCAGATATCAGAGATCTGGGACCCTAAGTCATTTCTATCTGTGCTTGTGATGTATTTTATTTCTGAGTGCTAGTGATTGAAACAGTAGGCAATGATAGCTTTATGCATGTAAAGATAAAAGTGTCCCAAAGGATATTAGCTATTCAACTCATGGATATTCTCATACTGTGCTCATCTTTCCCCCACACATTGGCCATGGCGGAATGCTTCAAACATATGTGTTGATGCTGTGTCTGCCAGAATTATCTTGAAAATCCCATGCGACTGAAGTTTAGACATGACTGCTGCCTCCAGTGCCTCAACTCTCTGTAGAAGGTGTCTAACAGGAAACGCATCCTGTGCCCCTTCTGCCCTGGGGTCTCTCAGAAGGACATCAGGCCCATCTCCCAGCTGGCGAAGCTGGTTTCTAAGGTCCAGGAATTAGAGCCCCAGTTGAGAGCTGCCCTGCAAATGAATCCAAAGATGAAGAAATTTTGACGTAAGAAATCCGTGCAGCCTGTCCTCAACTTATAAAGGGCCCTGGAAAATGTAGCTTGCAACTTTTGTCCATTACATCTTACCATTAGCTAATATCTGCAACCTAAAATTTTTATGCCCCCAAACAACAGCTGCTCTCACTTTAGTACAGATTTTCAAAGAATCTGTGCCAGCTTATAATAATTTTGAGAGCAACATAGTCTTTTCCTTCATGTATCATATGCACTAATAGGGAGAAAAAGTTTAATCAAAATATTCAATAATTGTACTGGAAATGGTAGCTCATTCCCATAATCCCAACACTTTGGGAGGTCGAGGTGGGAGGATTGCTGGAGTCAGATCTTTGAGCCCAGGCTGAGTGACAGTGAGACCTTGTCTCTAAAAGCAAATGACAAACAATATTCAATAACACAAGAACTTTCTACTATGACTACAGTGACTGTGTTGCAATTATATTTCATGCATTCTCTACACAAAATTTGACTGAATCATGGAGCCAGAGAAATACCTCAAAAAAATTCTGATTTGAGTCAAAAAGTAGAATAAACAAGAAAGTGAATAAAATATTTAGGTTTTTTCTTGGAAGAAAACAGAATCTCTAGTGTGTGTCTTTGCTGAACTACCAGTTTTTCTTCCACAGTGGGCATGACCTTGGATGTGGACACGTCCAACAACCAAGAATCCCATCATATCTTTTGTTTGTTTGTTTGTTTGTTTTTTGTTGTTTTGAGTCGGAGTCTCTCTCTGTCACTCAGAATGGAGTGCAGTGGCCGCTCCTGGCCACCGCAGCCTCGACCTACTGGGCTCTGGCGTTCCTTCCACCTCAGCCTTCCAAGTAGCCAGAATTACAGGCATGCGCTACCACACCTGGCTGATTTTTTGATTTATTGTAGAGATGAGGTCTCGCTGCCCAGGCAGGTCTTGAACCCACGGGCTCAAGCAATCCACTCACCTCAGTCTCTCAAAGGCGCGGGATTACAGGCTGAGCCACCGAGCCCGGCTATATCTTTTTTTTTTAAACGAGATTTATTGAAAGGACAGAAAAGCTCCCACAGTGGGTGAAGGAAATGAGAGCATAAGTTGACAAGGTCCTTGTGTTCTTGGCTTGTGTTGAAGGAACTAAGCCTATACTCCCTTCATCTCCCCTGACCTTGGTTTGTTGCTTTATGAAAAAGCAGAGCAGGGTGACCTCAATCACACCTAGCCTGGATGCCTCAATCATGCCTGGCCTGGATGCTTAGCCTGGATGCTGATGCTGCTTGTTTCTTCAATAGTCCCTTGTGTGGTTTTGCCCTCCCTTGTACAGTTTTGCCCTAGTTTTGCCCTATATAAGAGTCATGCTAAAAAATAAACTTGCTCTCACCTTTCGAGGAGAGAGACCTCCCAATCCCGCTGTCTCTTGTCTTTCTTTCTCGTTCCCTCCCCCCAACTCAAACCCTGCGCACCGGAGGCTGGACCTTCGCGAGTGGGAGGGACCCAAAGGGGTTGCCCCACCTCATCATTTCTGATGACCCGAGAAAGGTCTGTTGTGGGTATTTCAGACACAACAGGGAGGAGTACACTGAGAGTTTCACATCTACACTGTGTGTCCTGGGCGTCCCCCGGGTCACGTCCAGCCACCATTACTGGGAAGTGCACATGGGCATAAGCAAAACCTGGGAAGTGGGTGTTTGCAAAGAACCTGTGAACTGGCAAGGAGCAATTATACTCTCTTCAGACCTCGGCTTCCAGACTGTGGGTACAAGGAAACGACAGTGCCTCAAGGCCAGCACCCACCCTTGGACTGTTCTCTGGGTGAGCCCCTGGAAGCACCATGTGGAATTTTCCTGAATGTGGATATCGGGATCCTCTCCTTTTATGACATTAGTAATGGGTCCCATATCTTCACATTCAGCGAAATTTCTGCTCCTGAGTCACTGGGTCCATTTTTTGCTCACGGAGATGTCACTCATGATGATCAAGGGTATCTGAATGTCTGTCCTTGGATGAATCGGGACATTTTCAATTCTGCAGTTCACCCTTGGAAAGGCATATAAACTATAAACATTTAAACGCACATACATCTGAAGGCAATGATTGTATGCTCATGACCAAAGCTGAGAATTTCAATGAACTATGAACACAAGTTACATTAATTAAGAAAATGTCACACATCAAATATAAAGTAGTGTCATATTTTCAGAACTTATGTTTTTAATTCTGCTCCATGAAATATTTTAAATTTTCAGATTAATTTGCATATGTTTTCTTTTTTGTGTCTATGAGATTAATTCAGTGGGCTATGGGGATATAAACTGAATAATAATATAAATTACCCAACAGGTTGATTTGTCAATGATAAAAAACCACAACCATATGTGTGTCTGTGTCCATTTTTTCCCAGCAACTAAGACATACACATTCATTTCAGATACATGCTGAACATTCACCAGAGTGGAAACATGTGGCCACAGACACATCACTTGGACATAAAAACTGAAATAGTATTCACCCTGTTCTCTAATGTCAAAAAAATTAAATTAGAAATCAGCAGCAAGAAGAAATCCATAAAATATTAAACCCTCATATATATAAAAGTGACATGAATCCTTCTAAATAAGATACAGAGCAGAGGAGACATTACAGAAGAAACTGCAAAATAATCTGAGTTGAACGAACGTAGAAGCACAATTTCACAAGATGTACAGATGCCACTGCAACTCAGAGGAAAATTTACAGCCATAAACACTTAGTAGAAAGGGGGAAATTCCCTCATCAGGGCCTCAGCTCCCATTTTAAGTGAGTGAGCTAAATAATTCAAAGACAGATTAAACAGAAGGAAGGAAATAATAGACTGCAGGGGCAACCAATAAGACCTCTAAATGCAAAAACATTACATCGAGTTTAAAATTTTTGAAACGTTTTCCAAAGATCACTGTCACAAATCTTTAGCTACAGTGGGAGAGAGAGGGAGGGTGACATATGTAGCAGGGGGAAGAGTGAGAGAGAAAGAAAGAGACAGAAGGGAGGAAGAAGAAAGTTGGAGAAAGGGGGTGACGGAGAGGGAGAGAGAAAGGAGAAGAAAGATGAGGACAAAGGAACAGGAGGGGGGAAGGGAAGAGAGAGAGACTGGAGAGAGGGAGAAAGACAAGAAGAGAGGGAGAAAGGAAGAGAAAGAGGAGAGACAGATGGAAAGAGACAGAGAAGAGAGACAAAGAAACAGGAACAGAAGGGGAGAAAGGGAGAGAGACTAGACAGAGGGAGAAAGACAGGAGAGAAAGAAAGGAAAAGAAAGGAGAGAGACTAGAGAGAGGGAGAGAGGAAGAGAAAGAGGATAGGGAGAGAGAGACACACACAGAAAGGGAGGGAGGGAGGGGGGAGAGAGACAAAAAGGGTGAGACAGAGTGAAAGAGGGACACCAAGATGGAGAGAGAGGGACACCAAGCTGCCTGGATACCTGGATGTCAGAGAAACCCAGCTCCACTCTGTTGTAAAGCAGAGCCTACCTGTGACCTTGTCCAGGCCCAGGGATCAGCAAACACCAGCTCCAGCCATCAGATTCTTGTGCTCCATGACAAATCTACAGAAACAATGGGTGGTGAATTTGGCCACACTAGCAGATTGTGGGAAGACAGGTTCCTTCAAAAGCAGTGCTAAGAGGGAAGTTTATAACATTAAATGCCTATCCAAAAGAGTAGAAAGATCACAACCTGGCTGGCAAACACTGCATCTCCAAGAACTAGACAAACAAGAACAAACCTAACTTAAACCTAGCAGAAGAAAAGAAGCAACAAAATTCAGAGCAGAACTACATGAAATTGAGAGTAAATAAAAATACAAAGGATCAACGAAATAAAAACTTGGTTCTCTGAGAAGATAAACAGAATAGACCACTAGCTAGATTATCCAAGGAAAAAAGAGAGGTTTCAAGTAAACACAACCAGAAATTATAAAGGTTACATTTTACAGAAATACAAGAGATTATCAGAGACTACTACAAGCCCCTCTACATGCACAAACTAGAAAACCTAGAAAGATAGGTAAATTCCTGTAAACATACAACCTTCCAAGATTGAATCAGTAAGAAATTGCAATCCTGAATATAGCAATATTGAGTAGTGAAATTGATTCAGTAATTAAAAACTCCAAAGAAAAAAAACTCAGGACTAAATGAATTCACACCCAAATTCTGCCAGATATATAAAAAAGACCTGGTACCAATTTTCCTGACAGTTTTCTCAAAAATAGAGGAAGAGGAATTTTCCCTAACTCATTCTATGAAGCTGCTATCACCCTATTACCAAAGTCAGCCAAGGACACAACAAAAAAGAAAGCTGCAGGTCCATATTCCTGATGAACAGAGAAAAAAACCCTGAACACAATACTAGTAAGCAGAATACAACACAATCAAAAGATGGTGCAGCAGGTTTAATTATATTTTACTTCACGGATTCAAAAATGGTTCAATGTCCACAAGTCAACAGATGGGATTCACCATGAAAACAATTATAAACAAAAACATATGATCATCTAAAGAGATGTAGAAAAATCATTCAATAAAATGCAACATTCCAGCCCAAATACGGTACATAGAAGACAAAAATATCATAGAAAACATCAACAAAACAAAAAGCTGGTTATTTGAAAGAATTAACAAGATTGATGGACCCCTAGCCAGAATGAGCAAGAAAAAGCCCAAATAAACACAATCAGAAATACAAAAGATCAAATCACAACTGATCCTGAAGAAATACAAAAGATTATCAAAGATTACTTTGTACACATATATGGAAACAAACTTGATAACCTAAATGAAATGGAGGACTTTCTGACATCACACAACCTCCCCAGGTTGAAGCAAGAAGACACTAAATAGATCAATAGCAACCCAGGAAATTGACTCTCATATGAAAACTACCTACAAAAAAAAAGCCTTAGACCGGATGGCTTTAGAGCAGAATTCTAAAAACATACAAGGAGGAGGTGATACCAATCCTGTTGAAAGTATTTCAGGCAATTGAGAAAGATAGAATTCTCCCCAAATCATTTTACAAAGCTAACATCACACTGATACCCAAACTGGGTAAAGATCCCACAAAAAAGAAGTACAGGCCAATATCCTTTATGAACACAGATGCAAAAATCCTCAACAAGATTCTAGCAAATTGGATCCAAAACCACATCTCAAAAATCATCCACCATAACCAAGTAGGCTTCATCCCCAGGATGCAGGACTGGTTCAACATTTGCAAGACCATAAATGAAATTAAATATATCAACAGATGTAAAAACAAGAATCACATGATTATCTCATTAGATGTAGAAAAAGTTTTTTATAAAATCCAGCATCCTTTCTTGATAAAAACCCTCAAACACCTAGATACAGAAGGAACATATCTCAAAATAGTAAGTACCATCTACAATAAACCCACAGCTAACATATTGCTAAATGGACAGAAACTGGAAACATTTCCCCTGAAAACTGGAACAAGACAAGGCTGCCCACTCTCACCCCTCTTGTTCAATATTGTGTTGGAAGTCCTAGCTCGGGCAATTGGACAAAAGAAGGAAATCAGCGGTATCCAAATAGGAAAAGAGGAAGTCAAGTTATCCTTCTTTGCTGATGATATGATCCTATATCTTGAAAATCCAAGAGAATCTGTCAAAAACCTGCTTGCACTGATAAAGGACTTTGGCAAAGTCTCAGGCTACAAAATAAATGTGCAAAAGACAATTGTATTCCTACATACCGACAACAAGCAGGCAGACACCCAAATTAAAATCACAAACCCATTCACAATAACCACCAAAAAGTGAAATACCTTGGCATCTTCCTAACCAGAGAAGTGAAAGACCTTTAAAATACTACAAAACACTGTTCAAAGAAATCCAAGAGGACACAAACAAATGGAAAAATACTCCATGCTCATAGATTGGAAGAATCAACATTGTTAAAATGTCCATCCTACCAAAGGCAATCTACAGATTCAGTGCAATATTCATTAAGTTACTAACATCATTCTTCTCACACCTGGAAATGACAATACAGAAATTCATATGGAAACATAAACGACCCCAAATAGTCAAAACAATCCTTAGCAAAAGAAACAAAGCAGGAGGTATCATACCTCCAGTCTTCAAACTTTACTATAACGCTACAGTAATCAAACAGCCTGATATTGGGACAAGAACAGGCACATAGACCGGTGGAATAGGATAGAGATTCTGGAAGCAAAGCCTCAATTTCTCAACCAACTCATCTTTGACAAAACCTCCAACAACAACCACTGGGGAGAGGAGAACTTATTCAGTAAGTGGTGCTGGGAAAACTGGCCCATCACATGCAGAAGATTGAAACAGGACCCTTACTTATCACCATACACAAAAATTAACTCTAAATGGATGAAAGACCTAAACGTAAAATCTCAAACTATAAGAATCTTAGAAAATGCAGGAGACACCCTTATGGAAATTGGAACTGGCAACCAAAGGCCAATACCTTAAGAAATAAGATAGACAAGTGGGACCTCATCAAACTAACGAGCTTCTGCAAAGCAAAAGAAACCATTAAGAGAGTGGGGAGACAGCCCACAGAATGGGAAAAACTATTTGTCAACTGTATATATGACAAAGCCCTAACATCCAGGGTCTACAAGGAACTCAAACATGCCCAAAGGAAAAAAAACAAACAGCCCCATTAAAAAGTGGGTAAAAGACATGAATAAACACTTCTCAAAAGAAGATATACAGGCAGACAACAGACACATGAAAGAGTGCTCAGCCTCACTCATCATCAGAGAAATGCAAATCAAAACCATATTGAGATACCACCTAACCCCAGTAAGAATGACCATCACTAATAAACCAAACAACAGAAGGGGTGGGAAGGGGTGTGGGGAAAAAAAAAAAACAACAAACGCTGGCAAAAAATGTGAGAAAAAGGAACGCTTCTACACTGCCAGTGGGAATGCAAACTAGTGCACTCTTTGGAATATGGTGTGGTGATTTCTGAAAGAACTAGAAATTGACCTTCCATATGACCAGCAATTCCCCTATTGGGAATATACCCAGAGGAACTCAATTCATTCTACAAAAAAAGATACCTGCACACGTATGCTTATTGCATTTCTATTCACAATAGCAAAAACATGGAACCAACCATGCTGACCATCGAAACTGGACTGGATAAAAAAAAAATGTGGTACATATACACAATGGAATATTATGCAGCTATAAAGAAGGACAAACATGGACTTCACTGCAATTTGGATGGATTTAGAGTCGATCATACTCAGTGATCTATCACAGAAACAAAGAACAGAGTATCATACATTCTCACTCATAAGTGGATTTTGAACAATTATAATACAATAAGAAAGGGATTGGCAGTAGTGGGAAACTGTCAGGGGAGGGGAGGTGTGATTGACAATTGAGGGAAACTGCAAGGGGAGGGAGGGGCATACCTCATCAACAAGGGTACCTGCATAATTAACGTTTGTATACCTAACCCTGAATTGTACCCCACATCTTTATAATTAAAAAAAAGAAATTTTAAAAAAGGAAAACTATAGCACACCTGTTATTAGATTTTAGTCCTGACTACAATTTTAATTTTTTATTGTTTTTCTAAACTTAACATTAAATTCTGAATTAATTATTGCCTACAACAAGCCTCTTTAAAAAAAGAACCAGGTTTTAATTTTATTCATGAGATTTTAGTTAACTCACCAATGGAATGCGTGTTTTTTTGGTCTGGCATACAGATTCTCTCTTTGCTAATATTTATGAGCACCATATTTCTACTATGCATCCCTTTCTGTTTTACTTCTTTCAAGAAAACTAAACGCATCGTAGTCTGTAGAGTAGAGATGATTCAACAGGGGTTGACAAAAAGATGCCAAACTCTGTAAAATATTATAAGATGGTTTATTCTGACGCAAACTTGGGGACTTAAGCCTGGAGCACCCATCCTCAGGAGATCCTTAGAACGTGTGCCCACTGTAGTTGAACAGTTGCTTGGTTGTCGACATTTTAGGAAGACAGAAATTACAAGAAACTATACTTTAATACTTGCAATATTTTTCATTGGTTTGGCCTAGGAAGGAGGGACATTTCTGGGGAAGGGATTGTAGGTCATAGGTGAATTCAAAGAATTCTAGACTGGTGATCTGTGGTTCCTATCTAAGGAATTTTGAAAATCAGTAGAGGATATGCTTTGTTAAGTGAATCCCAGCAGGAGGCATTCACCTGTACAATGACCACTTATTCACCTAATCCTGAATTGTACCCCATATGTTAAAATAAAGAAAATATAAGGGGTTGGAAAACTCCAGGTTTTGTTGATATGTAGATGGAGTCCTACGTGAGGCAGACTTCAGGAAGGACACTTAAGTGTCTTACAAGGCTTCCCGTAGTCTGGGAGTTCCCAAGAGATGGCTTTGCATGGCCATAAACTCCCTTATTTGTTACGTGACATTGTGACAGAGTCAGGTAGGAAAGCAAATTTCAGGATATAAAGTAGTAGGGTAATAAAACCCCACCAGGTGAGCTTTCATCAGGCAATGACACCCCAAGTCTTTTAGTTAGGAATTTGGGTAAGAGAAATAAAAAGGTTGGATTTAGTCCTCACAAGCAACAGCAACTATTTAAATCAGTGACTTGATGGAGGTCTTATTCTTGCAACCCCTGAGAATATCTCAATTTGAATGCTAGCACTCTTAAAATTCCTCACTGAGACATATGACTCCCACTTCATAAGAGACAGAACCATATAAGAATGAGCCTTCCTAGTAATGAGGGACTAAGCTTCTGAACATAATAGAAGCCAAAATCATGAGTTTATCTATAGTGCTTTCATCAAAAGATCTTAAAGAAAATGAGAAAAGAAAAATAGCTGAGAGGAATCTGAGCTATGTGAGGTATGCAAAACAAATCAGGCCCAAAGAAACATGACTATAGGAATTAAGTCATACCCCCTCCACATCCATGCCTAGGGGCAACTGTTTAAAGGCATTTTGTTCTTGACTAACTTCCCCATCTGTTATCTACATGTCCCTGGAATTTGTGATACAAAGAACAGTGTATAGCCTATGAACAGTTTATGTTATCTTAATGTAAATTATGGTAAACCATTTGAAAACTACCTCTTCTTTTTTCCTTAAAAACTCACTTGTAATTTCTGTTCATCAGAGTGTATGTTCAGGACAACTTGAATCTAAGCGTCTGCATGGCCATCCTCAAGCTTTGGGCTCAAATAAATTCTATAATCACATTTTCTAAACCTCATTATTTAAGGTTGATGTCATGATGATGATAATAGTGATATTAAGAATTCTTATGAAAGGTGGCACATATTAATTTAGCACATGAATCACCATGGTCATCACCTGTGCCCACTGCAGGCATCACTAATCAATCCCAGCACTCCTTGGAAACCTGAGTCAGTCTTAACTGGTTGAGCTGTGGTGCCACCTGTGTGCTATCTCTGTGTGTTCTTGCTCCTTCCTGGGTCTCATCAGATGATGATTAGCCCAGTCAATCCTCAAACCATCCATTATGGTGGTTTCTTCTGTCATCTCTACATACCGATGGTCAAAGAAGGCATCAGTGTCTTCCTCTGTGCCTTGAAGGCTGGATGTTGTTAGAAGTGCTGATTAGCCCCAAAGTAAATAGGGGGTTCTGATTGGGTTGTTACAAACAGAAGTGGAGGAGAGGTGGGTGCTGAGTGACCAAACCCCGACAGTCCTTTCTTATACTTGGGCTCCTTGGGCTTCACTCAAATCTCCCATGCTTCATCCAAGCTCTTCCTCTGTCTGTACCTGACAGGCTCTGAGCTCAGTGGTTGGGTTTGCTGATAAACTGAGACCCATTCATGCACCATTTACTGCGTATCTAGCACATGACACAGCCTATATGCCAGCAGTCAAGTCACTTTTCCTCAAAATGCTCAATAATAAAGCACAGAGCCCTGCTCATTTATTCATCCAACCAACCATTCGTCAATTATTTGGATAGCTATTCACTAAGTTCTTACTATACTCCCCATTGTAGCACTAAATATGTACACCGTGATGGCTCGGAAGAGTTGATGGGTAATTGAAAATGCTGTTGACATATACACTGCACATTCCTATGCTTTCTCAAGCCAACTGACCGGCTGTTAGAATAGTTACCCCATGGTGAACAGATGGCTGCCACAACTTCGGGCTTCACATCTGGTGACAGGAAGGGCAGGGGCCAGAGTACAGTCTTTTCTCAATAGTCTCTTTACAGCAGGCAGGTCTCTCCCATGAAGCATGAAGTTTATCTCACATTTTATTGGTCAGGATCACATCTCGTGGCCATCCTCAGGAGCAGAGAAAACTGAGTGGCATCCCTGGCATTTGTGGCATCTGTCCTGGAAGACAGCTCAGAGTTGGTCCATAGGTGTCCATAGTTGACAGTCCTATGTTGCAGGGACGTGGGTTCAGTAGAGGATAAAATGTAGTACCTGCCCTCATAAGCTCACAGTCTAGAGAAGAAAACAAGATTAATACTCACCCAAGAATGGTGTTCATGGCAAATTCTCAGGCTAGACATTTCCCAATTCAGTAAAAGATCAATGTTGACTTCACAGCCAATGCAAGGTGCTTACCTTGGATTTCAGTTTCTAAATTCAATTATTCTGATGTCAACTTCAGTCAGATTTCAACAGTCTGTTTTCTGCCAAGTACTGAGATGACTATTATTTTCCTTCCATCTATCACTATACTTCAACTTTTTTAACTCCATTTTTAAAAATTATTTTTTCCATTTTCTTTAATATTTAGCAAATCTCCTAGCTGCAAAGTTCTACTCTATCAGTGCCAATACTCCATCTCCATTCCCTGTGTGGTTAGTAGGCTGCAAATACCAAATGAGTTGCAGAGTTATCCATATGACTCTCCATTCATATCTCAAATCTGTGCCCTGGGATTTTCCTGTCTCTGTGCCAAATGTACATTTAAATTATTTCATAATGTCCTTCTTTTCTCCAGCACATTCGTATCAGTGTGAAATCACATCTCTCTTAACTCAGTTCCCAGTACTGATAAACCAGACTCTTGAATATCATTTTCTCTAATTTTTTTACACATTTCTATAACAAAGTTTTTAACAGCAGAGAAAGATGTTCACTATATTTATGGTGAGAAAAAATGATATTAGAAGAGCATCCATAACTGACACATCACTTTCACTGTAAAAGTGAGAAGAAAGGTCTATGAGAAGAGAGGAGATCAGCAAAACTCTGAGGACCACAGTAGAAGTTAAGGAGGAGGAATGACTGAGAACATCAGATGATAAAAGGGGGGTGTCTAAGAAGAAAGCAGTGAAAGTTCCATACCACATTGTGTTAGTTAGTTTTGTGGTGCTATCAATAAATGCCTCAGCTGGATAACTCAAAAAGAAAAAAGGTTTTATTCAGACCCAGGGCTTTGCGTGGTGCTGGCATCTACTCAGCTTCTGGTGAGGCTTGAGGAAACTTGCAGTCATGGAGGAAGGTGTAGAAGGAGCAGGTGTATCACACGGTGAGATCGGGGGCAAGAGAAAGACAAAGCCAGACTCTTTTGAACAACCAGTTCTCTCCTGAACTAACAGAATGAGAACACTTTCCTTACTGTGGCAATTGCACCAAGCCATTCATGAGGGATCCACCCTCATGACCCAGTCACCTCCCAGGAGGCCTTACCTCCAGCATTGGAGACCACATCTCAATGTGAGATTCGAAGGCAACAACAGCCAAAACTCTATCACAAGTGAAGCATTCTTGTTGACCTCAATGAGCACAGATCTCCCTGGAAGTGCTGTCTTGATGGAAACTTGACTTTCTAATCAGCATATTATACTGGCACTTATGAGTGTATTGCTTAAAGACACATACATTTTATTGTGAGTGGAAATTATTGCTTCTTATATTTTATTTTAAATTGTTTGGTCTCATCCAGATGTTTATTTAATTCATAATCTCTGTAAGATGTGAAATTGGTCTTACAGAAATAAAAAGTACATCATTTAGTAAACAATTGAGAACTCGGGAAATAGTGATAGAAACTGATATATATAAACAAACACAATCCCAAAGAGGATAGTCGTGATAATATTTAATATTTAAAGTGCAATTTATGCTCAGTTTAATCTAATTTGTGTTCATTAGTCATAAAATGCCCTGTGTTCCTCTTACTTAGTCTAATACACATAGCAATAGAGAAGGTCATAGCTCTGAACAAAGACATTAGCCATAGAAGTGCTTTGTTGTCTCAGGCTCACTGGTCTTTATCTGGAGGGTTGGCATTCATCACAGGACAGATACTCAGGGAGGTTTCAGCATTTTTGAACTTGAAGGAGAAAAGAAAGGATGCAATAGCTTCAAAGCAGAAACTTTGATAAAGGCAGAGAGGTGGGTCCCATCCCTAATGTCACAAAAGGAAGTGTTCCCAATATCTATATCCAGAAAGATCCCTACTCTGCATAATCATGGCTTCACCCACAGAATAGTCAAGGTGTTGTGCTGGCTGAGAAGTACTTTCCACATCTCAAACTCAGGATCCAAAATCCAAGTCCTTTAGACAGTGGAATCTCTCTTTCTCGGGAAACAGAATCTCTGCAAATTCCCAGGTCCCAGGGTTTGCTTTTACCCGTGTCCAAATCCCAGTAAAGGTGGCTGGAGGTGAACCGAGGGGAGCCTAGGACACACATCACATACTTGAATCTCTCAGTTCACTTTGACCAATTCCATTTGATATGATCACTATGAACACTCCTTGAATCATTGGAAATGGTGAGAAATTGATTGGTTGTGTCCACATCCAAGGTCATGTCCGCTGCAGAAAAAAAACTCCATAGTTCAGGAAGTGGAGGTGATATAGACCCACTCTCCATTCCTGTTAGAAAGGCTCACCTCTCACCCGCCTCAGCTTCTCTCATTCTCTCATCTTCCAAGTTCTAACTGTTCCTGGCTAACTGGAATCTTGCCTAATGCGTCTACATTTTTTGGCATCCCCTGTAGATGTA
This sequence comes from Cephalopachus bancanus, assembly GCA_027257055.1. Taxonomy (NCBI): domain Eukaryota; kingdom Metazoa; phylum Chordata; class Mammalia; order Primates; family Tarsiidae; genus Cephalopachus; species Cephalopachus bancanus. The sequence goes on from JAPVLO010000945.1 coordinate 333,789, forward strand.
CCATCAATATTTTGAATAAGGAAAATTAATTAGGTGTCAATATTTATTATAAAATATTGAAATATTTTTTCAATTTTATTTGTAATTTCCTTCCCCATTCTATCTGGTTGATGAGACATTTGCATCTCCAGCTTTTGCTTTCCTAGAATTCTAACAAAATGAAGAGATAATGCTAGAAATTCTAAGACCAGATGGTTTACCACTTCTGAAGTCAAGATTTAAAAAACGGATTCCCTTGGAGGAGAGTAGGGATGTCTTCAGAGCTTGCAACCACCTTGATCCTGAACTTGCATGGCAGGGGGCGGTGGGGGGGTGTGCCTAGAGAAACAAGGAAAACTAATAGTGAGTAAATGTGTGAATTGCTTCACTGATTGTTAGGATCAGACTCCAGAGCTGTTTGTCCCAGACTGAGCATGTTGATGGAGCCCAAGGGGAGTTTTAGAAGTAAACTCAATCATATTCAATGATCTATCACAGAAACAAAGAACAGAGTACCATATGTTCTCACTCATAAGTGGATCTTGAACAATTATAATACTATAAGAAAGCATTTGGCAGTAATGGGAGGGGGGTGGGATTGGCAGTTAAAGGAAACTGCTAGGGGAGGGAGGGGCATACCTCATCAACAAGGTTACCTGCATGGTCAATGTTATATACCTAACCCTGAATTGTACCCCATATCTTTATAATTAAAAAATAATAATAATTTTTTTAAAAAAGAAGTAAACTCTATGGTTGAAGACTTCATTCAGCTCCTTTTTGACTTGATTCTATGGAAAACATGTCTGCCACCCAGAGAGGGGTTGTCAAGCACAAAATTATGAAAGACAAGTTTACAATCCAAAGGCCTGCTCACAAGGAGCAAAAAGGAAAAGCACTTAGAAAATAAAGACATTCTTTTTTTTCTTTTTTTTTTGAGTCAGGCTCACCCAGGCTGGAGTGCAGTGGCATGACACAGCTCAACATAACCTTAGCCTCCTGTGTTCAGGCGATCCTTCCACTTCAGTATCTGGAGTAGTTGGGACCACAGGTGCACACTCCATACCTGCCATGTTGCCTAGGTTGAATTAGGACTCCTGGCCTCAAGCAATTCTCTGGCCTCAGCCTCCCCAAAGTGCTGGGATTAAGGGTGTGAGCCACCCTGCCTGGCACATTCTATTTTTAAAATGCATACTGTGGCCTGGAATGAGTTCCAAAGTCCACAGAGTCAATCACACCCAACTCAGCCATGGTTTAGAATGCAACTCATTATGACATGCACAAGGCACAGAGGGAGAGGGCAAGGTCCAAGCACACGAGTCACACTACAGGAGGATGGCAGCCCTGTCTGGCTTCCTAACTTAGCATCACACATGCAGTGAGTTCAAGTAATCCACTTTGGTGACAAATCTTTCTTTAGGCCACATCAGTTCTGAGATTTAGAAGCAGGCCCTGTTTCCCAAGCCCTGGGTGGGTCCAGGTGGAAATCTGCAGCTGTGTTCGGGTCCAGAGTCTATCACGGGACCCAAACCTACAGGAATGATCTCTTCATGGACATCTACCATTCCTGGGGGTGTGCGCCCTGGAAAAATCAATTTATCCCCGTGGCTGCCCGAGTCTCCCGGATGAGAATCTCCCGGGTGCTTTTAAGCATCACAGGCTCCCAGCCTCAGGGCAGAGAGGCATCTGACTCATGGGTTCAGGTCTTGCTGTCCAATGTGTGGTATAGGAACGGGCAGCATCAGCCCCACCAGCATTTGTGTCAGAAATCCAGACTTTCAGGAAGGCCTAGTGCTTTCGCGCCAATCTGCCTTTGACTAAGATCCTCAGGTAGTTTGTGTGTCTACTTCTACTGAGAAGGTATGTGGAGGCCAGTGCTGCCCAAAAAAACGCAATGTGAAAGGTAGGATTGGCAGACAGTGGGCCCTGCCAGGGGAGGAAAGAATGGAGGAAGGGAGAGAGGGAGGGAGGGAGAGAGGGAGGGAGTGAGAGAGGGAGGGAGGGAGAGAGGAAGGGAGAGGAAGAGGGAGGGAAGAGGCAGAGGGGAGGGAGAAAAGAGAGGAAGGGAGGAGGGAGTAGGTAGGGAGGGAAAAAGGGAGGAGGGAGTCACACAGCAACACACTGGGTACCTGGTCCACTACCAGGGTGAGAGAGGGCAAGCTAGAAGCCCAAAACTCATCTGAATGCAGCCTACTTATGTAGCAACCCCTCACTTGTACCCCCACGCTGTAAATTAAATTTTAAAACATTTTCTTAAAGAAACACACTGTGAGTTTCATGTGTCATTTTAGTTTTTCTTATAGAATTATCACACAAAAAAGCATTAAGAATCAGGTGTTATTTAAAAAACAGACAAATAGAGACAGGTGAGCCTATGGAGAGAGGAATCTCATGCATGTATGCCTGGGAATGAAAACTCTCTGGAAACCCACAACCTCACACAAAGGCCATGACAGACTCACACACACACACACACATGCACACACACACACACCACACACACACACACCCCACAACTTCACACAAAGGCCATGACAACCTCACACACACACAAATGCTTCTGCAAGTGCACTTGCCCAGCCACAGTCTGTCTAGCCTTGGACTTGTGCCACCCTTGTTATTGATCTTTGTAGCCAAAGGTAATTATGGCAAAACAATTACATAATCTAGGCCACATTGGTTAAATTCACTAGCTCTGTCTTCCTTTACCTCCTTCAATATATGCCTCGCTGTCTATGGTCTGTGTATTCCCATTATAATACCCTATTCACAAATAAATGTCTTTTCTTTGAGAGAACCTGTTTATTACTTAGCACAAGTATAGCCTTTTTATAATATATTATATTTAAGTCCTTGTATCCAAAATATTATATGCACTGTGATTCAGGTCACATTTTAAGTATTCAGTCGCTGCGATATTATACAGCACAGTGCTAAGGCATATACTAAATATTATGTTCTTAAAAATCTCCTGATGGACTGGATGTGGTGGATCATGCCTATAATCCCAGCACTTTGAAAGGCCCAGGCAGGAGAATTTTTTGAGGTCAAGAGTTTGAGTTCAGCCTAAGCAATACAGCAAAACCTCATCTATACAAAAAAATTTAAAAATTTAGCAGGGCCTAGTGGTGCTGCCTGTAATCCCAGCTACTCAGGAGGCTAAGGTGGAAGGATTGCCTGAGCCCATATCACGCCACTGCATTCCAGCCTGGGTGACAGAGTGAAATCACAAATTAAAAAAAATGAAAATAAAAAACCTCCTAGTGGTTCTAGTTTATACTCACAGGTGAGGACAAATATAGAATATTCCTCTGACAGCTTAAATATTTTGGGAGTCAGAATTCAGCCAACTCCCATCCTTATTGGAAAATGTCTGGATAGTTGCATTTCCTGGGCCCTTGATGAATTGGAGGCACATTGCAAAGACTCCTTATCTTGGAACTTCCTCATCCTTGGATTCATCTGTAAAACATTTACTTGCTGGGGCTCCAGTTCCTTGACCTTGGAAACCAGCTCCCTCAGCCAGGAAGTGGACCTGGTATCCTCCTTCTGGGACACCACAGGGAAGAGGGGACACAGGACACCCTCTCCATGGGGCTCCTTCCCCAGTAAGTTGGTGCATGGGAGGCCACAGACATGGCCACTCCTCAGGTGCATGGTTCTCTCAAGACACATCAGGCAGATAAGACAGTTACTTTCTTCTTTCAAGTGTTCAGCCATGGCCAGCATCTGGGGAAATTGCATACTGGAGTTTCCATGAGTTAAATTACTATTCACAGGGGTCACTTTCATCTTCACAGGTATCGGGAAATCACTGCTATTGACAATCACTAATAATAGGCAGGAAAGGCACAAGTGAAGTGCAAATAGGGATGACTCATGGCCAGGAACCTGGGACACTTGAACTGCTGGTGGCGCTGAAGGACATATTCTTCCTTCCTCAAGCTCGAGGTGGGAAAGTAGTGGGCTGTCCACTATGGTAGTCACCAGCCTCATGTGGTGAGTGAGTGCTTGGAATGGGGCTTATCTGAGTTGAGATGGGCTGTGAGTGTAAAATGCACTCTTGATTTCTAAGATTGTAAAAAGAAAAATAGAATGTAACTTATCTCAAGAACATCTTTTAAAAATTAATTACATGTTTCTGAGCCAGTTTGCTTAGGATGATGACCTCCAGCTCCATCCATGTTGAGCTCACTCTTATGCTGGAGCTAAAGGGCCACAAAGATGAAAATAATAGACACTGGGAACACCAGCAAGTGGGCGGTCAGGATTCAGAAATTACCTATTGAGTACAATGTTCACTGTCTGGGTAATGGGCCACTGGAAACCTAATCTCACCACCACACAACATGGCCATGTAACCAACATATACCTGGACACCCTGGATCTAAAATAAAAATATTGTGTTTGAGTCAGGCACTTAATGAGTTCATAAAAGTTGATTGTGTTAAAATGATTCTATTTTGTGTGTTAAAATTCATTTGCCTTGTTTCATTTTACCTTGTGTGGCCATTAGAACATAGTCAATGCATCTTATACATTTAGGTTTTATATTATAAATATAGTCGCGTGAGGTTTATATTATATTTCTGGTGGACATTGCTGGTCTAGACTCAGAAACCCTCCAGCATCCTCAGCTGCCCAACCTGTGTGTGGCGGGAAAAAAAAACCACAGCCACAATCTGAAAGGCTGAATAAGTCAGCTCAGATTTGACTCAGGGAAATGGAGACTGTCATCTTCTAGCCTGAGTCTTGGGCATCAAACCCCCACCTAGTGCTGTCAGGGCAGGGGTCCCAGTGTCCCCAAGTAGACACATGGTGCATGGCACGGAGCGGCTTCAGGCAACACTCGCTGAACTGATGAGCTACCCACTCCCCAGATTCTGCTCTCTCCTATCCACCCTCTGTAGAGATCTGAGAAGAAAAAATAAGTCCCATGGTGCTCACTTCTCCCCCAACGGGTTCTCTTCTGGCTTCCTGCTGCTTCCAGGGATAACTCAAATCTGGAGTGAGACCCACCTACAGGGGCTTTTACTGGAGAGAGTCTTCGCCCACCTTACTCACATCCTGCCTCTTCTCTTTAGTCCAATCGGATTCTGATTTAGTTATGACATTTTTGTGCTTTTGGTGTAGGGTGTGAACCACAAAGACAGTTGATGATTGTATCCTGAGAATGCCTCTCACTCCCTCTCACACACACACACACATATAGGGAAACAAAAAAAGAGTCTCTTGGGGTGAGATCAGGTGAATAGGGAGGGTGGAGCACAGGGGCCATGTCATTTTGGGTTAAAAATTGCTGAACAGTCAGTGTGATGTGAGCAAGTGTGCTCATAAATCACCCATCATGAAATGGACAGTGAAAGAATCTTTTAAAAAATAATTCCCTGAAGCTGAACGCAGTCCCTCAGAACACCATTAGCTGGAACACTGATGCCGGTGGGTTTGTGAAGGAAGCCTGTCCTGCGAGGGTCCCACCCTCCAAGAGATAATTCTGGTTTTGGAGAGTTCCCCCTTATTCGATTGTTTCACCACCAATGTATTTGGTGTTTCTAGTGACTTTGAGATGGCTTTAGGGAAATAATAGATGACCTTTTCCAACCCTACAGCACGCATAACACTGCTGAAGCCGAGACGGGAGCCTTGAAGGATCTGATTGCAGAACTCAGACTCACGGCAACACACTCACCTCACTCTCTTTTCTTGGGGTTCTGACATACTGTGTTATGCGCCCAAATAAGGCTACTTTGCTTTTAAGTGCAGATGTCTGTTGGGAGCCAGCCTTGGAGGCCCGCCTGATTCACAAAGTCCAGGCCTTTGTAATCTTTAACAGATGTCCATTACGGGGAAGGAGACTGAAAAGGGCAGACTTACCATATAGTCTGCTTGTTGGCTGAATTATATATATATATATTTTTTTTTTTTATTATAAAATTGTGCAGTACAGTTAAGGGCTAGTTATACAAATGTGCATCGTTCAGGTACCCTTATTAACAAGGGGTGTCTCTCCATACCCAGGCAGATATTGACTACCGTTAGTCCCACCTACCTTCCCCTCCCTATCCCTACCATAGTTTCCCACCACTGTCAGTCCTTTTTTTATAGTATTATGGTAGATGTTCAAGGTCCACTATATGAGTGAGAACGGGTGATACTCAGATCTTTGTTTCTGTGAGAGATCACTCAGTATTATAAACTCTAGTTCCATCCAGGTTGCTGCAAAATTCATGCTTTTGTTCTTTTTTACGGCTGCATAGTATTCCATCGTGTATATGTACCACATTTTTTATAATCAATATTTTTATTATGATATTGTGGGGTACAATTAGGGGTTAGGTATACAAATATGCTTCGTTCAGGCACCCTGGTTGATAAGAGGTGTCTCCCCATCCCCAGACAGATATTTACTACCGTTAATCCCATCCCCCTTCCCCCATCTTCCCATAGTTTCCCACCACTGTCAGTCATTTTCTTATAGTATTATGTTGAATGTTCAAGGTCCACTATATGAGTGAGAATATATAATACTCAGATCTTTGTTTCTGTGAGAGATCACTCAGTATTATAGACTCTAGTTCCATCCAGGTTGCTGCAAAATTCATGACTTTGTTCTTTTTTATGGCTGCGTAGTATTCCATCATGTATATGTACCACATTTTTTAATACAGTCCTCTTTTGATGGACAGTATGGTTTGCTTCCAAGTTGTTGCTATTGTGAGCAATGCTGTGATAAACATTCGTGAGCAGTTATCTTTTTGATCGAGTGATTTGGGTTCTTCAGGGCATATTCCCAGTAGGAAGATTGTAGGGTTATATGGGGGGTTGATATTTAGAGCTTTTAGGAATCGCCACACTGCTTTCCACAGAGGTTGTACTAGTTTGCACTCCCACCAACAGTGTAGAAATGTTCCCTTTTCACCACACCCTCTCCAGCAACTGTTATTTTTTGAGTTATTGATAATGGCCATTCTGACTGGAGTTAGGTGGTATCTCAGTGTGGTTTTTATTTGCATCTCCTTGATGATTAGTGAGGTTGAACATTTCTTCATGAGTCTGTTGGCTGCTCGGATGTCTTCCTTTGAGAAGTGTCTGTTCATACCTTTGCCCATTTTATAATGGGGTTGTTTGTTTTTTTCTTTTCCACACATTTGAGATCCTTGTAGATCCAAGATGTTAAGCCTTTGTCAGACCTGGAGTTGGCAAATACTTTTTCCCAGTCTGTAGGCTGTCTCCCTGCTCTCTTGATGGTTTCTGTGGCTTTGCAGAAGGTTGTCAGTTTAATGAGGTCCCACTTGTCTATCTTATCTCTTAAGGCCTATGGTTTCAGGTTTTGTTCAGGAATTGGATGCCAGTTCCAATTTCCATAGGGGTACATCCTGCATTTTCTAAGGTTCTTATGGTTTGAGGTTTTACATTTAGGTCTCTAATCCATTTAGAGTTAATTTTTGTGTATGGAGGTAGATAGGGGTCTTGTTTGAGTCTTCTGCATGTGGTTAACCAGTTTTCCCAGCACCATTTACTGAATAGGTACTCCTCTCTCCAGTGGTAGGTGATGGAGGCTTTGTCAAAGATGAGTTGGTTGAGAAATTGAGGTTTTGCTTCTGGAATCTCAATTCTAATCCATTGGTCTATATGCCTGTTCCAGTACCAATACCAAGCTGTTTTGATTATTGTAGCTTTATAGTAAAGTTTCAAGTCTGGTAATGTGATAGCTCCTGCTTTGTTTTTTGTTTGTTTGTTTTGCTGAAGATTGTTCTGGTTATTCTTGGTCATTTGTGTTTCCATGTGAATTCCTGTGTTGTTTTTTCTAGGTCTGAGAAGAATGTTGCTGGTAAATTTGGTGGATATTGCATTAAATCTGTAGATCGCCTTAGGTAGGATGGACATCTTCACAATGTTGAATCTTCCAATCCATGAGCATGGGATATTTTTCCACTTGTGTCATCTTGGATTTCTTTGAGCAGTGTTTTGTAGTTTTCATTGTAAAGGTCTTTCACGTCTCTGGTTAGGAAGATACCAAGGTATTTCATTTTTTTTGTGGTTATTGTGAAGGAATTGTGCTTTTTATTTGGGTTTCGGTTTGTGTATTCCTGGTTTGTAGAAATGCGATTGTCTTTTGTGCATTTATTTTATACCCTGAGACTTTGCCAAAGTCTTTTATCAGTGTAAGGAGGTATTTGACAGATTCTCTTGGGTTTTCAAGGTACATGATCATGTCATCTGCAAGGAGAGATAACTTGACTTCCTCTTTTCCTATTTGGATACCCCTGATTGCCTTCTCTTCTCCGATTGCTGTAGCCAGGACTTCCAATACTATGTTGAACAGGAGGGGTGAGAGTGGGCATCCTTGTCTTGTTCCAATTTTAAGGAGAAATGGTTCCAATTTTTGTCCATTTAGGAGTATGCTGGCTGTGGGTTTCTTGTAGTTGGCTTTTACTATTTTGAGGTATGTCCCCCGTATGCCTAGCTGTTCGAGAGTTTTTATCAAGAAGGGTGCTGGATTTTATCAGAAGCTTTTTCTGCATCTAATGATATAATCACGTGGTTTTTGTTTTGGCATCTGGTGATGTATTTAATTACACTTATGGTTGGACGAGTGTTGAACCAGTCTTGCATCCCAGGTATGAAGCCTATTGGTAATGATGGATGATTTTTGAGATGTGTTGTTGAATCCGGTTTGCTAGGATCTTGTTGAGAATTTTAGCATCTATATTCATCAAAGATATTGGCCTGCAGTTGGGTCTTTACCAGGCTTGGGAATCAATGTGATGCTAGCTTCGTAAAATGATTTGGGGAGAGTTCCATCTTTCTCAATTGCCTGGAATACCTTCAGTAGGATTGGTATCAGCTCCTCCTTAAATGTCTTGTAGAATTCTGCAGGAAAGCCATCTGGTCCAGGGCTTTGTTTTGTAGGTAGTTTTCTTATTACAAAATCAATTTCCTTGATTGTTATTGGTCTATTGAGGGGTCTCAATTTCTTCTTGTTTCAACCTAGGCAGGTTATGTGATGTCATAAAGTCTTCCATTTCCTTAAGGTTTTCAAGTTTGTTTACATACAAGTGTACATAGTAGTCTCTAATGATCTTTCATATTTCTTCAGGGTCAGATGTGACTTCATCTTTTGTGTTTCTGATTGTGCTTATTTGGGCTTTTTCTCTCTTTTTCTTGATCAGTCTAGCTAGGGGATCATTGATCTTATTTATCCTTTTGAAGAACCAGCTTTTTGTTTCGTTGATTTTTTGCATTATCTTTTGGTCTTCTATGTCCCGGATTTGGGCTTTTATTTTGGTGATCTGCATTCTTCTGCTGAAATTAGGGTTTTTGTGGTCTTGCTTTTTCAGCTTCCTTAGGTGGGTTGTTAGGTTGTTAATTTGTGATCCTTCCATTTTCTTCATGTGTGTTTGTAGGAATATGAATTCTCCTCTTACTACAACTTTCATAGTGTCCCTGAGATTTTGGTAAGATGTCTCTTCATTTTCATTTGTTTCCAGGTATCTTTTAATCTCTGTTTTGATTTCATTGTTGACCCAGGAGTTGTTTACCATCATGTTGTTTAGTATCTATGTCTTTGTGGGTTTTGGGGGGAACTTATTGGTGTTAATGGTTATTTTTATTCCACTGTGGTCCAGGAAGGTGCATGGTAAAATTTGCTTATGCTTGATTTATGACCAAGTATGTGGTTGATCTTAGAATACATTCCATGTGGTGATGAGTAAAATGTGTATTCTGTGGTCTTTGGATGGAGTGTTCTGCAGGTATCAATTAAGTCCATTGGTCAAGAGTCACATTGAGGTTCCGGATTTCATTGGTGATTTTTTGTTCTGATGATCTGTCTAGGGTTGTGAGTGGGGTATTGAAGTCCCTAGTTATGATGGTGTTAGAATTTATGTCTTTTTTTAGTTTATGTAGAAACTTTATGAAAGTTGGTGCTTCTATGTTGGGTGCACATATGTATAAGACGGATATTTCTTATTGATGGATTGAACCTTTTATCATTTTGTAGTGGCCTTCTGTATCTCTTAATTTTTAATAGCTTAAAGGGTATTTTGTCTGAAATTATGATTGCAACTCCTCCTTTCGTGTTCCATTCACCTGAAAGTTTGTTTCCCATCCTCTTATTTTGAGTCTATGAGTGTTCTTTCTAGTGAGGTCTCTTGAAAGCAATAGATTGTTGCCTGGTGATATTTTATCCATTTTGCCATTCTATGTCCTTTCAGTGGTGCATTTAGTGCATTCAAATTTAGGCTAAATATTGAAATGCAAGAGTTGATCCCTGGCATAAGGTTCTTACAGAGTTGCTGTTCCTTCTTCTTTGTAATCTTTCTTTTGGTTTTGGTGTTGGTTCGTGTGTGTTGTTAATCTTTTGTCTGTACTCTTGTGAAGAATGTTGTTGTCCTTTTTTTCTTCTGTGTTCAGTACTTTCTTTAGTGTTTCTTGTAGAGGTGGTCTGGTGGCAGTGTAGGTTCCTAGGGATTGGATATCTGGAAAAGATTTCAATTCTCCCTCACTAATGAAGCTTACCTTGGCTGGGTAGGTTATTCTTGGTTGAAATAGTTTATCTTTTAGAACTTTGAAGATAGGGCTCCAGGCTCTCCTAGCCTGGAGGGTTTCTGTAGATAAATCTGCTGCTATTCTAATTGGTCTTCCCTGGTAGGTAGTCTGGCTTTTTTCTCTTGCTGCCTCTAGGATTCTTTCTTTTATAGCTACTTTGTTTAGGTGAATTATTATGTGTCTGGGAGTTGGTCTTCTCATTTGTTGTCTTGCAGGGTTTCTCTGAATCTCTTGTGCTTGAATTTTTGTATCACTGATGACATGAGGGAAGTTTTCTTGAATGATTTCATGAAATGTTTGTTCAGTGTGAACTCTGACTCTCTCTGTCTCAGGAAGGACAATTACTCTTAGATTGGGTTTTTTGAAGTAATTATTCATCTCCTGAAGGTTTTGTTCTGTCTTTTTATGCTTATTTTCTATGTTTTTGACAGTTTGGGTTAGTTCTGTATTTTGGTCTTCAAGTTCTGAGATTCTTTCTTCTGCTTGGCTAATTCTGCTTTCCATGCTTATTAGTTTATTTATTTCCATCACAGTATTCTTTACTGCTGTTATTTCTGTCATCAGCTCCTTCCTATTTTCCTCTTGTCTCTCCTCAATTTTTTAAATTCTCTCTATTAGTGTCTTGATGTTTGGGTTTGTTGCTTGTGACCAGGCATTCTGGGGGCTCTTCATTGTTTGTGTTTTGAAGTCTGTTTTCTCAGGGTCTGACCTCCCAGGGGTCTATGTGAGCCCTATATTCTTCTTTGGTTTTTCTTCATTTGTGCAGATTTCTCCTCCCTACTTTTCCCTTCCCTCCACTTCCCCATCTTCTTTAATTCTGTTATTCAGGGGTGGAGGGGTTGCTTTTACTTCTGTTTGTTCAATCTCCTATTCTTCCTAATGTATTTCTGCAGGGGTCCTGCCCCTGCAGGGATCTGGGGTCTTTGGTGGTGTGACAGCATCAGCGATTCAACTGGAGGGATAGATATTAGGAAGAAAGAAAGAAACTGGATAACTGTTCAGATTGAGCAGAAGTCGTTTAATGGGTGTAATCCCAGGGCTTTTATCCCCAAACTCTGCAAAGTTATCATCACGGGAATTCCTGCTGCTGTGGTTACACAAAAGGTAGCATGTACCTTTCACATGAACAATTCCAGGTGCACACAGGACACCCCCCCACTCTCAAGCAGATGTATTTTTCAAATATAAAGAAAAATAATTCTTATCCAATTTCTATGTACTTTTAATTGTTTATAGCTACATAACATTGTTCAATACTTACACCTGAATCCAACATAATGATATATTACCTTTTACTATTCTATGTTAATTCAAACAGGTTTCTATAAAACAGTTGGTGCTATGGTTACACTCTCCTAGCACCAGCCAGCCTAATTCAAACTTCACTGGCCCCCCTAAATCAAACTGAACTAACCACACTTCTATAATAAAATGTTGCTAAAATTTTCTTAATCTATATAAACTATTTTCTAAAACCTATATCTATAAATTTCTACAATCACATCTAGAGAACCTGTGACCTGCACTAAGTCTCCTCAATGTGACTTAAAGTCAATCTTAAATTGTTTAAAAGCAAAAGACCATAAACCGTGGAAAATGGGAAAAATAGACTCCCAGGTCCAGCTGTGTACATTCCAGTCTCAGAGTTTTCTGTTACAGCCAGCAGGAGTCTTTCCTGGTTGCTTGTGCCAAATGGAAATGGAGGGAGGGAATGGGGTCAACAGCTCCCGAAAGCCTCCTAGTGGTCTCGGGGTCAGTGGCCCTTCCTGATCCCTAATGCTCAGTGGGCCTCGTGGCTGGCTCCCAACATCCCCCCCTTTTTTTATTTTTTAGCATGAAACCATGAAACTCCATATTGAGCTGAGATATACTCTTCTTTAACACTCTGAAGATGATTGGAAGTAGACACAGCAATGAAAGAATAACTGCTCCACAAATTCCCACATTAATGAATATAGACATTAACAATTTTTGATTAATGAAGAAAGATTGTTAAATATAGAACTGGCCAATTCAGTAGACCAGAATTGCTTTTCAGCAACTGTCATGTCTTGAATTTCCTGATGCAATTTAGTAAGGTCTACACTCAAGTCCGAATTATTCCAAATTCCAAGAATATGATTTTTAATTTTGTCCCATGTGTGGACAGATGTATTTACCTCTAAAGGAGTGAGGCAAATCCACTTAAACTCAGAGTAACATCACAGAGCCAACCTAATTTTTAAAGTCATAAGTTCTTGCCCTATAGCTAGAACCGCTTCTTCCAAAGCATTAACTTTGCTTTCTAGCTTGTGATCAATAATCTCTTGGGTAGCTACGGCTATAGAAACATTCTTAGATAACTGATAAGTGAAGGTAGCTGGGTGAACCCCCTGAGCTGAAGCCACAGCTGAAACTGATACTGAAGTAGCAACAGCTATTAGGGCTATAATTCCCAAGATTAAAGTGGGTAGAAACCTTTTTTGTCTTTTGTTCAGAAGAGAATTGACTTCATACAATGTTTGTAAACCACATTCATTATACCAGCAAGATGACAGTTGCATTGGAACCATTAAATAAGGAGGTTGTTTTAAGATTACAAAACCCTTATAAAAGGCATCAGTTAAACAGTTAGTTAAAATACATTCTGCACAAGACATCTTATAAACATTATTGTGATAGTCAATTTCAACAATATTCATTCCATGCAAGAAAAAACAGGGGATTATAAGCAGGCTCTTATTTTATAGGTATGAACTCCCCGACGTGGTCGGGTTAAAACAACTGGTTTCAGGGCAGCAAGAGCCCTCCACAAGTAAGGTTGAACAATTTGTTTATTTCCGATAGTAGTTGTTAATATCAAAGGTACTCATCCATTAATATGCTGCCTAGGAGGGGATGGCATGGAAGTAGTAGAGTAGGGTCATAAATTAAGACCCCAGTCACTAATAGATAGTCTTTCACCATATGCAGAGTAGTCCACTTTAGATTCATAAATGCACTCTTTCCACTTTGGATACCCAGTGTCTCAGATGAGTAACCAGTCCTTCTCGGTATTATTAAGAGAGCAAATGGGTATGTTAGAGGGGGGCAAAGTTCTCATGACATGATGACGGTCAGTTTCTCCAGGCATTAACATTTTGATTTGTCAATCTTCTCTATTATTGCTTTGGGTAGAACTATTAGTGATTAAAAACTTTAAAATAGGCATTAAACAAGATGCTCTTAGATCATTGAAGGCTGAATTTTCATAAAAATAAATAGGAGGTGAACAAGAATGTCCTTCATAATAAAAATTATTATTAATAACATGTTTTGTTTGAGCATAAAATAAAGCAAGCCCCCCCCCCATTAACTGGGGAGAGTCAGTAAACACATTAATGATTTCATTATCCCAAGTAACTGGCTGAAATGTTGGATTGGGCATATAGGCTCAATAGGTTTTATTGGCATCAACTGCATAGACCAGATTGGCTTGAGTCATAAAAATAGCTATCATAGCCAGAAATATAGTTGCCTGGTTAATAGGGATATGTTGAGAGGTTACCATTTCTCCTGTTTCTTCAACCAAAGATTCCATTTGTTCCCACATTGATAATCGTGAACAGCGAGCACTGAAGACATTACATCTGGTAGCTTGTCGTCTTGTATGAGACAGTCAAGGATAAGGAATATTCTCATCCTGTAGTGAAAGATTTCTCATCTGGTGGTTCAAAGTTGCTCCCTTCTTGGGTGAATCATGCTGAAATGTGACTCGGCAAGCAGTGGGCATTCCTGAAGCAATGAGGAAAGTTCCTCCTCCCAGTGATTAGCAGGGATGTTGTCACATCTAGTGTTCCTCTGAATTGGTAGTATCCTTGCCACTCATCTTGGTCACCAGGTCGATGGAGGCATGTCGGATAAATGGATCAGGAATCCAAATAGGAGTAGATTCGTTCTGTGGAAATATGCAAACATAGCCCCTCCCACTGGTTAGCAATGTCAGGCCCTCTCCGTTGGCCTGTAAGGCAATCCTTCCATTTCACCATAGGTTTAACATTTCCTTCTGGGTTCCAGTGTCTAATCATAGCTGAGTTGCCCAAAGAATTTAAATTTAAATGATTTATAACAAATAAAGCATGATTTAAAATATGGTGAGGAGAGCTATACTTAAACTCCCTCTATTAATTTATTTATTTGGGTTTTTAAAGTTTGGTGGACTCTTTCAACTATGGCTTGACCTTGTGGATTGTAAGGAATTCCTGTGGAATGAGAAATATTAAATTGGGAACAAAACTCTTGAAAAGATTCAGGACCATTATCAGTTTTCAGTTGTTTGGGTATACCTAGTTGTAAAAAACAAAGGAATAAATGTTGTACCACGTCCTTGTAGGCTTCTCCAGTTCTTGCTGAAGCTAAAATAACATGAGAAAATGTATCTACAGTAACATGCAAATAAGACAATTTCCTAAAGCTGGGAAAGTGAGTTACATCCATTTTCCATAGTACATTTGGTTTTAGTCCACAAGGGTTAACTCCTTCTGGAGCTGGAACAAAAGTGGGACAAGCTGGACAATTCTTAACAATACGTCTAGCCATTTCCCTGGATAAGTGAAACTGATAACGTAAGGCAGTAGCATTCTGATGATGAATTTTTTGAGAAAGTTGAGTCTGAGTAACTGCCTCAGTTTCTACTGCAGCACATACAGTAGGCTTAGTTAAGGCATCAGCTAATTGATTGCCTTGGTGCAAAGGTCCTGGGAGGCCAGAATGAGACCTAATATGGCCCCAAAAAAACTGTTCCTTTCTGTTATTAATTAGTTGTTGTAATTGAGTCAATAGTTCCAAAATTGTAGTTTTGTTAACTGGGATGGTAGCTGTTTCAATATGAGGAAACAGCCCTTTAATATAACAAGAATCAGTATATTAATTAAATTTAGAGTCTTTTAAAGTTGTAAAAGCGTATAAAACTGCCCTTAATTCTGTTTTTTGTGCTGAAGTTTCTGAGGTATTCAGCACATGAGACTCATTATTAATGATTGCTGTGACTTTTCCATTAGAGGAGCCATCAGTAAAAACCAGGGCTGCTCCCTCAAGGGGAACTGGGGAACAGTTGTGAGGAAAAATTATAGGATTTTGTTATACAAATTGTAACAGTGGACTTTTGGGTAAATGAAATAAAATTTGCCCTCTGTAATCAGTTAGGGCTACCTGCCAATTGTCACTAGTTTGAAACAAAGTCTGAAATTGAAATTTATCATAAGGAACAATTATATTGTGTACATCATGTCCAAATAGTTCAACACTTCTTTGTCTTCCCTTGGTTACAAGTAAAGCTACTGAATAGGGATAGGAAGCCAATATTTTTTTAGAGGTTACTGGCAGATGGAGCCATTCCATTGGTCCTTCTTGCCACAGACACCCTGTAAGAGTATGGAGAGTGGCCAGAATAATTAAGTCCCAAGGTAGGCAGTAATCTATTCTCTTAACCTTTTGAGACTCAGTAACCTTTTCCACAAGGGACAAGGCTTCCTTGGCCTCTGATGTTAGAATGCTCTTAGAATTGGGAGAAGAATCCCCCTGCAGAATATTGAATAAAGATTTTAAGTCTGCTGTGGTGATATGCAAATAAGGTCTAATCCAATTAATATCTCCCAACAATTTTTGGAAATCATTTAATGTCACCGAGTGATCTTTTTGTAATTGTAAAGGTTGGTGACTTACAGTTTGTGTGTTTAACACATGGCCGAGATATGTAAAAGGAGGATTGGTTTGAATTTTTTCAGGAGAAATTTTCAAACCACAATCAGTGAGAGCAGTCACAGTTTCATTAAGAATTTCATGTAAAAAGACACGATTTCATGAGCCAGCAAAATGTCATCCATATAATGGATTAAAAAGAGATTAAGAAATTGGCTTCTAATACCTTGTAAAGTAGGGTCCACATACTTCTGGCACAAGGTAAGGCTGTTTTTCATACCTTGTGGCAAGACTTTCCATTGATATCTCTGGAAAGGCTGTTTTAAATTGGGTAAAGGTAAACTAAATGCAAATCTTTTACAATCTTCTGGACTTAAAGGTATAGTAAAAAAATCCTGTAAATCAATAACTACAATATTAAAGTTAACAGGTATAGCAGCCAGAGATGGAAGTCCAGGCTGTAATGCCCCCATGGGTTCCATAGTGGTGTTGATAGCTCTTAAATCCTGCAGAAGTCTTCATCTGCCAGTTTTTTTCTTAATGATAAAAATAGGGGTATTCCATGGACTAGTAGAAGGCTCTATATGACCGGCCTTCAGCTGCTGCTGGACTAGTTCTTTAGCTGCCTTAAGTTTTTCTGAGGGCATGGGCCATTGTTCCACCCAAGTCGGTTCGTCGGCTTTCCAGGTAATAGGGTCAGCAGTCTTGGGAACAATGGCCCTTAAGATAAATTTGAGTAGCCTATGCCAGCTCAGTTTGTCTTTTCATTAACTTGGACAGGTTCCTGCATTCCCTGTCCATTTTTGCCAAGTCCCTTAAAGGGATCATAGGCCATTTGTAGCATTTGTGCTGAAACTTTGTTATTAGGGCTATATAAAAGCATGCCCATTTGAGCTAGAATGTCTCTTCCCCGTAATGTAAATGGGATAGATGGAATGACGTATGGGCAAAAGTTTTCTGAAGTTTCATTGTCTGTCCAGTTTAAAATTTTAGAGCTTTTGGCTACTAAGGGTGCTCGACCAATGCCTAGGAGTCCCGAAGGAGCTATTTGAGTAGGCCAGGAAGCAAGTCAATCTTTCCTGGCAATACAGAAATGTCAGCTCCAGTGTCCAACAGGTCTTTAATCTTAACTCCTTGTATATATAAGCTTTTAGAGGTCTAGAGTTAGTAACCTCCTGAACCCAAAAAGCAACATCACCAGAACCAAATCCAGAGTCACGTCTAGGCAGGTCAGTTAAAGTTTTACCTGCTTTATGATAAGGCAGGAGAAGCAACTGGGCTATTCTCTGACCTTTGTTAAACTGAATAGTTTTGTTAGGGGGAGCAACAAGCACCTGGATTTCCCCTGTGTAATCCAAATCCACCAGTCCAGGAATAATGGAAACTCCTTGTAAAGACAAGGAACTTCTGCCTAATATTACACTCACTATTCCTTCTGGGAGAGTGCCTTTTACTCCCATAGGAATTGGGGTTACTGGGACATCCGGGGTTAATATTACTGCGGAGGAGTAACAGAGGCCCAGTCCCGTGCTCCCTAGGGTGGCTCAGATGAGCTCTGTGATGGAACAAAAGGAATAAATGGGTTCATGGCAGAGGCTGCCCCTATTGTTATTTGGGGCCAGGGCTGACCCCTCTGGAAGTTTCCCTGAGCCAGGATAACTTGTTGCTGAGTTAAAGGGGTGCCATCTTTATAAAATTTAGACTGACACTCCTTTGCCCAGTGGTAACCCTTCTGACATCTGGGACACAGATTTTTTGGTCAAGTAGCCCCAGTAGGTGGTGGTGGTGTGCCATGTGAGCCGGTCGTGCTCTGCGTAGCCAGACAATTTCTGTAAATGTGTCCGACTCGACCACAGTTAAAACAAGATTGTGATGAGAAATTTTTCTGTTTATGATTACCTTGCATGCCCTGTGCAATTTGGGAAAAAGTTTCCCCTTTTAGGGCGGCTGCTATGGCCATCCCCTGTGTAAAGGCTGGGCTAGCTTCAGCACATTGCCTGATGTAATCAGTTATTTTTCCAGTTTCCTCACTGGTCTAATCAAAGCTTGACAAGTATTATTAGCATTTTCAAATGCCAATTGTTTAATTAAAATTTCTGTCACTTCTTCACTAGTAATTACCCAATTGACAGCAGTGGTTAATCTGGAAACGAAATCCTCATAGTTCTCATCTGCTTTCTGCTTGATATCAGATAGAAAAGAAGTTTGAGTGGAATCAGAGGGTAGTTTTTTCCAGGCTGTAAAAGCACAATGGCTTATTTGAACATACACTTCTTTAGGTAAGGTTACTTGGGCATTAGTGGCATATAGTCCGGTACCTGTAAGCATATCTTTAACAATAACAAATGTACCTGGTGCATGATTCTGATTAAGAGCCATTTGAATTTATACCTGATCTTCATATTCTGTTCTCCATAGCAAATAGGCTCCTCCGGACAAACAGCTTTTGGTCAATTGCTGCCAGAGGCATTCATCCAACAAGAAGTGAATTGATCTAAGACAGTAAGAGTATAGGGGGCCAAAAGACCATATCGTGAGCTAGCTTCTCTTAGTTCTTTTACCAATTTATAGGGTAATGGGTCCCACTGCACCTGACACACCCCATCAACATTTTTTAAAACCAGTGGAAAACACGCTGATAGACTGAAATCTCCTTCCTTCTCTGCCTCTGCTCGAGCAGTCTGCATTCCAAAGAGAGGAGGAGGAGCCCTGCCGGGTGCAAGGTTAGGCTGTGTTGCCTCCACCTTAGGGAAAGACACCTGTGGAAGAGGTGGGTTAGTATTGTTAAGATAATTATTACCGTGATAATTTGTGGCTTCGTTTTCCAATTCTGCTGTGTCCTGTGGGGATAATTTGTCATCATAATTAGGAGGTGCAGAAGCAGCGCAAAAAGAAAAGTTTCTTCATCCTCATCATCAACATCAGTGGCCCCTTTTGAAGGGATTTTCTCATAATCATGCAGTGGATCTAAGGCATCTTTGATTAAGTTCCATAACGAAAAAGCATCAGGCAGCACTTTTTTGGGGCCATGTTGTGAATAATATATTCTTAATTCCTCTCCAACCTTAGTCCAGGTATCCAAACTCACGGTACCTTCTTTGGGGGACCAAGGACATTGATCCTGAACAAAGTGCAGAAAACAAGCTAAATTATTAGAAGAGACTTTAGGTCCATGTTTAGACAAAGTATTCATTAAAATGCTTGTAAACATTTTATGTTCCTTAGATTCGCTCTGCCCATGATTATATCATAGCTCAGGCATTACAAAAGGAAAACCTTACCCATCCTCACTCTGTCTGTCTCAACAGAGGGGTCTGCAGTACCCTTGGGTAAGATCCTAGCCATCCTGAAATGAGAAAAAGCTTACCCTTCCAGAGCTCCACAGTTGGGCACCAGTTGTGAGGGTCCTGCCCTTGCAGGTATTGGGGGTCTCTGGTGGTGTGATGGCATCAGCAATTCAACTGGAGGGATAGATATTAGGAAGAAAGAAACTGGACAACTGTTCAGATTGAGCAGAAGCCGTTTAATGGGTGTAATCCCAGGGCTTTTATCCCCAAACTCTGCAAAGTTATTGAAGGGTCACCGCCAGAGCCACCTCCAGGCATTAGCAAACCACATCCCCTCCCTTTTCCCGGAAAGGAGCCCAAACCCAGCCCCCACCTAAAATGGCGACCCGGCAAACAAAGGGGGCATCTGAAACGGCACCTTCCGGGTTCTTCTTCCACAGTCCAGCTCACCTTTTCCCACACCCGCGAAAAATCCACCAACCTGAATGGAGCTCCACCAGCTGACCATTAATCAACTGCCAGGTCACCCTAAACCCCCATAAAGGCTGGCGTGCCCTTGCTTCAGTGCTACAGCCTGACCCTCAGGTCCTGTAGCCCACCACGTTTGACCCATTAAATCTCTCGGCCTTAACGGGTGTTGAGTCTCACTGTGCGCCACCGTCTTTCATTGCTGCTGTGAATCAAATCGGGTTCCTCTCGCCCTCAGGTGAGACCCCATTCCAGTGCCAGTGGGACTCACCCCTTAAAGCCTTCACCCACTTTCTTGAACGCCAGTGCTGCATCCATCACCGGCCCTCAGATTGGTAAGTGCCCCTAACTGGAAAACCTAAAACCTTGCCCGGGATAACCAGAGGGAACTGACCGTTGATCGTCCGGCAGCCCTTTCAGCCCCAGGTGTGGGGGGGACCACAACTCACCTAGGTCTTTAAGGCCACAATGGACCCCTACTGGTTTTCCCCTCTCCTGCCTAGGTCTTTAAGGCCACAGCAAACCCCGACTGGTTTTCCCTTCCCTCAGCCGTCAGGTATTTCGAGTCTGCTCCCTCCTGCCATCTAGTTTTGGGCATCCTCTTCACTAAAAATCCTGGTACCAGGTTGCCCTCAACCTCCTCGATTCTCCAGGAGAATCGCAAGTTGTAATAACGTTCTGTGATGACAGCTTTTATTGCGACCTCCTCATATCCTGACAGCCGGCTGTCCAGAGGACGCTCTACTCAGCCTCAGCTGTTAAAATGGGAAACTCATCATCCCTGCCAGCTGACTCTCCCCTCAAATACCTCTTAGACAACCTCTCCACTCTCTCCCTCACTCCTGACATTAAACCCAAGCGTTTAATCTGCTTCAGTACCCAAGATTGGCCTACCTATCACTTGGACAACCAAAATAAGTGGCCCCCTTACGGGTCCCTAAACCCCAACATCATACAGGACCTCTATAACTTCTGCGA
Organism: Cephalopachus bancanus; assembly: GCA_027257055.1. NCBI lineage: Eukaryota > Metazoa > Chordata > Mammalia > Primates > Tarsiidae > Cephalopachus > Cephalopachus bancanus. Next base: position 354,710 of record JAPVLO010000945.1, read on the forward strand.
GCATTAAAAAAAAGTGGGCAGAGATTCCCTATGTCCAGTCTTTCTCTTTACTCTGGGAACACCCTCGTCTCTGCCTCTGATGTAAACCGGTTCACCTCCTCGTGGCTGCAAAGGGCCCTTCTCTCCCTCCAACACCACCACCTCCCTCTTCCGTCCCTAACCCACCTCCCTCTTCAGTCTCTTCCATCTCTGACTTTGACCCAGCAGATGAACCTCCTCCCTATTGACAACCCCATCTGCCCCAGCAACCTCCTCCCCCATCCGCCCCCACCATCCCTAATCTTTACCCACCCCTTCCTCCAGTTCCTGCCACCCCATGCGGTCCTCCTGTTACCCGCTCCAAAACAGCCCCCGCCACTCTTGCTCCTCTTCACAAAGTGGCAGGTGCTGAAGGCATTGTTCAAGTTCATGTCCCATTCTCTATCTCGGACCTGACCCAGGTAGAAAAATGCCTTGGGTCCTTTACAACTAACCCAACCACTTATATCAAGGAATTCCAATACTCCTCCAGGTCTATAGCCTCATCTTTCATGACATCTACATGGTTCTCTCCAATACCCTACTCCCTGAAGAGCACAGAAGAGTGTGGGAACAGGCTAGAAGATATGCAGATGAGGTCCATCGGACCTCCCCAGCACACCCCCTTGGGGCAGTGGCAGTCCTGGACCAGGACCCTGGCTGGGACTATAACTCCCCCAATGGCCTCAGTGTCAGAGATCAGTTCTGTACCTGTCTTGTTTCCGGGCTGAGGTGGGCAGCGCAAAATGTTGTTAATTTTGAAAAACTCCAGGAAGTGGTCCAAGACAAAAACAAAAACCCTTCTTCCTTCCTTGATCGCCTTACCAAGGTCCTCCAACAATTTACTAATTTAGACCCAGAAACCCCAGATGGCCGTCAGCTCCTTATGACTTATTTCTTCTCCCAAAGCTACCCTGACATTAAAGCTAAATTTAAAAAGCTATATCAAGGGCTCCTTACACCCCAAAATGAGGTTTTGGCTGCCGCCTTCAAGGTATACCACAACCGGGACAAAAAAAACTAAGCAGCAAAAATACCAAATGCTGGCTCAGGCTCTTTGCGGGACAGACACCGGCCCTCAGAGTTGTAGAGGAGGTGTTCAGAACAAACGTGACCCTCCAGGGCCCTGTTTCAAATGCAGCAAGGAGGGACATTGGGCGCGAGCCTGCCCTAACCCTAAATCTCCATCAAAACCTTGCCCCAAATGCAATCTTCCAGGACATTGAGTGGTGGACTGCCCCAGCCCTCAGAGAGGAGCTCCCAACTCCACCCTGGACCTACTGGGCATGGCTGCTTTGGAATGACGGGGCCCTGGGTTTCCCCAACCGATGCATATCTCAAATGCTTGGGAGCCTAGGGTCAAAATTACGGTTGACAGACGTCCCATCCTCTTCCTGCTAGACACTGGAGCCACCCTTTCTGTCCTGCGGGAGTTCTGGGACCAACCTCACCATCCCGGTCCCCGGTAGTCGGGGTAGGGGGCCAAACCTTCATCCCACGCACAACTCCTACACTAATGTGCATATTTGCTAGCATCCCATTTATCCACTCCTTCCTGGTCATGCTTCAGTGCCCTATACCCCTTATGGGTAGGGACATCCTGGCCAAATTTCAGGCATCCATCACCTTCAACCCCAGCACTGCCCTCACCAACCCACTACCGATAACTTCCTTACTCCTTTTGCCCTCTAGTCCCTGGCCTCCCTCCCCACAACCTGCCTCGCTCCCTCCCTTGCTCACTTCGGCAGTTAACCCACTAGTCTGGGACATCCACACCCATTCATTGACCCAGTGCCCACCCGTTCACATCCAGTTAAAGGACTCGTTCACTCACCCCAGTCAGCCACAATACCCTCTCCCCAGGGCCAGTCTGCTAGGTCTGCAGCCTGTCATAAACACCCTACTATGCAAGGGATACTTAAGGCCCACCAACTCGCCATACAATACTCCCATCTTGGCTGTAAAAAACCTGATGAAACCTACTGGCTAGTCCAAGACCTTCGACTAATAAATGCAGCCATTCTCCTCACTCACCCACTGGTTCCCAACCCTTATACCATCCTGTCTACCATTCCTCCGATGGCAACTCATTTTTCAGTTATAGACCTTAAAGATGCATTCTTCACCATTCCCTTGACAGCTGACTCCCAGGACATTTTCACGTTTACTTGGACCAACCCTACTTCCCGTCACTCTCAACAGCTCACATGGACAGTCCTCCCACAGGGATTTCGGAACAGTCCCCATCTGTTCGGCCAGGCTCTAGTGGCTGAACTTAAACTTCTGTCACTTCCCAAATCCGCTCTCATCCAGTATGTAGATGACTTTCTCTTACACAGCCCCTCTATAACTGACTCTCACATGGACACTGCCCTGCTTCTCAACTTTCTAGCACAAAGGGGATACCGAGTTTCCCCCCACAAAGCTCAACTATCCAAAACAAAAGTCAGCTACCTTGGTGTAGCCATTTCACACCAACAAAAGGCCATAACAACCAGCCACAAGTCTGTTATTCAGTCTCTCCTGATGCCCAAAACAAAGGAAGAAATCCAGTCATTCCTGGGATTGGGGCTACTTCTGAGCCTGGATCCCCAATTTCACCCTTCTCGCCAAGCCACTCTGTGACCTGGCTAAAGGTGACCCTAAGGAACCATTACTCTCCCTCTCAGCCATTAGACAGCCTTTTACCGCCCTCCAACAGGCTCTCCTCTGGGCCCCCACCCTACGGCTACCTGATGTCCACTGACCTTTTACCTTATACGTCCACGAAAATAAGGGTGCAGCCCTAGGAGTTCTAGGCCAATTCAGTGGACAAACATTTGCTCCTGTAGCCTATCTCTCAAAACAACTTGACCACACAGTTCAGGGATGGGCCCCATGCCTGCGGGCCCTGTCGGCCACCCACTTACTTGTGTGCAAATCCAAAAAACTTATGTTTGGAGCACCTATCACCATTACTTCCCCCCACCATCTACATCACCTCCTAGGATATAAGGGCCTCAAAACACTCCTCCCAGGTTGGGTCCTATCCCTTCTGGTTTTCTTTGTCCGAAGACCCCTCTGTCTCCTTCCAACTTGCACACCCCTTCACCCAGCCACATTACTCCCTTCCTCTCCTGTCAACACTCCAATATATGTGTGCATCAATGTCCTCGAGTCCCTACTCCCTTGTCCAGTACACATGCAGGAAGGACCTTTATCTGCACCCTCCTATGTTTGGTTCACAGATGGAAGCTCATATATACATGAGGGGTCTCGGGTGGAAGGACACGCCATCACCTCTGCCACTGATGTCATCGAGGCTAATCCCCTCCCACCCAACACCACTAACCAACAAATAGAACTCACAGCAGTCACTCGAGCATTCCAACTGGTGGCAGGACACTCTCTGTCGCTTTATACCAACTCCAAATATGTCTTTCACATTTTGGTTTCACACTCAGCCATCTGGCAAGAACGGGGATTGTTAACCACCAAAGGGTCAGCCATCGTAAGTGCTAAGCTCATTTCCAACCTCCTTCAAGCCTCTTTGCTCCCCACGGCCATAGGCATCTCACACTGTAAAGCCCACCAGGTTGATTCATCTTTTATCACCCTAGGGAACTCACGGGCTGACAGGGCGGCTCGCCAAGTGGCCCTAAAACCCCTCCCTACCATACTTGTTAACACCCCTTCCCCACCAGCCGAACATACAAGTGAAGTCCTGCAATTGTCCAATCTCATTCCCTACCTACACTCAATTTTCCACCCAAACCCAGCAGCTCTCACTTCATTTCTTAAAACTTTCTTCCACCTTACTCCTGAACATACAAAACTCATACACACCCTTTCCTCTCAATGCTCTACTTGCCACCGAACGAATCCTAGTACCCCCTTAAAGCCCAGAACATTCCCCACTCACCAGGCTAGGGGAGAGCTCCCTGGATCAGACTGGCAACTGGACTTCACCATCATGCCCCCCGTCCGCAACATCAAATACTTTCTGGTCCTGGTTGACACCTTCTCCAGCTGGGTCGAGGCCTATCCCATCTCAAATGAGCAGGCTGCTATGGTGGGATCTATCTTAGCCAACCACATCATCCCTTGGTTCGGGGTCCCCTTCTCCCTTCAGTCAGATAACGGGCCTGAATTCACCTCACAAGTTGTTGAGCCTCTAACGGCAGCCCTCAACATCAAATGGCACTTTCACATTCCCTATCACCCACAATCATCAGGAAAAGTTGAATGAACTAACCGCACACTAAAGGATATCTTCACCAAACTCTCTCTTGAACTCCATCAGGACTGGGTCTCCCTCCTTCCCCTAGCTCTCTTCCGCATTCGCATCCTCCCTAAAAGGCCCACTCAGCTTTCACCCTTCGAGGTCCTATATGGCAGACCTGCACTTCCTCCTGGCATTCCAACCTCTCCACCTCACGCCCCCCTTCATATAACCTACCCCCTCCTGTCCTTCATCTGTTCCAATATCTGGCAATATCAAGATCTCCTTTTGCCTGCTCCCACAGAAACACACGATCCAAAGTCTCTTCCCCTGGGACAATGGGTTTTCCTCTCGGACCCAGAAACCAGAACTCGCTTACAACCGAAATGGCAAGGACCCTTCCAAATGGTCCTCTCCACCCCCACAGCAGCCAGGCTGCTCATAACCAAAGGACAGCTCAGTCCCTGGATTCATGTTTCTCACCTCAAACCAGCTAAATTGCCTCCCTTTACCCCTTCCTCCACAGAGCCACCAACCTATTCTTGTTCCACAATTCCAGGCCAGCCTCTCAAACTTCGAGTATCCCATGTTACTCGCTCCCCCTCCCTGCCTGTCATCCAGGAAAATCCCACATAATCACAAGACGTGAAGGCTGCTGCCTGCACTCAACAACTATCCTCCGCCAGATGGTTGTCAATTTTGTTCTTCCCTTACTAATAGTATTGCCTTTCCTTCTATTCTTTCTTTTCCTTCTACTTTCACATTGCTGCACATAGTGCTGCTCATTGGTGCGGGTTGCTCAATCCCCTCCTCTGCTCACTATCAATAAGACCCAACATGATCATCACCTTCCTCTTTGCTGTCATCTTCCAAACCAAGCCCACTACCCTGTCTATCCTCCATTATCGGTTTACCATCCACAAACTTTACAAAAACTCCCTCAGATTAGATGCAGTCAAGGACCTAGACATACAAACATGCCCCATAAACAATTGCTCACAACCTATTTCCCTCAGCTTAAAGTCTTCAATAAGCTTGACAGATGCCCATTGGCCCTTTCTATGCTTACTGGAAGACCAAACCCTAGACTATTGCAAATGGTGGCCTGACAAATATAATGGCTGTCCCTATCAGTCATGCAGGATTCACTATGCCAATGAATCCAGAAGCAGGAAAGCCGGGGGGGCAAGCTTCCTTGTCTGCCATTACGTAGGAGGACAGCTGGGGCGTGGAGGCCACTTTTCCCAATTCACCTTTGACATCCCTAATCCAATCACTGATCTCTGGAAAGACCTCATATACGTAGCTGTCTACCCAAAGGATTATTACCAATGTCCCACCAGGCACCTATCCATCTCTCACTCCACCTTTACCCCTTCCATCATGGTATCAGTGGTGGAGCACATAAAGACCCAAGAACAACAGCTCCTGGCAGCAGTAGACCCTTTGCCCCCTTCCTCAGAAAACCACCTCTCCTTACAACCCTCCCAGCATCTCCCTTCTTGGCTTACCATAATAGGCCACACCCTCTGCTTCTTAAATCAGTACTTCCCTTCTCTCCCCTCCTCACAATGCTTTCTTTGTGCCTCATTACAACGACCTCTGCTGACTGCCGTCCCACTTCCTGCCTCACCCAAGAGTAATAATACCCTCAACCTGTCTTCCACCGGAGAGGCCACCACCAAACCTCACGTTCCATTTTGGGAAGTGGCATCCAACTTCTCTTACCTCTGCATTGGTCCATCCAACATTCCCACTCCCCATTCAAATAGCTCTCTCTGTTCAACCACCATAAACTTGACAAACGGACACTTCCTCCCACCCGGCCTCTTCTTTTGGTGCAATGGCACCCTCCTCTCCCAGACCTCCAATCTCACCTCCCCCTGTATAGTTGTTACACTAATCCCACAGCTTTCTCTCTACTCCATTGCCGACCTCCAGGCCCTCTTAACTCCCGAACACCGACGCAAGAGGGCTGTCTTCCTTCCAGTCATGGTAGGATTGTCCCTGGCTTCCTCAGTCACCTCCATAGGTCTATCAGGAGGGGCTCTCGGCTACTCACTATGGGCCATGGAAGACTTAAAAAACAAAATCTAGTTAGCTTTAGACACCACCTCCCATTCTCTCCAATCATTACAAAGACAGATAACAAGCATAGCACAAGTAGCCCTCCAAAATCGTTGGGCTCTAGATCTCCTAACAGCCGAAAAGGGAGGCACTTGTCTTTTCCTCCAAGAGGAGTGCTATTATATTAACGAGTCAGGAGTCATCGAACAAAACATTAATAAATTACAAGACCTCTCCTCACAGCTCCAAAGGACAAAGTCTTCCCAAGTTGGCAGCCTATTACAAAACTCCCTACTCACCTGTCATTCTCATTTTTGGCCTGTGCTCCTTCTCCCTTGTATCATCAAGTTTCTCCTGTCACAACTTTTAAAAATCTCTAATCAAAACATTAATCAGCTTCTCCTACAGAATTATCACCTCCTGCCCACCAAAGATCCAGGTCTCGACTGTCCCAACCCTACAAACCTCTAACCTTGTCTTCTCATTCAGACATGCTCGCCTTAAAGTTTACCCCCTACTACCTACCACTCAGATTCTCAGCGTTTCTTGACCACCTTCTTCATGACAGTTGGCTCCTCCCTTTCCCGTGTTCACTCAACGACTGGCCAGACCAGCTTGCCGTTTTCCACTTACAAGGCACCTTCCAGGACTTCCACTCAAATGACATTTTTTCTTTTGGCGCCTACTTGTGGGGTCTCATGTGGCTTGGCCTTTCACCCAGCTCACGCACCGACACCCATTGTCAGCAGGAAGCAGCTAGACAGATAAACGCCACCCCTCTCCTGTATAACCAAAGAGGTGGGAATGAAGGGCCACCGCCAGGGCCACTGCCAGGTGCTAGCAAACCACATCCCCTCCCTTTTCCTGGAAAGGGGCCCAAACCCAGACCCTGCCTAAAATGGCAAGCCAGCAAACAAAAGGGGTGTCTGAAACAGCACCTTCCAGTTTCTTCTTCCACAGTCTGGCTCACCTTTTCCCGTGCCTGCAAAAAATCCACCAACCTGGATGGAGCTCCGCAAGCTGACCAATAATCGACTGACAGTTTGCCCTAAACCCCCATAAAGGCTGGCATGCCCTTGCTTCAGCGCTACAGCCTGACCCTCAGGTCCTGTAGCCCACCACGTTCGACCCATTAAATCTCTTGGCCTTAACGGGTGTTGAGTCTCACTCTGCACCACTGTCTTTCAGTTATCATCACAGGAACTCCTGCTGCTATGGTTATACAAAAGGTAGCATGTGCCTTTCACATGAACAGGTCCAGGTGCACACAGGACACCCCCCCCTACTCTCAAGCAGATGTATTTTTCAAACATAAAAACAAGAAATTCTTATTCAGTTTCTATGTACCCTTAATTGTTTATAGCTACATAACATCGTTCAATACTTACACCTGAATCCAACATAATGATATATTACCTTTTACTGTTCTATGCTAATTCAAATTGGTTTCTATAAAACAGTTGGTGCTATGGTTACACTCTCCAAGCACCAGCTGGCCTAATTCAAACTTCACTTGCTCCCCTAAATCAAACTGAACTAACCACACTTCTATAATAAAATGTTACTATAATTTTCTTAATCTATATAAACTATTTTCTAAAACCTATATCTATAAATTTCTAAAATCACATCAAGAGAACCTGTGACCTACACTAAGGCTTCTCAATGTGACTCAAAGCCAAACTTAAATTGTTTAAAAGCAAAAGACCATAAACCATGGAAAATGGAAACAACAGACTCCCAGGTTTACATTCCGGTCTCAGAGTTTTCTGTTAGAGCCAGCAGGAGCCTTTCCTGGTTGCTTGTGCCAAATGGAAAAGGAGGGAGGGAATGGGGTCAACAGCTCCCAAACACCTCCTAGTGGTCTCTGGGTCAACAGCCCTTCCTGATCCCTAACACTCAGTGTGTTGCCGGCACCGGCTCCCAACATATTTCCTCTTGCTTTGTTCAGTTCTGAAGTTGGACTGTAGGTTGAGGGCAGTCCTTTTTGTAGATTTGGGATTTAATTAAGGGGGGAGCTGTGATTCAAAATCTCTCTGCCGATCCCAGTATCTGCCAACAGGTGTATGGATAGTCTGAAACCCACTTCCCACTGCCTTGGAGTCTGTCCATCCAGTGGGGTTATAGGTTTACTCCCTGAAAGCAAAATGAGGTTAACAGAGGGAAGAGAATGGAGCAGGCAGTGGGGGGAGGAGGGGATGGAGAGAGAGAGGAGTGAGAGGGAAAACAGATGAGTATACTGACTGGTAAGTGAAAAAAGACACAAAAACAGAAACAAATATAAAGAAAAACAATAACCACAACTGACAACTAACCAACAACCATACAAAAAGCTAAAACATACAATGATGCTTACGTACATGCTGACCAACCTCGTTATTGGCGTGCTATTCCTCTATACAAAGATGGGGTTTACAGCGAAATAAGAAAAAAGGAAAAAGAAAAAAGGGAAAAAGGATAGATTAAAGTCAGTAGACTAACAGAACCAACCAAGCACACTCTGAGAGTTTTCCTTTAAGTCCAATGTCCTTTCAGCTCTGATTTCTAGCTGTCTTTGCAGGCTAGTAGAATTGTCCACAGTTAGAGTCAGTTGCCCCTGGCCTGCTGTAAAGAACAGTTCAGATATGGGCCCCCTGCCCAGTCTATTACTGAGATCTGGCTTTGTCTATTTATCAAGAGGGAAGAGCTTCTGTCATTCCTGTTTTGAATTTGTTACCTTGGATCCCCAGCAGGTGGTGATATTTCACTGCTGCAGTCCAGGTGGGAGTGAGCCAGTTATGGATCCGCAACCAGTGGCAGCAACTTCCCCATGCACGGGGGGGGGGGGGGGGGGGGGAACTCCACAGGCCTGGCTCCGGGCAAGGGGTGTGGCCTGGCAGTGGCAGCAGCAGCCGGGCAGCAGCAATCTCAGAAGATCCTGCTTGCAAGGGCTTCACAGTCTGAAGCGTCATGGGTCGCCTCAGGCATGGGCGGGCAATGACCGCGGCAGCGGCATCTGTGACTGTGGGAACAGCCTAGACCACTGTGATGTCTGAGTAGCGACAGTGGTGGTGGTGGTAGCTGAGCTCCCTGTGAAGAGCAGGCTGCGGAAGATGGGTGCTGCAGCCCTTGGGAGAGAGCTAGGGTCTTTATGAGTGGTCTCACAGACCATGCTTCCCCGTCACCATCTTGCCAGAAGTCCTTGTCTGAATTTCTGATAACCTGGGGAACGTCCAGGGTAAGAATTCCAGGCAGGACTGTCAAGAGCGCCACGAGACCTGGACACGCACCGTTTGTCCTGGATTCTCCTTGGCTCACCTCTGACTTCCGTTAGTGGACATGAGACAGTGTGAAGTGCAGGACCCAGATGCTGGCAAAGAATCTGTGAATTGCCAAGGATGGTCCTACTTTTCAGAACTCAGATCTGGACTCAGTTTGAGAAATGGAAAGGACTTTTTTCTCCCCAGCATTTTGTGTGTGATGGGCTTCTGTGTGATCTGAATTGTAAAAACTGGAGTCCTCCTGGGTCTGGACATTGGAAACATTTCTTTTTTTAACATGAGGAATAGTTCTCCTATCTTTACGTTTACCAAAATTTCTGCACCTGAGCCACTGTGCCTGTTATTTTACTTTATAAAATCCAAGCAGTGGTGATCAGGGCTTCCCAAGTATCTGAAGAATCCAGGCCCTACAATTTCTCATTTTCAGAAGAATTTGACAAATTATATTTCCATCTACATATAATAGATTTTATAGAATCCAACTTCTGTATCACCTTTCTATTTTTTAGGAACCATATTTTTTAAATTTATTTTTTGAGACAGAGTCTCACTCTGTCACCCAGGCTGGAGAGCAGTAGCATGATCCTGGCTTACTGTAATCTTGACCTCCTGAGCTCAAGCAATCCTCCTGCCTCAGCCTCCTGGGTAGCTGGAACTACAGACATGCACCACCATGCCTGGATAATTTTTTTGTATTTTTTTTGTAGAGATGAGGTTTTGCTGTGTTTCCTAGGCCAGTTTCAAACTCCTGAGCTCATTAATTTCCCCATCTCAGCCCCCCAAAGTGCTGGGATTACAGACATGAAGGAAGCCTGTCCTGCAAGGGGCCCACCCTCCAAGAGATAATTCTGGTTTTGGAGGGTTTCCCCTTATTTGATTGTTTCACCACATTTTTTGGTAGCCTGTAGAAGCCATCTTATAATAAAATTTTAAATTGTATACCAGGTCAATAAGGTATGAATGATTTATAGCAGAGGCATCAAATAACTAAGGACTGTTTAACTATGACAGTGGGGTGTCTATGTATATTTGAAAAAACAAAGGGTACCTGCATAATGAACAGTTGTATACTTAACCCTGAATTGCACCCTACATCTTTGAAATAAAAAATTTTTTAATTTTTTAAACGGGGAGGAGAAAAGACAATATTAAACAGTATAGATACATTTGAAAAAGATAACACTGAATTTCAAAAATATATTGGAGCATCATATATTGAAGAATAAGTAGAGATTTGGAAATGCTTTTTTATTAGACAAGAAAACACATCACATCTAAATATGGACAAACAAAACAAAAGTTTCGATAGATGGTGGCTCTAGTGATGCCAACACAACCTACAGACACATCCCAGCATCACTTCCAAGTCAGAAGCACCAGAGGGACCGTGGACTCTTCAAATCCATGACCGCACACACCAAGACATCTATTCAGAAAATAAAGTCATGCTTTCCGCTGTGTTTAGCAATCATTTCACACGGAGAGGGTGCCAGAAAATATACACACATTTTAAGCGATGTCATCTATGCATCACTTTTCAAAGTTGAATTGAATTACTGTAACCACGTGTAGTATGACACTCACTCAACCGTGCTTTTGCCATTTTGCTTGACTGTCCTGCCTGTCATGGTGACACTGGCATTCATTTGATGAACGCTGCCTTTGGGGTGAACGTCTTCTTAAAATGTACATATATTTTTTGGTAGCCCCTGTATCTGTTTCTAAATATTGCAAAGTAGGATGGAAATTCCAAAGAAAAGAGAATCCAGGCCGGAGGTGAATCAAGCAGCCCACATGACTGAGGGAAGGCCTCCGTGGAAAGGTCACTTCAGGGTGTCCCTGTCAGAAGTGCACACCCCTGATCCTGCACTCCTCTTCAATCCAAGGCTGACAGGAGAGGGTTAGGTGGGGAAGTTTTTCTTCCACAGCTGTCAGCATCTTCTGAGTCTCCTCATTATATATAGATTTGTCTAGCCTGGGAAAATAGAAAAAACGTTTTCCTTTTTGGGGGGGTGGGGGGATGTTAGAGTCTCACTCTGCTGACCAGGCTGAAGTGCAGTGGCACAATCATGGCTCACTACAGCCTCAACCCCCCGTGCTCAAGCGATCCTTCTGACTCAGCCTCCCAAATAGCTGGGACTGTAGGCATGCACCACCATGCCTGGCTTACTTATTTATTTTCAGAGATGGCATCTTGCTATGTTACCCAGGCTGGTCTTGAACTCCTGGGCTCAAGCAATCCTCCCACCTTACCCTCCCAAAGTGCTGGTATTACAGGCATGAGCCACCACACCCAGTCAAGTTTTCTTCACACAGGATTATTCACCTCTCTGCATTCTGAAGCCTATCCCTCCTCTTCATTGCTCCCTACAAAGGACTAGGAGAATCATATTGAATTTGAATAGAAAGCATGAATCATCCCAATGAAATAGGAAACCTCTGGTTTACACAGCAGAGTAAGAGCCCACAGAAAGTAAGTACCAGAGAGAGATTAAGGTGTAAGTTGAAAAATATTAGTTAGGCAAAAATGACAACTTCCATCCACAGGCACCTTCATCACTCTTTGTGGCACCATGTGTTTCCTTTAAAACTTTTACAATATATTACAGACATTTAAGATATATGTGTGTGTGTGTGTGTGTGTATGTGTGTGTGTATACATATGTATATATGTATACAAAGAAACTAGTATAATGAATTAATGTACCCATCACCAGTTTCAACAATTATTCATATTCAGCCTGTTCCACTCATGGCCCGCCCATTTTTTGTGAGATAATTTAAGGCAAATGCTACACCCATAAATATTTCAGCTGTTCTTGTCTGTTTTTTGGTGCTTTTAGGTCCTTCCTCATCATTGTCTCTGAACCCACTTCAATAAACCTGTTTTTTTATGGCCACCAATACCTTATCAATATTTAAAATAAATTATATCCTACTTAAACAGTTATCATGGAATAGAATTTATTACACTTTCTTTCTTGAAGTATTTTTTTCCTTAGCTTTTGGGACACTCCTCCCTCCTGGCTTTCCTGCTCCCTCATAAGCTGTATCTTTCCTTCATGTTTTTACAAATAAGAAGTTCCCAGATGATGGCAAGACTGGCACCTACGTGTTCCTGAGAGAACATGACTGGGCATCCCAATACTCTTCCTCTTCTTCCCCTTTCTTTCCTGCCTGGTGTTCTTGATCAAAGTCATGTGCCTTTTCACCTCCAGTTATAAAAGGGCATTGAAAAGTATTGGCAGGTCATGAATATTTATAGACGTGTAAGCACGGTAGGAATGAGTGTTTTATTATCTTTGGATCTTTGAAAGTAGGGAAGATGGTTAAGTTTCCCTTCAGCCATAGACACACTATGACAAACAGGTTCCCTGGTAAAAACTCAGCTGAATATTTGCTACTGTGGAGGTGACATGTTTTTGGTGTGGGGCTGGTGGTTGAGTAAGAGGGAGACATAATAAAATTATTATTTTATAAAGCAAGTCTTAACTACCTGACATGTCCCTGAAGAAGCCGGATCTCTGTTTCCCCTCTGAGCACAATTATCTCTCTCTTTGCCATCCAGCTCCTTCTATCCCTGGAGAGCACAGAGCCCAGACCCAACTCAAGGCCTTTGCACCCCCTATACCCCCTTCCCCTGGAGTCTTCTTCCCTCTTCAGTTCATTCCTTTCAACTCTACTCAGAACTCTCTGCAAAAACCACCTTGGAAGCATTTACAGTCAAGCATCATGTCAAAGACAGAATATCTGGAGCGCTCACTCCTGCTTTCAGGGTCTAGTTGGGTAATCGCCTGCCCAGGTGCCCTCAGGTAGAAGAAGTCATTGTCTCTGAACACCAAGGTCCTCATCTGCAAGGCAGGGTAACACGGTGCCTCTCATGGACTACTGGGAAGATAAAATGAGCTCTCAGGATACTTAGAAAAGGGCCTGGGTTCGTAAGATCCTTCTGTTCACCTCAGCCCTGAGACTCTTCTGTCTCCTTCTTCACTGGTTCTGCCCTGACTGCACCACTCCCTTCTTGCCTTAGGCCACTCTGTCCCCAACCTCAGCACCCCAGGCTCTTTCATATTCCTCCAACCACCCTAGCATAGGGTAAAGGGTGCAAGTCGGAGATGTGAGCCATTGTATTCATGACCGCATTCTAGCAAGGGTTCAAATATTCATCCTACAGGTGTCAACTAGGTACACTCTAAATGCAAATATGATTGTTAGAGCAATATTCACCGCTGCTTTTTAGTGAATGTATTTCTGAGTCAAGACTCTGCTCAGCCAGCCCTTTATAGAACATGTGGCTGGGCACAGTGGCTCATGCCCATAATCCCAACACTCTGGGAGGCTGAGGTGGGAGTATTGCTTGAGCTCAGGGTTCAAAACGAGCCTGGGAAACACAGTGAAACCTCATCACTACAAAAAAATAAAAAATTAGCTGGATATGTTGGTGCATGTCTGTAGTTCCAGCTACTCAAGAGGCTGAAGTGGAAGGATTACCTGAGCCAGAAGGTCAAGGCTGCAGTGAGCTGTGAGTCTTGCCACTGCACTCCAGCCTGGGCAACAGGGGGAGACCCCAACTCCAAGACAAACACACACACACAAAAGAACCTCTTCCCAACTCTGAGCTCGGGCTCTGCATTTATGGGCAATTCAAATAGGAGTTAGTGTTTACAATAGAGCAGGGGTTCTCACCCGGCTACAGTGTCTCCTGGGGACATTTTACAATGTTGAGATAATTTTGACTATCACAACTAGAGGGAGGTGCTTCCAGCAAATGATGAGTTGCAAGAAGGCAAAGCCATTACTCACTGTCCTACAGTGCCCAGGACAGGCCCCACCACGCAGAACTCTCCAGCCTCAAGTCAATTGTGTGGAGCTTGAGCAATCTCACGGGGGACTCACATCAGGCTGAAGTCACTCACCACCAGGGAATACAGTCTTCACTCACCCCAGCATCTTCAGAGTGCAGTCCGGGTGTCTCAAAGCCTCACACAGCACCACCACCCCATCAGGGTCCAAGGATATCCCACTGAGGTTCAGGCACCTCAGGGTTTTGCAGACAGTGAGCACCAAGGCGAGGTCTTCACAACAGGCACTGGTGAGCTCACACAGTGACAATCTGCAAAGGAAAAACACACCAGTGAAGTGACACCGGCTTTGGACAGGCTGGATGGCATGCCGTTGTTGTAGTTCAGTTTTATACATTGGAGCCCAAGACTTCACAGTCTGGACCAGCCATACTGTGCCCCATGGAAGACGTATGGCAATGTCTGGTGACGTTAATCCCAACTGAGAGTTGCTACGGGCAACTTGTGGATGGTGACCAGGGATACTGCTAAACATTGTATGGTGTACAGCAGGGCATCCAATCTCTTGGCTTCCCTGAGCCGCCTCAGGTAAAGAGGAACTGTCTTGGGCTGCACATAAATTATATCACATAGTGTATACACATAAGATTTCTTTGATTTTTTCATATTTTTATTATAAAGTTTAGGAAAGTTAGAACAATATAAAACTAATGGGAAACTTGACTGTGTTTTTGTCTGGCTCTGTGGAAGTGGTCACAATTCTTGGTGAGTTCCCAAGATGCTTGTCAGAAACATTTGTTCGAATTTTGCTCTTTGTGGGCTTCATCATTGAAAACAATGGCTCACAAGTGTATGTGCTGTCAAAAAGCGATGTCATGAACAAGGTGTGATTGTGAACATGGAATCATAAGGAAAATACATGCTAAAAAAACGCATGATGTTAAAAGATCTTGTGGGGCCTCATGACTTGCTGTCCTGGGTCACATGCTGCCCACAAGCCATGGGTTGCACATATCTGGTGTACAGGACAGTCCTCCATGGACAAGAATTACCTATTCCCAAAGGCCAGGAGTGCCAAGATGGAGCAAACTCTGGGACAGCATTAGTGGATTGTCTCAGACAGATGTGCTTTTGAACCCGCTTCCCTTTGATGCTATTAAGCATCCAACTTTTCCTACTCCTGAAATTTAATAAAAAAACTTTCCCACAATGATATTCAGTAGATACTTACCCAAGACTCTGCAATTTGCAGTCAGGATGCCTCAAAGCTTTGCATAATTGTTTGACACCAGCATCTTGTATTTCATTGCTCCCAAGTTTCAGGGTCTCTAGTTTTTTATTGCAGATAAGAACATCAGAAATATCCTTACAGGAAACAGGAGTAAGGTAACAACCCATCAACCTGGGAGGGAAAATACACACACATATACAAATATACATATATACACTCATGAGGGACAATCATAACAGCTCAGCTAATTTTTATTTATTCACCTGAAACAAAAAATATCCAAGTACTTCTGAGATGGAGGAGGAAGAAAGAGAAGGGAGAAAGGAAGGGAGGGAAGGAAAGACAACAACTAGTGTTGTTGGTGAGAGGCTGAGTACAGCTTCAGTGAATTTTTTTTTAATTCTTTCAACACGTTTGCCCATTTCATGATGTGTGATTTACAAGTGCACCTGCCCACGCCATGCTGAGAGTTCAACAACGTTTGACCAAAAACAGCATGACCTTGTGTCCCATCCTCCCTATTTACCCAACCTCACCCTGAGTGACTTTATTTTTGTTGTTTCCTGGATGAAAAAGTTCTTAAGAGGATATGTTTTGTTGAAGTGGAAGAGATGAAACAAAAAAACCAAAAATGGCAGAAGCACTAAAAGGCATCAAAATGGATGAGTTCAAACACTATTCTGACCCAGTGGAAAATGTGTCTCAGTAGGTGTATTGCATCCAACAGAGGTGACTGAAGTTTAAACGTGTAAGAATAAATACATAATTTTTATAAATAAATCCTGGGGGTTTGGGGGGGTCCCCCTCATATTTCTCACAGTTCCAGAGGCTGGGAAGTCCAAGATCAGCAAATGGCAGCAAATTCGGTGTCTATGAGGACCAATTCCCAGTCTATAGATAGCATCTTCCTACCATGTCTTCACACGGTGGAGGGGGCAAGGTGGTCCCCAGAATCTCTTCTATAAGAGGGGAAGGCTCTACACCTTCTGATCTAATCACCTTCCAGTATCTAATACCATCACCCTGGGTTAGGAATTAACGTATGAATGTTAGGGAACAAAGACATTCGGACACCAGTATGTTCTTCTTATCTCCCCCTAGAATGCCAATACCCAAAAAGGAAACCCCGGCACTGAAGCGAACCATAGCCAGTCCTACCACAGCTCCCGTATGTTGCAGTCTGGGTTCTTCAATGCTTTACACAGAGATATCACTCCATCATCCTTCAGGACATTGGACCCCAGGTCAAGGAAGAGCAGGGATTTGTTGCATATAAGGGCTTGAGAGATGTAGCCACAGGAGATGTAGGTGAGACAGCAGTGTGTCAACCTGCAAAGAGGCACACACACACAATCCACCAGCCCGCCTAAGCAGTATATGGTGATATCCTCATGACATTCATACAGAGGTTCCCAGCTCATTCCCTGCTTTCTTCCATCACTTGAGAAAATGAGAGGATTCATACTTGCAACAGCTACAGAAATACAGAAGGACGAATGGGGAACATAGTGAACTGCAAACAGAATTTGAGATTCCAGTTCCACGTCAGATCACTACCAGCTGGGAGATCTTGGACAGAATCACCCCCATTCTTTGCAAGAGAGTGAACTTAGGGCTTAATGGAACATACTGAAAAATATCCTATGTAAAATCATTTTTTGTTGTTTTTTTTATGCTTGCTTTTTAAAAAATATATATGGTTTTGCTAAAAAAGTAGATTTTAGGTGCTTGTGCCACTAAAAAAATAACATTTGTAACTATGTGAGATGACAGATATGTTAATTTGCTTGGCTCTAGTAACTATTTCATTATGCATATGTATATTAAGTAGTTTCTATTATTTTAAAAGAGCATTTTATCATCCTACCCTGTACACTTAAAATTTGCTGTGAGTTGATTTTAAGTACCTTCCCCATGGCCTCAAAAAACAGTTATTCTGTGAGGCAATGAGTATGTTAATTAGCTTGACTGTGGTAATCATTCACGGTGTATTCATATCACACTGTATACCTTAAACATGTATAATTTTTATTTGTCAATTGTGCCTCGAAAAAACTGGAAAATGAATAAATAAAATTCAGATTGAAATCTCAAGGAAAGAAAATATTATTTATAAACTAGTTTTGTGACTACAGGTTCTTGTGTGCTCAATGTTGTAAATTTGGTAAATAACAGGAAGGATAAGACACAAGTCACAAGCTGGTAGTTAACAACTGAATATGACCCCTAGACACAATGTGTTTAGTTGACATCAAGTGTAACTTTTTTTAAAAATTAGCAGTCAACATTTAACCACCAAGAAATTGCACATGAAATCCCCCACTTGGAGCTTCTAAAGAAGAGCCAGACCCCTGGAAAACTGCCCCAGGTGGGCACACGGCAAGACAGGTGAAAGGGAATCCTGCCTCTCCTGTGGATGAGGCAGGCACGGTCCTGCTCACCGCTGCCCTTCTGACCACTCAACTCACTGCCATATTTTTTTTTTTTTGAGTTGGCGTCTCAAACTGTCGCCCAGACTGGAGTGCAGTGGCCGCTTCCGGCCACCGCAACCTCGACCTGCTGGGCTCCAGCGATCCTTCCGCCTCAGCCTTCCAAGTAGCCAGAACTACAGGCATGTGCTACCATGCCCAGCTGATTTTTTTTTTTTTTTTTTTGTAGAGATGAGGTCTCGCTGCCCAGGTGGGTCTCGAACCCGCGGGCTCAGGCAATCCACTCACCTCAGCCTCCCAAGGCGCAGGATTACAGGCTGAGCCACCGAGCCCAGCTCACTGCCATATTTGTTTGGCCTCTTTCGTGACATCTGAGGAAACAATCCCTAACAGGGAAAAAAGCACAAGTCCTCGACAAGCAAACAGTACTCACTTGGGGTGGGTTTTCCCTTCTGTCTTCTCAGTGTTGAGATTACAGCCAGGCACGGTGGCTCATGCCTATAATCCCAGCACTTTGGGAGGCCAAGGTGAGAGGATTGCCTGAGCCCACGGGTTCGAGACCAGCCTGGGCAACTTGGTGATACCTCATCTCTACAAAAAATTTTTTAAAATTTAGCCGAGTGTGGTGGTGCATGCCTGTAGTCCCAGCTACTTGGAAGACTTGAGGCAGAAGGATCACCTGAGCCTAGCAGGTCAAGGCTGCAGTGGCCGTGAATGTGCCACTGCACTCCAGCCTGGATGACAGAGTGAGACTCCAACTCAAAAAAAAAAAAGTGATGACTATATTATCTTTAGGTTTGTTTGGTCACCTGTATCCCCTGACGCATTACTAGGAATAGTCATGTCCTTCAGAGACCAGCCTTGGCCAGAGACCACTCCCTGAGGTAGGGGGAAGAAAGAAGCCAGGTATGGGGGAAAGAGTCTATGTCCCCACAATACTTCACAGGCATAAAGTACCTTAGAGATTACACAGTGGGCACCGAATTCAAGCGTTTCAGTAAAATAAGCGTTTTCCAAAAATTTGAACATGTGCCAGTACTTAGCGTTTGCACAATAGAGTCTTCATAGCTACAGGGCTCTATAATTGCACATGTCCTGAATACCCCCACCTGAATTCTTGATACTTTCTGCCATTTTAAATTATACTGAATGTCTACTTTGCATCAACAATCTTTTCTTGAAGACCTGAGGCTTACTTTTGTGTAAAATCTGTTAACATAGACTTTTCCATGTAAGTGTCTTGATTTACTAGCAAGCTTACCTTGCAAAACGTTGAACTCATAGTTAATATTCTAGCCCTCTTCTATTTTATATACATAAAAATGTGTGTGTTGCGTATGTACTTGGACACACATATAAGAGGGAACCCAAAAGATACTGGAATTTATTTATTAAAAATTGGTGTGTTTATTCTTACAGGTTTAAACTTCCATCACCTTCAAAGGACTCTCCATTTGATTCAATACACCTACTGAGATGCTTTTTCCACTGCTCAAAACAGTTTCAGAATTCAGTTTGGATGTCTTTTAGTACTTCTGCCATTTTTTGGTTTCACCTCTTCTACATAGGCACAACATTTCCCTCTGAAAATTTTTTTTCATCCAGGGAAAGAAAAAAAGTCACTTGGGGCAAGATTGGGTGAATAGGGAGGGTGAAGCATGGCAGGGGAGTCACGCCGTTTTGGGTCCAAAACCGCTGAACACTCAGCACAGTATGGACAGGTATGTCCATAAATCACCCATCATGAAATGGGCAAATCCATTGAAAGAATCTCCAAAAAAAGTCACCAAAACTGAATGCAGCCTCTATCAACAACGCTAGCTGGTCCTCAGATGCTGATGCATTTCTAGAACATTCACCTCCCAAGGGAAGCCTGTACTACAAGTGGCCTGCCCCCCAAAAGAAACTCTCAGGTTTTGAGAGGTCCCCCCCAATCCTATGTACACATGTGTGTGATGCATATGAGCTTGGACACACATACATGCATGGGTGCACAGCATGCAAACAAAACCACCTGTTCTCTTCTGTAGACCTGAATGGCCCTGAGCCTGTTTCCCACTCTGTGGGAGTTTGTGCTTGACTTGACACTAAGTTTCTGGTGTGGCCTCACTGGGGAAACAGAGAATGTGCTCTCCTGCTCCCCTCACTAACCACCGCCAGCTGAGGAAGCAGGTCCCTTCACACATGAGCAATGAGTCAGAGGAGGTGACACTGGAGGAACCCTAACAATCTAGGTCACGCAAAGCCCTGAGCCCAAAGGAACTCAGAGGAATTCACTCCCATCCCTCAGCACCCAATATACCCACAGAGACATTGTCCCTCCTCATGACCACCAGGGTTCACTGAGGTCCACGTTAGACATGAGGCATCTAACGGCTCATCTTGCATCTCCTGGACTCAATCTCATGGTCCTTCACTGCTTGTCTTAACCCCATTGTACTGATGAGCACAGGAGGCACAGAACAATGACTCCAGCCAATCAAAGTCCACATTCAGCTGCATCCCTGAGCATTGTATTGCTTTGTTTTTTGTTTGAAAAATATGTTTTTTGAGTCAGGGTCTCACCCTGTTTCCCAGGCTGAAGTGAAGTGGCACGATCATGGCTCACCACAACCTCAACCTCCTGGACTCTGGTGATCCTTTTGCCTCAACCTCCTAAATAGCTGGGACTACAGATGGACACCACCATTCCCAGTTAAATTTGTTTGAGTTTTTACAGAGACAAGGTCTCACTGTGTTGCCCAGGCTGGAGTACAGTGGCACGATCACTGCTCACCACAGCCTCAACCTGGACTCAGGCAATCCTTCCGCCTCAGCCTCCCAAGCAGCTGGGACTATAGGCACATGCCACCATGCCTGGCTAAATTTTTCTAAAAATTTGTAGAGACAAGGTCTCACTGTGTTGTCTAGACTGGAGTGCAGTGGCATGATTGTGGCTCACCACAGCCTCAGCCGCCTAGATTCAGGTGATCCTTCCGCCTTAGCCTCTTGAGTAGCTGGGACTACAGGCACACACCACCATGCCTGGCTAATTTTTAAAATTTTTTTGTAGAGACAAGGTCCCACTCCATTGCCCAGGCTGGAGTGTAGTGACATGATCACAGCTCACCAGAGCCTCAGTCTCCTAGATTCAGGCAATCCTTCTGCCTCAGCTTTCCAAACAGCTGGGACCACAGGTGCACACCTCCATGCCTGGCTAATTTTCTTTGAGCTTTTGTAGAGACAAAGTCTCACTGTGCTGCCCAAGCTGGAGTGCAGTGGCACAATCATGGCTCACTGCAGCCTCAACCTCCTGGACTCAGGTGATCCTTCTACCTCAGCCTCCCAAGTAGCTGGGACTACAGGTACACACCACCATGTCTGGCTAATTTTTTTTGAATTTTTGCTCTACAAAAGCTGGGCTCAAGCAATCCTTCTGCCTCAGCCTCCCAAAGTGCTGGGATGGCCTTGATTTTGCTTTCATAGTGGTTGGATCCACGTACAACTTCTGAAATCTTCCCCGAACATGTTTCCCCCAGACCAACTTATATCAGTGTCTCCAGGGCACAGCTTGGGTGTTTCAGGACCTCACACAGCGCCATCACTCCTTCGTTCTTTACGGAATTTTCTACCAAGGACAGACATTTCAGCTTGTTGTTGCCAATGAGAACAGAAGCGATCTCTTCACAGGTTTTGCTTGTGATGTCACACTTCCCCAATCTACACGTAAGACACATGTCATGAGATGGGACAGAAACCACAGGTGAAGACCAAAATGTGCATTTCTTATTATAAATCACAACATCAAGGTACTGAAGTTGATAAAGCCTGGTCTAAGCCTTCATGTAGCATAAAAGTGATGGATAATTCACGGACAGGTAATCAGGCCCTTGCTTATTTCTTCAAATCAGTCTCACGCTACTTCCCAATACAGCTGACCTATGGACAACACAGGTTTGAACTGTGCAGATCCACTTATATACAGATGTTCTTCTGCCTCTGCCAATCCCAAGACAGCAAGACCAACTCCTCTCCTTCTCCCCCCTCCTCCCACTCAAGGTGAAGACAAGGATAAGAGCCTTTTATAATGACCCACTTCCACTTCATGAACAGTTAATACAGTTTCTCTTGGTTATAATTTTCCTAATAACATTTTCTTTCCTCTAGCTTGCAACACCATAAGTATATACTACACATAACATGCAAAGTATGTGTTAATTGACTGCTTATGTTATTAGTAAGGCTTCCAGTCAAACGTAGGTGATTCATACAAGGAGAGACCCAAAAAAATCTGGAATTATTTTTTGGAGGGTGGGTCCCTTGTAGCACAGGCTTTCCTCACTAGGTCAGTGTTCTTGGAACCCAGAGGCATCTGTGGACCAGCTAGTGTTATTGGGAAAAGCTGTGTTCGATTTCAGTGAAATTTTTTTGGAGATTATTTCAGTGCATTTGCCCACTTCATGGTGGGTGATTTATAGGGCACCTGCCTATACCACGCTGAGTGTTCAGCAGTTTTGGAACAGAAACAGCATGACTCCTGTGTCCCAACCTCTCTATTCACCTGATCTCACCCCAAGAGACATTTTGTTTCCCCTGAAGAAAAAAGTCCTCAAAGGGAAATGTTTTGCCAACGTGAAAGGAATGAAACAAAAAAATGGCAGAAGCCTTAAAAAGCATCCAAACTGATGAGTCCAAAATTTCTGTTGTGAGCAGTGGAAAAAGTGTCTCAATAGGTGTACTGCATCAAACGGTGAATACTTGGAAGGTGACTGAAGTGTAAACACGTAAGAATTAATACACAATTTTTATCAATAAATTCTGTTTGGGGGATCCTTCTTCGCAGTTAAAAGTTTTGGGGGAGTCAAAAGTTATATTTAGATTTCCTACTGCATGGAGGGGATCAGTGCCCCCAGCCCCTGCGTTGTTCAAAGGTCAAGTGTCTCCTAGTTACATGGTTGCTTTTCCATGACTCTTTTCCTCCTGACTCAAAGGTCAAAGCATATGGACACTTTTACGCATGGATTGTTTTTCTCCATTCTTATAATTTTTTTAAATCTCCTTATTATTCAAGCTTCATTTGGTTGAAAGTATGATGGAGATCTGTCCTCTCAGACCAGGGGAAATTAGAGAGAAAATGTAGCAGAAGCAATATTTAAATAGATAATGCTAAAGAGTTCTCAGAAGCCTTTGCAAACGTTTATCCACAAATGTAAGAAGCTCAGAGAAGTTTAACCAGGATGAATACAAAGACAGACAAAAACCACACATGTGGGGATCTTAAAATTAGTCAGAAACATAGCACATTAAATGCATGGCTTTCAATGGGACAAAATACTGATGACTAAATTTAGAAAAAGTATGGAAGCCAGGATATAATAGAATTACATCTTAAAAGTGCAAAAGAAAAATAAAGAGAACATTGAAAATCTATAATTTTCTGATGTGTGGGGGGAAAACATTATAAATAAAATTAAAACAGGTATTTTTGGTTTCACACAGAGTGGCCATCTGGTTTACAGAAATTACCACCATTCCATCGAGAAAAAGTGGTCTTTCACTGAAGAGGGAGGATAGGAGGAGGGGGAGAGATGAAAAATCACCTGTCAGGTACAGTGTGCACAGGTGGGGGTGGAGGGTAACTAAGCCCAGACCTCTTCACCACTGTAAACTGCATCCATGTAAACAAAAATAATTTGTACTCCCCCAAAGCTATTAAAATAATTTAAAAGAAAAGAAAAAATGGCCTTTCAACAGCATTCTGTGTTCATACGGGAAAAAATA
Organism: Cephalopachus bancanus; assembly: GCA_027257055.1. Taxonomy (NCBI): domain Eukaryota; kingdom Metazoa; phylum Chordata; class Mammalia; order Primates; family Tarsiidae; genus Cephalopachus; species Cephalopachus bancanus. Next base: position 378,478 of record JAPVLO010000945.1, read on the forward strand.
TAATTTTACACTACACAAAAACATTCACTCAAAGTAGAACTTAGTCCCAGTTTTGCCTGGTAAAATAAATTTTTTTGAGTCAGAGTCTCACTCAGACTAGAGTGCAGTGGCACACTCATAGACACCACAGACTCGACCTGCTAGGTTCAGGCAATCCTCTCGTATCAGCCTTCCAAGTAGCTGGGACTACAGGCACGCACCACCACGTCCAGCTAATTTTTTTTATTTATTGTGGAGATGATGTTTCGCCAAGTTGCCCAGGCTAGTCTCAAACCCCAGAGCTCAGGCAATTCTCCTGCCTCCACCACCCAAAGTGCTGGGATTACAGGAGTGAGACAGCATGCCCAGGCATAAAATAAGATTTTTAGAAAAACACATAATAAGTTACCTTCATGATTTTGGGCTTGAAAACAATTTCTTAAGCAAACACAAAAGGCATTTAAGCTGAAAATGATTGATAACTTTAATTTTGATAGAGAATCTCTCTTCATTTAAAGACAACATTAAGAATGTGAAAGATTAAACCACATAGAGAGAACATATTTCCAATGCATACATTTGACCTGGAATTCATTCCAGAATATAGAAAGAGCACTTATTAATCAATTTTAAAAAGACAAATAACCCAATAAAAAAAGAGGCTAACCCAGCACATTAAGATAGCACATCACAACAGGAAGCCCAAACAGTCAAACATACCAAAAGGTGCTTAAATTATTTGTCATTAGGGAAACTCCCAGCTATATTACCCCAACTAGAATAACTAGAATTTAAAAGGTCACAACATGACTTGTTGGTGAGAATGTGGGACAAGCAGATCATTGGACATTTCACAGGGGTAAAATCTGGCGAAGTCACTAGTGAACCCTTTTGCATTACCTACTAAAGCCAAACATACACATTCTCTATAACCCACTTATCTGCCTATCTACCAAAAAGTCTGTACAAGAATGTTCATAGTGGTTTTATTCACTATGAACAGTCACTGGAAACAGCCCAAATACTCAGCAAAACAGCTCAGTGGATTCTGATACACCCACACGATGGGATATCATTTAGTAAAAAGAAAGAAACAAAAGACACTGGGGGGAAGAAAACCCAAAACCTGCTGCTGCACAAAACAGTATGAATGTAAGAAATGTTAAGCAAATGAAACCCTATTAAAAAAAAATAAAGATCCTTTTTGATGCCATCTATAGAAAGCCCGAGAACAGGAAAAGTAAGTTAAAAAAAAAAAAAAAGTAAAGCATGGGAGGCCTGATCACTAGGAAACAGGATTCTACAAAGAAGACGCCCTTGTTGACAATGAAGTTAATTGTCAAAAAAAGACTTGAGGCTAACAGGTATCAAGAGTATATTCTCCCAGAGAAAGAGAACTTTGGAGGCTCATCTCCAAGGGAAAAAAAAAATAGAAGATTCTTTTACCATACTAAAAAAATTGAGAAGTTGTTGGAAAATGTGAGGAGATTTCTCAATATAGAGATTAATCAAAGGAAATTAGATTTCTTTACACAAAGAAATCCCAAAGGAAGAAATGAAATATTGAGTATTAAGTTGTACTTTTCTAAAATCCTAACAAATATTGCTGAAGTCTAGTTTCCCTGGAACTTTTATAAAAGCTTTTTTTTCTTTTTTTTTAAGTCAGAATCTCACTCTGTCACCCAGACTGGAGTGCAGTGGCAGGCTCATGGCCACCCCAGCCTCAACCTGCTGGGCTCAGACAATCCTTCAACCTCACCTTCCATGAACCTGGAACTACAGGTGTGTACCACCAAGCCCAGTTTTCTTGATTTATTGTAGAGACAAGGTCTCACCAAGTTGCCCAGGCTGGTCTGGAATCCCTGGGCTCATGCAATCTTTTCACCTTCACCTCCCAAAATTCTGGGATGACTGGTGTGAGTCACCATGCCTGGCTTATAAAAACACATTTTTAAAGTAGCTTTGTACATTACATTGGTAAAACTTCTTCATTTTAATAGCGTGCTATTGTTTGGTAAGATGTACCATGGGTGAAAGCTGGGTGATTGGTACATGGGACTTCTCTGTATTATTTTTGTAACTTCTTCTGAGTCCACAATAATCTTTAAACAACAACCAAAAAAAACCAGTAATGACAAAGTCAAAAGGCTGATGCAGAAAGGAGTTTGCCAGAAAGGCATCAAGACACCCCTGAAGTCAGGTGGTAGCATCCACAGAAATGTTTGTCCACGGCCACTCCACACTGCAGGATGGTTTTTGCCCAGTACAAGGGCCCTAGGCTGATTTGGGCAAATATCCAGCCCACTCTGTGCCAGCCAAGCTGACATACTCCCTCCCCTCCACCCCCACCAGAACAGAAGCATCACTCTAATCTCTCCCAGAACACTTCAAAGGCTAGCACTGCTGACGTTTGAACCAGATAATTATCTGTGGTGGGCAGCAGTCCTGTGCACTGTCAGATTTCAGCAGCACCCCCAGTCTCCACCCACTGAATCCCAGTAGCACCCTCTCCATTCAGTGGTGACCATCAAAAACCTATTCAGACATGGACATCCCCTCAGGGACAAGATTTCCCCCTTTGAGAGCTACTGAGCTGGAGAGAACCTGATTTTGAAGACACCCCCCCTTCAATATCAAACTGAAGTCAATCAAGGGTCCAGCTGGCTTGCTCCAAAAGGCAACACTCCCAGTTACAAAATGTCTGCACTTAGCTCTGTTACCCAGTTCTTACTTTAATGTATAAAACCCCAGGCAGACAATTATGAAATGGGGCAACATACTGAAGAGTTTGCAAAACCCCTGAGTAGAGAAGGTTACAGTAGAAGTTAATATGTACATATATGTGTGTGTGTGTGTATACATACACATACAAACACATATATACGCCATGATATAGAAACAGCTTGAATGAGGAAACGGATCGACAGCAATTCTGTATGTTCAAACAACTCCTACGTGTAGAACCTGCCTCTTTCTCCTGATGAGTCTTGATGCATGAAATCAACCAAGGGTACTTAACCCTATCAATCACCCTTGCAATAGTTACTGCAAAGACACAGTGAACTGGGAGGGAGAACATATTCCCTTGGGTTAGATGATTTTGCTTATTACTGCCTCCATGACTTCCTTGGGTTCTCTCTGTTGAAAACTGAATTGGCCTTGCCTAGAAATCACCCAGTCAGGATAGGGGCAGCCCAGACATTATCAAGAGGAAGAACTCACTTTGGGCTAGTCACTTACCCTCTGGCTCAATGTCATCATCTGCCAAGTTATAAGACCATACTTACGATGATTCACATGCTTTTTGGTTTTATGTTTCTATAAATATCTTTAGAAAAACAACCTTGTCAACAAGGGTACCTGCATAATCAACGTTTGTATACCTAACACTGAATTGTACCCCACATCTTTATAATTAAAAAAATGAAAAAAAGAGAAAAAGATACCTGCACACATATGTTTATTGCAGCATTGTTCACAATAGCAAGAACATGGAACCAATCATGCTACCCATTGAAATAGGACTGGATTTTTTAAATGTGGTACATATACAAGACAGAATATTACACAGCCATAAAGAAGGACAAAATTATGAAGTTCACAGCAACCTGGATGAACTTAGAATCTATAATACTGAGTGATCTATTGCAGAAACAAAGAACTGAGTACCACATGTTCTCTCTTATAAGTGGACCTTGAACAATTATCATAATACTATATAAAAAGGACTGGCAGTAGTGGGAAACTGCCAGGAGAAGGGGACACACCTCATCAACAAGGATACATGCATAATGAACATTTGTATATCTAACCCTGAATTGTACCCCACATCTTTAAAATAAAAAAAGAAAAAGAAAAACATGGAGCTCTAGCTTTTTGACCTGGTTGACTGAGGGCAGGATGAAGAAGCATCAGGTAAGTTGCCCATGAGAAGTGAGAGAGTACTGGACATGGAAAAGGTGGAACAGACCTTCTGAGAAGAAGCCTTGCCCTTTACAATTCAGCCTCAATGTACCTGGAAAGGCTAAGAGTGAAGAGATGAAAACCCTGCATGGTGAAGGCTGAGGCAATGACCTCCCAGAAAGAAAACGGGCATGTTCAAACTGCAAAGATCATGACAGAAGAAGGTGCCACACGGCATGGACAGCACAGAGACTTACATCAGTTCCTCCACGATGCACATGGGATGCTTCAGGGTCTCACACAGGGACTTGACATTCATGTAGGACAGTGTGGTGCCGTACAGGCTCAGATATTTCAGGTGAGGGCTGTGAAGAACCACCTTAAACAAGTCTGAACTGTCAAACTCAGACATAAAAATAAACCTGCAACACATTTTTAAAATAACAATAAGAGTCATGTAATGAGATCCAAGCACAAAGCAAGATGCATATCTCAGCAAGACCCATGCTCAGCCTCACCACAATTTCCGGGATTCTGGTGACTCCCGCCCATAAATTATTTCTTGCTGGGATCTGCAGACACCGGACAAGCACAGAGGTTCAACCTGCTCGGTCTCTCCTGTTTCTTCCTAGTCCTCCCACCTCTAGATAATGACAAACTTCTTGCAAAGAAAATGAATAGACATATTCTGTATTAAATTCTAAATCCCAGAAGGACAGGGACCAACCATGTCTGTACTTTGTGACTGAGATTAGTGCCTCCCATACAATAGAGAGGCACATATTTGAATTAATGCTACAGGCAAAACTGTGTTCCCCCCAAAATTACCCATTTTTATTTTTTAAAAACTAAGAGTTTGTTGTTATTGTTGTTGTTGCTGCTGTTTTTTTGTTTTGTTTTGTTTTGTTTTTAAGGAGACAGTATGCAGTGACTAAAGACTTAGGTTCCAGAGTTAAAGAAAACTGGATTTGAAGTTTTCTTTTTCTCCCTGTTACTTTTACAAGATTGGACAAATTACCTAAACATTTTTCTGGTCCAGTTTCTCTGTGAAAAAAACAGACATCATTATGGTGATTAAGAAATCAGCACACAGCACTGAGGACCACATGTTCTTACTCATAAGTGGACCCTGAACATTGACCATCATAATATAAGAAAGGGATTGGAAGTAGCCAGAAACTGCCAGCGGAGAGAGAAGGGGCACATAATGTCAATAAGGATACCTGATCTCAAACCAGGCCAAGTGGGGACCAAAAAGAGGCCCAGATATTACCTGTATGATGACCATTTGTATACCTAATTCTGAATTATATCCCACATCTTTAAAATAAAATCAATTTTTAAAAAAAGAAAGAAATCAGCATTTATTGTGATCCCTGGGACATGGTCAATTCATGTTGGCTTTGCTGTCTCATTTCTATATGTATAAGCAACATATCTATATTTATGAACCAGACATACATATGTCTATAAACGATATATGTATCTATTATCCAGATAAATATGTATTCTTTAACCTCATATATTTCAATATGAATACATGACACACAAAAATTGGATTTGAGGCTGGATGCAGTGATTCACGCCTATTATCCCAGCACTTTGGGAGGCCAAGGTGAGAGGATTGCCTGAGCCCAGGGGTTCGAGACCTGCCTGGGCAACTTGGCAAGACCTCATCGCTACAATAAATCAAAACATTAGCCAGGCATGGTGGCACCTGCCTGTAGTTCCAGCTACTTGGAAGGCTGAGGTGGAAGGATCACCTGAGCTCAGCAGGATGAGGCTGCAGTGGCCATGAGCATGCCACTGCACTTCAGCCTGGGTGACAGAGTTAGACTCCAACTCAAAAGAAAAAGAAAAAAAGATTGGATCTGAACCTTCCAGGTGAGTGATAGTTTCTGGAAGCAGAGTGGTGTTGGTGGAGATTGAGAGGAGTAGATTGATTCTTGGGTGATTGAGGGGTTGTAACTCAAGGAATTGCAGATTGATCAGTATATTCCAAACACACATATACCCAACAGTCCCTAAACCCTAAGTTTGGAGAGTTTTTAAAATTGAAGCCGAGGGAATGAGCCCTGGCTTCTGATTATTTCTTTGCTTCAGCAACTGCATTTTTATCATTTTATATATTAATAAAATGGAAAGGAAAAACATTTCTCAATTTCAAGATATATAGCTAAATACTTTTGAAGAGAAATGACCTAATTTATTATCTCTCTCACATCTGGCCAACTTAAAATGAATTCACAATAGCAAAATCATGGAACCAACCCAAGTGCCCATCAACGATTGACTGGATAAAGACAATGTGGTATATATCCACCATGGAATACTACATAGCCATAAAAAGGAACAAAATCATGTCCTTTACAGCAACATGGATGGAGCTGGAGAACATCCTAAGCAAACTCACTCAGAAACAGAAAAGCAAGTACCATATATTCTCACTTATATGTGGGAGCCAAATGACCACAAAGATGAAAATAATAGACAGTTAAAGTAGTAAAAGGGGGAAGTGGGGAAGGGAACTAGGGTTCAGAACTTGCCTGTCAGGTACAATGTTCACCATCTGAGGAATGGACGGCCTGAAGCCCAATCCCTGCCAGTATACAATATGCTCATGTAACAAACGTGAACTTGTAACCCCTGAATCTAAAATAAACACAATTTTTTAAAGGAATCTGTGATCCTAGGAACTGAGCTAAAGAACTTTAGGCAAAATATCCATGTTTTATTCTCATCGTCATTTACTGTGAAGAAGCACTGTTATCCTTTTGCAACCCAAGTTTCCTGGAAAAGACATGCACATTGTAATTCATGCCTTTACCCAGTTTTTTCCCGATTACTGTTGTTCCATCATTGACCCCATCTAAATATCAATGACAAATCTCATTACAAGACCACTTGTGACTTCTTCCTTGCTACTAGTTCCCAGTTCCCTACTTCAAAAACAAGTCAAGAAAAAAAAGTCCACTTTTTATGCTCCATGTGGATATTTAAAAATTCATCTCTGAGTAAGTTTCCCTATGTGAAATAAAGAAACCATTTGCAGAATGCAGTCATTCCACAGATATTTGGTAAGCCTCCACAAATCTCTATACAAGGTCTGACAATAAGGTGCATGAGCCAGCCTAGAGACAGTGCTCCATTCCTCATTGCTAAATATCACTATGGTCATCCTTGAAGTACTTCCCTTGAGAAGTTGTGCACCCATGCCAGCATCTAGGCTACCCATTAAAGCAATTTTGGAACTCTTTTTCTGGAATGGCCATCAGAACTGTCGTTGTTTGTTAAGGTCTGACAATTAAGTTTTCGAACTTGCCGCCATGCGCTTATGTGGGCAGCATTGTACAAATAACTGTATGGGAACACCCTCCCTACTCACCTGATCTGGCCCCCAATGACTTTTTTCTTTACCCAAACATAAAGGACATATTGAAAGGAAGACATTTGATGACATTCGGGACATCAAAGGTAATACAATGATGGCTCTGATGGCCATTCCAGAAGAGTTCCAAAATTGCTTTGACAGGTGAACTAGGTGCTGGCATGGGTGCATGACTTCCCAAGGGGAGTACTTCAAAGGTAACCATAGTGATATTCAGCAATGAGGTATGGAGCACATTTTCTAGGATGAGTTCACAAGTTTGTCAGACCATGTATTTTGCTAGATGCTGGGAATATGATGGTTAACAATAGAAATGTCATATCTCCCACCAGCGTAGTTTAGTCAGCAGAGAAAACAGTGTTCCCCAAGACTACTCTTAACTTTGGTGACTTGCTAGGAGGTCTCACAAGACTTGCAATATAGTCATGCAACAGCTGTAATGTATTACAGCAAGAGCATGCAAAGGAAAATCAGCAGAGGGAAAAAGAACATAGGAAAAATCCAGACAAAACCAGGCATAAGCTTCCAAGAGTCCACTCCCAGTGGAGCCACCAGGATATGATAAATTTCTCCAGCAACAAATTGTGGCAACACATATGAAGCATAGTCTACCAGGGAAACTCACTAAAGGCTCGGTTTCCAGGGTTTTTATTGGGGCTGGTCACATTGGTACCCTCTGCCTAGCATGTGACAAAATTCAAACTCACCAAAGGAAACCAGGCATTCAACATAAACCATTCCAGGAACAGTTGAGGGAGGGAGTTCTCTCCCCCAAGCCTAATAAGATAAAACACTTCCCAGGACAGAGTAGGGGCACCCCCTTAGTACAGTAAGATAAAAGTCTTCCCAAAATAATAAAAGAGTCCTTCTAGCACCATAAGATAAGAACTTTCTTGGAAGATCTGTGTTAGAAAGGAACGTAGCCCCAATCTGTGGTCCACATGTGTAACTCTGCTGTCACCTTGAGCTGTGAAATACCCAAGTAGTCTGTATGATACTAATATGTAAGCCTTATTGGGGGGACAAAGAAGCTAAAAATGTATAAAAGGCAATGAATGTGAATCCACTGAGCCAGTCCTAGCACAAGTAAAACTTCTTCCTGGCCTCATGTCCCGATTCTGTCTATAAAATCCTGCCACACAGTGAACAGTTCTCATCCATTAGGGTGGTGGGAATTTTCCCAAAATCCAAGTTTCAAGACACCAGCCAAGGGACAACCTACCAAGCAGGCCTTTCTAGAGATGGCAGCCTTAAGCCTGCCATGTTAACTATTTTCTGCACAAATATGGTGGCCAATAATTAGACATGCAATGACTGTTACCAAGAAAGCAAGTATAAAATACTCTGGGAGCACAGAGAGTCTTCCACAAAGAAGTGACCCTTAAGCTAAAGGAAGGCTTAAATTTAACCTTAACGTAAAAGGTTGTAGTAGTAAAGAGAAGAGCATGGCCCAGGCAAATGAGGATAAGTAAAATGTCAGGGAATGACTGTGGTTCTCTATCCTTCTGGTAGATAAATGAAGGTAGTAATAGTAAAATATTATGGGGCTTTAAAAAAATGAAGAAAATATTGTGCATAAAGCAATGAGCTCTCTCCTAAAGAAATTTCTCATTAATTCTACTTATTCTTGGCTGGGCTTGGTGGCGCAGCCTGAAATTCCAGCACTTTGGGAGGCCGAGGCAAGTGGATTACCTGAGCCTGCAGGTTTGAGACCAGCCTGGGCAACTTGGGGAGACCTCGTCTCTACAATAAATCAAAAAATAAATGGTTCATTCCTATAATCCCAGCACTTTGGGAGGCCAAGATGAGAGGATTGCCTGAGCCCACGGGTTTGAGACCAGTCTGGGCAACTTGGCAAGACCTCATCTCTACAATAAAAAAGAAATTAGCTGGGCACAGTAGCTCATGCCTGTAATTCCAGCTACTTGGAAGACTGAGGCAAAAGGATCACCGGAGCCCAGCAGGTCGACACTGGTTGGCCGTGAATGTGCCACTGCACTCCAGTCTGGACAATGGAGTGAGACTCCAACTCAAAAAACAAAATTCTATTTATTCTCTGTGGTTTTTTTTTATTGTTTTTCTCTTTTACAAATGTAAAACTATTTTCTATCTATCCTCAGCACTCTCTCTCCTTCTTTACCTTGGAAACACTTATTCTTCATTCATCAACATTCAAGCACATATCACCTTGTAGCAGGACTAGCTCCCTCTTCAGTTCTCCAATTAGATTTTGTGTGTCACTATGCTTAACATGTTGGATGGCAGGTCGGCATTTATGGCCTTGTCTTCTTCCAAAAGGGCAGAGTAGAGAGACGACAACTCTGCTGCTTACTTAAATGATAGATCAGTATCAAACTTACATGAGTTTTTGGAGTTTACAAATGGGCTGAGCCAGTGCTTTACAAAGAATCACCAGGGAGGCATCATCGAAGTGACTGTTTTCCACATCTAACATCTCGAGGTTCTTGTTGGTTCTGAACACTGAGCAAAGTTCCCGCCAGTATCTGAGCTTCTCACTGCGACTGTGAGAGAACAAAGACTGAGATTCTCTAGTGGCTAAATTCAATTCAAGACATTCTCAAAACAGGCAGAAGACCATGCCCAAAGACCCTTGAAACTGACGGACACCCAGGGAAAGGGTCAGCCAGGTAAACTGAGTCAACATGGCACAGTGGATCAGAAAGTGAGACAAGAGTAATTGGAATGAATTTCTAGCATAATTCATTAGCTATGTGACTTTGGACAAGCTATTTAACCTTATTCTACCTCCATGTATTCCTCTTTTAGATGAGAATACGGGTATGTGTGTTCACAAGGGTTGACATTCGTTGACCTCCCCTCCTCAGAGAACAGGGACTTGTACCTAAAAACTTTATCATGAAAGGCGGGATATATTTGAGAGCTAAAGTATGGGCTGGTCATTTGAACCTGATGAAAGAATACAAGGCAAAATTAGCAAAAGGGAAAGGCACATGGAAAAAAATTCCAGATGAAAGTGGGCACAAGTTTTCCAGAGTCTCCTTCCTGCAGGGTCATCGGGACATGCTAACATGCTATGAGTGGGAGGAAGCAACATCGTGATGATAATAAAACTGTCTGTCTTTTAACCTCACATTGGCCCTATAAAGTAGATAAAAGTTGATAGGAAAAGTTCAGCAAGTTGTTGCTTGCAGTCACACAGGTGACAGATGGCAATGCAGGGGCTCAAGAGAAAGGCTTTTCAACCACAACACTCACACTCTTAAACACAAAAGCATAAGGACCCATGGAATGCTCATCGGACACCAGTGTTCATTACCAGTCCAGTGGGTGGAAGAGGGGATTAATAGGTGAACTCACTCTGAGATACATCCGAAGTCATCTGAAAAGCTTCTCTCTATACACAGGCGAAGTTTCTTCAAATTTTGACAGTGCTTCATGCAGAATGTAGATGTTACCAAGTGATGCATGGTGCCGATATAAACGAAAACTTCTTCAAAGAAACCCATCACTTGTGCTACAAATTCTTTCTCCTGGGTTTCAAATAAACCATTGAACAATTCCTGGAAATTGATTGCTTCCTCATCAAGTCCACACTGACTTAAATTTTTAAGGCACTGAGTTATTTCCTGCTTTATGTCTTTTGACAATAGAAAGCCAAGGGATGCTTCCAGGGTGTGGATGATTTTTCCTGTTGAAATTCCAAACATAAATATCCCCATCTGGGTCAAATGGGTTTGGACTTGGCCCATACTTGCTGTCACAAGCTGTGTTAAACTTCCGATGGCCGGGTTAGGAGTGCCTTTGGGTCGTCTGAGCAAATAAAACATGGCGGCACAAAACTCTTGGATACACACGTGGACAAAGGAAAAACGGTCACCATTCCTTTGGAGAAGGCTTATGCCCAACCACATCAAGACATCAGATTCAGATATTCCATTCCTCCAGAGATCCCCGTGACCAAATACAAATGTCTGAGTCCATAGTCCCTCTGCAGCCAGAGCACACAGGCTTTTTATGTGAACTCTGTTGAGTTTATTGGGATACTTCTCACTTCCTACTTTGAATACATTTGTTAAAAAGGATACATACAAAGAGCTGGTGGTTTGGGCATCAATTTCAATGTCTTCTCCCCTGTCTAGTTGGCATTTCATACAAGTACAAACCAACCAGCATACAAAAGGACTTTGGCACAAGAAAAAGAGATGTGGAATATCTTTCACAAAATCAAAGGCTTTCCAGGCTCTATTCCTCTCATGGAAGAAGTGGGAGAAATACATCTTTCGTTCGTGTTCAGAGAATCCCAAAAGTCTTATAAGTTTTGGATGCTGCAACAAGAGAAAGTTTTTTTGGATAGTCATTTTTCCAAATGCAATAAGTAGAGAGGAGTCTGGAAGCATCTTTCTCTGCAGCAAACTGCTCAGGATAATTTGGGTTGACTGCTTCTGCCTCCAGTCATTGCACAAGTTAGTCCTAAGTTCCAAGTCAAAATTCAGTTCCTCAAAGCCATCCACGATGAACAAGATTCCCTCTGGCTGGGAAAGAATGTCGTCCATGGTCTCTGAAGTCTCAGGCCAGTCCCTGGAGATGAGCTCCACTAAGCTCGTCTCTGTGATACGGTTTGCTTCATAGACATTGAGGAAGAAAACAAAGGAGAACCTGTCCTTCCAGATTTTTCCCTCTGCCCATTCCAGCATCACTTTTCTTAAGAGTGTTGTTTTTCCAATCCCTTCAGGACCTTCCAAAACCACAGTGAGTGGGGTGGCCTCCTTGGCAGTGTAAGCATCATTCAGTTCTTTATATTCATTCTTGATGGTTTCTCTATAGAAATACTCAGGGACTTGAAGACAGGTTTCCTTCTCCCATATGAGACTAAATTTTTCCCTCATGTGCTTTCGATATGGGTTCAACTTATCTGAGTAAATGAGAACAGAACATAAGACAATTAACAATGCACTCATTCTTTTGCACTCCTCAGAACTGCTCCTACTGATTTACTTAAACATGCATACAAAGACTGATGTACAAGGGAGGACTCCCAAAAAAACCGGAGTTATCTTTTTGGAGGGTGGGCCCCTTGTATTATAGACCTCCCCTGCCAGAAAAGTATTCTAGGAACACATCGGCATCCGTGGACCAGCTAGTATTATCGTAATTGGCTGCATTTGGCTTCCATGAATATTTTTGGAGAGTCTTTTAACATATTTGCCCATTTTGTGATAATTTATGAATGCACCTGCCAACACTGTGCTGAGTGTTCAGTAGTTTTTGACCAAAAACAGTATGAACTCCCCCCATGTCCCAATCTCCCTATTCACCTGACCTCAATCCAAGTGACTTTTTCTTTGTTTCCCTGGATGAAAAAAGTCCTCAAAGGGAAACTTTTTTGCCAGTGTGCAAGAGGTGAAACAAAAAACAACAGAACTGCTAAAAGGCATCAAAATGGACACGTTCAAAAACTATTTTGAACAGTGGGAAAAGCATCTTGATAGGTGTATTGCATTAAACGGAGATTACTTTGAAGGTGACTGAAACTTAAGCATGTAAGAATGCACAATTTTGTATAAGTAAATCTGTTTTGGGGGGTGTTCCCCCTCATATACTTCTGAATGACCAGGCTGATTAACCTAGTTTTGTGAGGACGACAACCTATTTCAAATCATGTTCATGGAAGCACATGACCAAAACTGGAAACCTACCTCAGAGTAACAGGTTACTGCAAGGTGTGAATATTTGGTTTCCAAATTGGAAGAGAGCATGGCATCTCCCCAGCGAAGAATCCATACACATAGATGTTTCCTGAGGGTTTGCCAGGGGTCAGGCTGAGAATGTTACTACTAATTCTGCATATATTATCTCCCCAACAACTCAAAATTCATTCTGCTTCTGCTTTACAAAAAAGTACTGAGAGAGTTTGTGTGGCTTAACTGCTTTCAACTGATGAATAAATATTAGGGGCCAGGAACCTAACCCTTATTTCTCTGACTTGAAAGTGTAAGGTCTAGGTTATCTCTATTACAACATGCTGACTGTACTTAATTTCAGAAATGCACCCCTGAACCATTATTCTGTCAACTTGCTTTTACTGCAAACCTTCCATGCTCAAAGCAACAAAGCTGAGGAGGTTTAAAAAAATAACAAATATAGACGAAGACCATACCTTGAAGAAATACGCAATGCAGTAGGTGAGCTAAGACAGATTTGCTGATAATTAAAACACAGGGCAAACTGTAACAGGACCCAAAGATGCCTCTCAGGAAAAAATTCGGCCCAATTACTCCAATGAAGTATTTAATAAGGACTCTCCACACAAAAGAGCATTACATGTGGCCTTGCAGCACACTGGGATTAGGGGAAATTCAGATGAGACAGTAAACCCTAGGGAGCTGAGGCTCAATTCCTTACTTCCTTTAAGAACTCATTTCTAGTGTATTACATACGAGGATAATTAGGGTTATTTCTAAAAGGCAACTTTTTTTTTTTTAGTTGGAGTCTCACTCTGTTGCCCAGGCTGGAGTGCAATGGCACACTCACAGCCACCCCAGCATCGACCCACTGGGCTCTGGCGATCCTTCCACCTCAGCCTTCCAAGTAGCCAGAACTACAGGCTAATTTTTTATTTATTGTAGAGACGAGGTCGCACCAAGTTGCCTGGGTTGGTCTCGAACCCACGGGCTCAGGAATCCATTCACCTCGGCCTCCCAAAGTGCTGGGATGACAGGCTGAGCAACCAACCCCAGCCTTTTTTTTTTTAAATCAGGGTCTCACTCTGTTGCTCAGTCTGGAGTGCAGTGGCATGATATGGCTTACTGCAGACTCAAACTCCTGGGTTGAAGTCATATTCCCACCTCAGCCTCCCAAGTAGCTGGGACTATAGGTGCATGCCACCACATCTGGCTAATTTTTTTTGAAAGATGAGGTCTCACTTTGTTGCCTAGGCTGGTCTCGAACTCCTGGGTGCAAGGAATCCTCCCACTTCGGCCTCTCAAAGTGCTTGGATTACAGGGATAAGCTACCATACTCAGCCTAGAAGGAAGATTTGACGATGGCAAGACAAGTCTAGCTACCGTCCATGAGTCCCTAGTACTTACCCTGCTTTTCTTCTCAACACAGGACTGAGGGGTTTTCAAAATACTCCCTAGTCACTCTCTAAAGGGACATCTTTCAGCTATAACATGCCACATTCTTTCAAGCTTCCTTGCATATTTTTAAGTCTCTTCCTTCTGCTTGGGCATATTCCATCTCTGCCAATAAGAAGTTACAGGTTTTTTTTTCTTTTTTTAACTGGGTTTTTTTTTGTTGTCTTCTTTTTTTTTTTTTCTTCTTTCAGGTTCAAGAGGTACATGGGCATGTTCATTACATGGACATACTGTGTAGCAGTGGGGATTGGGTCTCAGGTGGCCCAATCTGCAAACAGTGAACATTATACCCCACAGGTAATTTCCAAACCCTAACCACCTCCTGGGGGAACCAATCAGGGGGAAGTCCCATTTTCTAGCCCTTCCCCCCTTGCTGTGTGGGGATGTGACCACCTGTGGCCCTGCGACTGAATTCCAGCCAACAGACTGTGAGCCCAAGTGACTCATATCTTTGCCAGGCCTTGCCCATAAACATTTTCTGGGCACAATCCCTATGCTGTCTTCCCTGACACAGGTTTAATGCAGATAACCCAACAATCAGGACAGTCATGAGCTAGAAACAGAAGAGCAAAAAAGATGGAAGGGGCCACAGCCTTTGGCTCATCTCTGGGCAGCAGGTGACTCACACCAGGAGAGATAGCCACCACAGAGTTCCTGTGCCCTAAAACACACTCCTACCTTGTTCATCTCATTAATCTACTTCATTACAGTCAACAGCACTGCAGAAACTGAGATCAGTGTTTCTTCCACCCCAACGGCTAGAGACAAAATCCTATTCTATCTTCTAGCCTCAGTCACCTTGGCCTTCCTTATACAACAGGACTGAAGCAAAGCGCTTATCTCTTTCTTTTATTCTTCAGTGGCAGTTCATGAATTACTCCTAAAATATCAGTGGCTTCCATGTCTCTCGATAACCGTCTCTCTTAGGATAGTGATTATCAAGAACAAAGGCTGCATTTTTTTTAATCTGGCATTTGCAGTGGGCAACTGTATCTGGCTGAAAGTTAGGACAAACCATCAGAATTTGACCAGGTATGGTGGCTCGCCCTTGTAATCCCAGCACTTTGGGAGGCTGAGGCAGGAGGATTGCTTGAGCCCAGGAGTTTGAGACCAGCCTGGGTAGCATAGTGAAACCTCATCTCTATTTTAAAAAATCAGAAAAATTAGCCAGTCATAGTGACACCTGCCTGTAGTCCCAGCTACTTGGAAGGCTGAGGTGGGAGGATGACCTGAGCCCAGCAGGTTGAGGCTGTGGTGAGCTGGGATTGTCCCACTGTACTTGAGCCTGGGTGACAGAGGGAAACCTTGGCTCAAAAAAAGGAAAAAGAGGGAAAAAAGTAAGAATTTAACTGCGTCCATTGCTTCTCCAGTCTGTCTTGTCTACGTGACCGTCTCCTGTTTATGCATTCTCTTTCATTAAACAGCTGATAGGAAGTCACCTATCTGCACAATGCATATTTTATGCAGTTTATCTAATGAGTGAAGAGAAATAAGGAACAGAGAAGAATTAAAATCCTGGTCATGGTCGGGCACAGTGGCTCACACCTAAAATCCCAGCACTTTGGGAGGCCGAGGCAAGAGGACTGCCCGAGCCCATGGGTTCAAGACCAACCTGGGCAACATGGTGAGACCTCGTCTCTACAATAAATAAAAAAATTAGCCGGGCATGGTAGCACGTGCCTATAATTTTGGTTACTTGGAATGCTGAAGCAGAAGGATCTCCTGAGTCCAGCAGGTCAAGGATGGGGTGGTCGGGAGCATGCCACTACACTCCAGCCTAGGTGACAGAGTGAGACTCCAACTCAAATAAAATAAAATAAATAAAATCCTGGTCATAATCTGAATTTTCAAATTTCATACAAAACTCGGATCCTGGGAAGGGACTAAATGGATGCAAACCACAAAGGGACTGCAGGTCACACACGAGTCAAGACAAGGACAGCTGCCTTGAGGGCCTTGGCTCTCCTGGTGCTTGAGGCTAAGAATGGCACAAGAGGGTCATGGTGTCCCCTTCTATCTCCACCGTGTGCCTTAAATGCTACACATGAGTCACCCGAGGCTCTGAGCGATGTTACCAAGTTAGCACTGCAAAACTGTCTCAGATGTAAAACAGACAAACAGAAAGAAGACAAAGCCATTCTAAATTTTCATCAACATATATAATCATGATTTGAAGTCTGTTGTGTCTGTATGGTTTAGGCTTTTCTTCTGCCTGACGTTTCATTCTATGATGGAATTACATGGCATGTCCTATTTTGGAACATGGTGTCTGACTGAACAACACAGGATGGACATCTTTCCAAATTCATGCATATTTTTCATTGTAAAACCTTATGCTATTTCATTGGGTGGACCTAGCATTATCTCATTCATTTGCCATATTTTTTAGATTAGAAGATATAGTTTATTTAGAAAGTAAATTAGAGAGAGAGAGAGATTCACCTCCCCAAGGTAGGGGAGGGAGCCAAAGTTAGGAAACATGGTGACCACAGCTCAAGGAGCTACATGATCAAACCACAGCTTAGCAAAGCAGTGGTGAATGGGGAGAGAGGGGGAGAGGAGGAGAGGTGGAGAGGAGGAGAGGAGATTCACCTCCCCAAGGTAGGGGAGGGGCCCAAAGCCAAGAAACATGGCAGCCATAGTTCAAAGAGCCACGTGAACACACCAGAGTTCAAAGCAATGGCCCATTTGCTATATTTGTACTTGATCTTTGCTGACAGCCAAAGTTTGAGACAAAATTCATAGACAAGGTTTTTAAAAACTGATCATTTATAATTATTCACAGCGTATCTATTGTGTACCAGAAATATGGGTATCTGGGATATAGTAAATGAAACAAGTTGGTTGAACTCAAAGTAGAGGAAGAAGATAACTATCATATCAGAAACAAAGACCAAACTGCAAGATACCCAACAGAAAACATGGTTAGTTTTTCCTAAGTGTCCTCCCTGGGGGAGCATGTCAAACTCATCAGCAAGTCGATCAGAACTGGTTTGGAGTCAGAGCTATTATTTCGGAAGTCATTTAGCATAAAGGAACATGACTGGCCCACAGTTTCTCATTTGTAAACCTTTGCTGAGGTGTGATGGGAATGAAAAAGCATGGTATGCAAAGAAAACACTGTGCATTCCTATAGAACCAAGGACATAAGCATTCTAGAATTTTTATAAGAATATTTGTGGAAGAATTCCGGTACAGACATGATATTTTACGATGTTACAGGCTACTCTTCAGGGAAGATGATATAATTTTTCTTTTTCATTGTTGTTGAGTTGGAGTCATACTCTGTCGCCCAAACTGGAGTGCAGTGGCATGCTCACAGCCACCACAGTCTCCCTGCTGGGCTCAAGTGATCCTTCTGCCTCAGCCTTCCAAGTAGCTGAACTACAGGCATGCACCACCACACCCAGCTAATTTTTGATTTATTGCAGAGACGAGGTCTCACCAGGTTGCCCAGGCTGGTCTCAAACCTTTGGGCTCAGGCAATCCTCTCACCTTGGCCTCCCAAAGTGCTGGGATTACAGGCTTGAGCCACCACACCCAGCTAAGGTTTCATTTTAACTCTGTAAGTATGATACATTACGTTAATGGGTTCCTAATATTGAACTACACTTGCAGTATGAAACACGATTTGCTTATTCTAAGAGAAAGCAATGAAAGATATTAAATAAGTATGTATAAACGGCACCACCAACTGCCAAAGAATAAAACATCAATGAGAAAGCATATACATAGTTCAGAACTAAACTCAAATTATAATTTTTTTAAGAATAAGGATCTGCCTGAAAACTGGACACTTCTGGGGGACAGAGGGACAGAGAGGGGAGGGAAGGGGCACGTGGCAACACACCAGGCACGTGGTCCACTATTGGGGTGAGAGGGCCCGTGAAAAGCCCAAACCTCATCAGCATGCAGCTTACTGAGGTAGTAAATCCTCACTTGTGCCCCATAACACTAAAATAAAATTATAAAGAAAGAAGTTATGGGGCAGAATCTAAACATGAAGGAAGATGAGTGAATCCAGAACAATCCAGAACAAAGTCACAGCCCAGCCACACGCATGGAAATAAACAGCTGGAAGAAGTTAAAATAAATAGTAAATTTGGGATTCAAAAACAAACAAACAAAAAGGATTTGGCCTAGTCCCTGGCACATGTCTGGTCCAAAGACAGTCAACTGACATACTGGAACTCCATCTCAGCAGACCCAATAACACAGACACTAATTCCAAGGTCATCTCCTGCAGTAGAAGTAACTCAGTGTGGGACAGAAACATGGGAAGACAGTTCTGAGACAAATAGTGTGTATCAGGGTCCTGTCCATCTCCAGTTCACCACTGGTCCACATCCAACCTTGGCTTACCATTCTTTTTTTTTTTTTTAAGAGTCTCCCGGGCTGGAGTGCAGTGGCCCACTCACAGCCACCCCAGTCTTAACCTGCTGGGCTCAGGCAATCCTTCTGCTTCAGCCTTCCAAGTAGCTAAAACTATAGGCAAGTGCTATCATGCCCAGCTTATTTTTTGATTTATTGTAAAGATGAGGTCTCACCAAGTTACCCGGGCTGTTCTCAGACCCCTGAGCTTAGGCAATCCTCTTGCCTTGGCATTCTTAATACCCCCGAGGCTCACCTTGACCCACAGCACCTTCTCAGGTGAGGGAGGAGGTGGCCACTTATGATATCACCTTCATGAGCAGAAGCCCCCAGGAAACCAGCCTTCCCCCACAGGTTCCTCCCCGCAAAACACAAACACAAACACACCTCTCATCTCTTCCTGAGCCTTTGTCCAGAGATCTCTCCGATTGATCTGTAGAAATAGGCTCAAGGTCACCTCCCATGCCTGTTTTTCTGGGTAATTCTTGCCCAACAGCTTAGCCAGATCTTCTCTTGAAGCCTTCTTTAGCTCACTCCAGGGGATTGGCTTGAGTTCAAATTTCTGAGGTTCTTGCCGGAGGAGTTCCTTAAATTTCCAAAACTCTTCCTTTCTGAGCTCTTCCAGGTACCACAGCAAGCCAAAGTCAGAAAAAAAAGATTCGGCCATCTCTTCTCCAGATTTCTCCAAAGGAAAAAAAAAACTTCAAAAACAAAGGATAAGGGATACCTAGAGAAGGATGATATGATTACAGAGTTAGGTCTAAGCAGTTTAATGTGACTTGAAATTATGGATATCAGGCACATCTGTGTCAAACACCATCTGGGGAAGTGGCTTAATCCTTCAACTTTCCACACAAGGGTGTATGAATTCAACACTGGCAACTAAAAATGTGGTTTATGCCAACTCCGATGTCAGAGATAACCATAACTAGATAACAAGACTAAATCTTTGAGGTTTTTCAGTGGAGCCGAGAAAGGAAAAGTGAGGTTATTTCGATGCTTGTCCCCTTTACTGTGTGTCTCTTGGGACACTTCCAAGAAGAGTTGAACATTGACTTGTATCATTGTGGGAATGTCTATCTGAAGTTCAAAAGACCACGTATACTGACCATTCTTTGAAGGAGAACAGTTTCTAGTCTATCTTGACTAAGCAATCAACATTTGTTTTAAAAATAGAAAACCTGGCCAGGCGCAGTGGCATAAACCTGTAATCCCAGCACTTTGGAGGCCGAGGCAAGAGGACTGCCTGAGCCTACGGGTTTTAGACTAGCCTGGGCAACTTGGTGAGACCTCGTCTCTACAATAAATCAAAACATTAGCCAGGCATGGTGGTGTGCGGCTGTTGTTCCAGCTACTTGGAAGGCTGAGGTAGAAGAATTGCCTGAACCCAGCAGGTTGAGATTGCGGTGGCCATAATTGTGCCACTGCACTCCAGTCTGGGCAACAGAGTGAGACTCCAACTGAAAAAAAAATAAATAGAAAACCTAAAGAGGTGTGTCTTTATTGCTTGAAACTTTTGTGAATCCCCAAAAGATGCAAGCCAAAGAGCTGTGACCAAAAACAAAATTTCAAATTTCAAAAGTTAAGCAGGAAAAGACAAATCCAGGGAACTCTAGCTTAGATCATGTGGACCTGAGAGAAAGGTGGGGCTCTGGGTATCTAATCATTTTAGTAATAGGTCAGGGAAGCACATTTTAAACAGCACTACAGGTCAGTATGTGGCATAATGGGAAAAGATAGGAAGGACGAGAAATTTAGTTCTAGCATTTACAAAAAGCCCCACATCCATCTAATTAAAGTTTCAGAAGGAAAGACATAATTTATAAAACAAAGCTTTTTGGATATGGATAAAAAGATTCACATCTTTAAGCTAATAGACCCTGCTGAGTCTTAAGGAATAGGAAAGATAAAAGATCACATCAAGTTTAACTTTCATAATTTCAAAAACAAATAAGAAAAGTCTAGAGTCTACCTGAGCACTGTCCAAAATTACAACATAATGGAAGCCCTGTTTGTATTTTATAAATCTGAGGGTAGTCACATTTTAAGTGGGAATATTTTATATATTTTGTTACATATTTTATATATTATATTTTGTATATGTATATATAAAATATTTTGTGTGTTTATAAAATATATATAATATATTTATCAATACATGGGAAATATATTTTAATAGTATATTATTTAACCCAATATATCTAAAATATCAATTCAACATGTAAGCAATATATTTTTGTAAACGATATATTACATTGTTTAATCCAGTGTGTATACTAACAAAAGGGGTGTTGTTTAACTTAATAACTGCCAGAGCACACATTACCAAATAGTGAACTGAATGTAATTTTTTTGTCTACAAGAGAATGAGCATCAGTTTGTAAGAATCCTTAAGGATAACACTGAATACAAGTTGGCAGTGCAAAGAAAAACTCTGCGTTCTATTCACAACAGCAAAAACATGCAACAAACCGTGCTGCCCATCCAAGCTGGACTGGACTAAAAAAATGTGGTACATATACATAATGGAATATTATGCAGCCATAAAGAAAGACAAATATATAGACTTCACAGCAACTTGGATGGATTTAGAGCCGATCATATTCAGTGATCTATCACAGAAACAAAGAACAGAGTACCATATGTTCTCACTCCTAAGCAGACCTTGAACAGTTATACTACTATGAGAAAGGGATTGGCAGTAGTGAGAAACTGTCAGGGTAGGGGGGAGTCCACAACTCATCAACAAGGGTGCCTGCATATTGAACATTTGTACGTCTAACCCTTAATTGTACCCCCACATCTTTAAAACAAAGAAAAAAATAAAAACTCTACAAAGAATTTACAGTAAATAAGTATTGACCTTTGCTTCCATTCCAAGTGGTATCTTTCACTCAAGCACAAGAGAATAATAAACCACTTTGGACATGAAAACATTCACTGTTTACCTCCATAAATCCTCCCCAAGTCACTGGAGGATATACTCAAAAAAAATTAATGAAATTTGTTCACGTGGAGAATAATTGCTACCAGAGACTGGGAAGAGTGTGTATGGATGGGGGAAAAGAGAAGTTCTTTAATGGGTACAAAATATAGTGAGATGAAAGAGCTAAGTTCTACTGTTTGAGAGCAGAGAAGAGTGACTATAGTTAATAACAATGTAGAGAGTTTTCAAAATGGCTAGAAGAGAGAACTTGAGATGTTTCCAACACATAAAAATTTTAAATACTTGGGTGATGGATACCCTAAGTACCCTGACTTGACCACTACACATTCTATAACACTATAAATTTGCAGAAATACAGTGCATCCCAAAAAAGTTCTCATGAAAAAACAATACATAGTGGGGAACAGAGGAAAAAAGACAACTAACTTCCATTCGATTTGTAGTTATAAGACATTATAAATCAAAAAGCAAATAAAATCAGCACATCATTTATTGAACTGAAAGCTAACCCAATGTGACCACAACCAGGCCAAGAAAGAAATCTCAATCCATGTTTCCCTCACCCCGTGGCAACACCCTCCCCTTAAGAGATTGCTACTACCCCATACTCACTTTGTGAATTTCACTATGTAACCTTACTACTTAGATTGCATTCTAAACAATGTAACTTGATACCATACAGTGATATTCAAAAAATGAAATGATAAAGTCTTTTGTATCTGGTCTTTGGTACTTGATTTCTAATATTATTTCATGTTTCACATAGTTATAAGTGGTTCATTTATGTTGCCATATAGTATTCCAACTGTTACTATTCCATAGTTTATTAATGCTACAGTTGACTGGCACATAAGCTTCTCTTGTATTTTTTCTTGTTGTCAGTGGTGGTGGTGTTTTGAGTCAGGGTCTCACTCTGTCACCCAGGCTGCATTGCGGTGACACAATCATGGCTCACCGCAGCCTTGACTTCCTGGGCTCAGGCAATCCTTCCACCTCAGCCTCCTGCGTTACTGGTACTACAGGTGCATGCCATCACACCCAGATAATTTTTTAATTTTTTTGTAGAGACAGGGTCTTGCTATGTTGCCCAGGCTGATCTTGAACTCTTGAACTCAAGTAATTCTCCCACTTTGGCCTCCCAAAGTGCTGGGATTACAGGCATGAGCCACTGTGCCCGGCCTGTTTCTCTTGTTTATGTCTAACATAAATGATACTTACAGGAATGAGCTTTTACGTGTAGGCTGGTGCATATAAGCACACATTTCTCTGAATGAATAATTATATATCATAACATAGACAGATCACCACATTTACTACATAAAGCCCAACAATTTTTCCCTTGTAGATACACTAATTTACATTCCCACCAGCATCGTATGAGCATTTCTTTCCTCTGCAAAGCTGCTTATACTTAATATACCCTAATCCAATTTTGCTAATGCAAAAATTAAACTGACATTAAAATTGCAAGTGATCTCATTCTAGGAGACAAAAACAAAGAGGTGGGAGAGGATATCGAGGCATGTGTAGATTTTTTGTTTTGTTTAGAGGGGTTATGACTCCATATTAAAGTATATAAGAAAAAGGATATATTTAAATAAGGTAATATTTGAAGACTAGCAATTGTAAGAACAGAAGCAGAGTATTTAATTTCCTTATCATTAGAAACCTGCCAGATAGACTTCTGAAAGAACTAGAAATTGACCTTCCATAGGACCCAGCAATTCCCCTATTGGGAATATACCCAGAGGAACTCAAATCCTTCTACAAAAAAGATACCTGCCCATATATGTTTCTTGCAGCTCTATTCACAATTGTAAAAACATGGAACCAACCATGCTACCTATCAAAGCTGGACTGGATTTTTAAAATGTGATACATATACACGATGGAATATTATGCAGCCATAAAGAAGGACAAACATATGGACTTCGCAGTAACTTGGATGGATTTAGAGTCAATCATACTCAGTGATCTATCACAGAGTAGCATATGTTCTCACTCATAAGTAGACCTTGAACAATTATCATAATACTATAAGAAAGGGATTGGCAGTAGTGGGAACCTGTCACGGGGGAAGGATGGGGTTGGCAGTTGAAGGAAACTACTAGGGGAGGGAGGGGCACACCTCATCAACAAGGGTACCTGCATAATCAACATTTGTATACCTAACCCTGGATTTTACCCCACATCTTTATAATAAAAAAGAAAGGGAAAAAAAGACAATGCCTGTGCTGTCATCATTAGGTTTTTGCTGGCTTAAGAAAAACCAAGATTTAAAAGAATTTAGATTTTTCATCCATGTAACTTTCTGTGTTGCTTTTAAAGTTTTTTGATGATCACTTTGGTTTAATGAATAACTGCTGTTTTTACAATGGCCTGTGATTGTTTTGATGTTCTGAGCCTCTTAATATCTTTGACAAATGTGCTATTAATTCATCCTTGTGCTGTTAGGTTGCAGGACTTTGGCTCCTGGGTCTGAAAAAGGCAGTGATTCCTGCTAAATCACATCAGCCAGAGCCTCATCTTCAGACCCAAGAGAAGGCTACAATCAAAAGGAACTGCCTTCAGGAGACACAGGGCCAGAAAGTAAAATTATTCGATCCCTCCAGGCCCAGGAACGATCATAGACGAGCTAGGCATGTGAGATTGAAAGGGTCAATTTGAAGGATAAAATTATTTCAAAGATTGTCTACATTAAACTCAAAACACCTTGATGTAAGGCCAGTATCCAGGCCCCTGTGTCAGAATTATAGGGTTTTCTTGGAGCATTGATCTGTTATTTAATAAAAAATTATAAACGGTTTTTAAAAGGTTATGAAAATCTTACCATATAGCCAAACTGATTAAATAGGTTTGCTCGTAAGATTTATTAACATTGGCTTTAACATTAAGAATACACTATGCAAAGGTAAAATTTGGTTTTCTCTTCTGAACAAAATTTTCATGTAATATTAATAAGAGATAATAAGGGACTTTTCCTCTATTGAGCAAACCACGGGGAAAAGGAGAAGAGAAAGAGGGACAGATTTAGCCTCATGTTCATTAGGTCTTATTGTCTGGGAAACTGAGTCTCCTCTCTATCAGAGAATAGAGGCTTTCACTTATTTTGAAATCCTTTAATTAACATTTTGGCTAAATAAATGATGATTTTATAGTGACTTGCAATCCTATTTTGTGATAGCAAGTGTTATAAACTTTTCATACTTGACGAACCTTTCAAAAGCAAAATTACAAGTTCTAAATTAAGTCTTTTGAGCCTCAAACTAGCCTTTTAAAAATTTATGAAGTCCCCTGACATCCAAAAAAATGTATGAGGTTTATTTGGTATGTTAAAATCATACAGGAAGCACTGTCAGATATGAAATGATGTTTAACGTCCTTTGGGATATATTTATATGTGTTATCAATATTTGTTTTTAAATTGTATGAGTCCCAAAATTCGGATGTGTCTCATTATATGTTATTAGTGATCATTATTATCATGTGAAATTGTTGTATGCCACAGAATTCCTGAATTTCCTTGTCAATTATGTCTTTAACCATGGCTTTCCTAAGATTTTTGTCATTTATGTCATTTACTTTGATTCTTCTAAAAAGTATTATCAGCTATAGTTAAAACTTGCTTCTTGAGGGGAGTTCATGAAAAGGACTTTTGAATGCAAGTTTATGATAACTTTGGTGATTGTGAACTAGAGAGAAAACTTCCAGAACTCTCATTAAAGAGCTGATGTGTTCATGAGGATTGCCCAATATCAAGCAGAACAGGAGTGAATTGCATGGGCAAAACCAATAGAAAACTGAAATAATTTATATAGCCTGTAATCCATGCCTGTAATTTCAGCACCTTGGAAGGCTGAGGCAGAAGGATCACTTGACTTCAAAGGTTCCAGACCAGCCTGGACAACATAGCCAGACCTCGTCTCTACAAAAAAAAAAGAAATCGAAAAAATTAGCCAGGCATGGTGATGTGTGCCTATAGTCCCAGCTACTCGGAAAGCTAGGGAGAGAGGATCACTTAAGCCCAGGAGTTCAAGGCTGTGGTGAGCCATGATCATGCTCTCCAGTCTAGGTGAGAGTGTAAGACCCTGACTCAAAAAAAAACTTTTGAAAAAATAATATGCCATTTGGGTTATGCACAGGAAAGAGTCTGTGGTGTGTGGATATGAAATATACATATATATTTTGTATAGAGAAGGTGCTTTGATTCCAAATCAAGTAGTTACCATTCAAACTTTGAAAAAATAACTTAAATAATTTACTAAACTTGACCTCATGTTGGGCACAAAAACTAAAAGGGAAACAAGGATTTTAAATCAGAAATCATGGTTGCATTCAACAGTGACAATAAAATAAAATTAAGAAATAAAGGCAAAAGCATACAAATTCGTAGTTAATTTTTTAATATATTATTATTTTAATATAACTCGGGCAAAGAAGAAGAAACTAATTTTACTTACTTAAAAACAAACACACTTCCCAAAATAAGCTTAAATGACCATTAAATGTATGAAAAATATCTTAGTTCATCTTTTCCAGCCAGATTTTAGTAAATATGCAATTTTCATTGTAACATAAGGGGAAAAAGGTATTAAATGTTGTGAGTAGAAATATAATTGCATGATGCTTTGGGTGGAAATCTGGCAACCTCTATTAAATGTTAAATGAATAGCTCCTTTCACCCTACAATTATACTCCCTGGCATCCATTCCAAAGTAGCATTTGCACACATACCCAGAGTTTCATGTGCACAAATGATCACTGCCATTTTAAATAGTTTTGAAAGGCAGAAACCTAAATATTCATAAATAAGGGAACGGTTAATCATGGTGTGATATATATTATGGTACAATCTGTTATATGAGATTCTTTGGACCATTATATGGAGACAGAGGTAGAACAGAGAACAGAGAGGCCAGGGAGCAGTGAGGGGAAATTGTTGTTTAACAGGAACAGAGTTTCGGTTTGGTAGGATGAACATGCTCTGGAGATGGATGGTGGTGATGACTGCACAGCAATGTAAGTGAATTTAATGCCCCTAAATTGTAGTCTTAGAATAGATAAGATAATGTGCACTAGTGGGGGTGACACGTTCACTTAAAGCCCAGACTTCACCACTCTATGATACCTCTATGTAACGAAAAACCACTTGTACCCCTGAAGCTACCGAAATAAAAAATTTTTTAAATAGAGGGGAAAAAAGTTGAAAAAAACATGAGTGTGCATTGCTCACTCTCAAAAATAAATTTCAATAGCTCTAAGAGTACAAGTGATTTTTAGTTACATGGATGCATCATAGAGCGGTGAAGAAGTCTGGGCTTTAAGTGTCCATCCACTGAGCAGCGGATGATGAAAATGTGATGCACATATATGCCATGGAGTACCATTCAGCCATCAAAAAAGAACAAAGTAATGTGTTTGGCAGCAACTTGGACGGTACTGGAGACCATTATCCCAAGTGAAGTAATGCAGGAACCAACCCAGATACCCATCAAAAGTGGACTAGATAAGAAAATGCGGTACATATACATGATGGACTACTACACAGCCATAAAGAAGAACACAATCATGGGCTTCAGGGTAACATGGATGCAGCTGGAGACCATCATACTAAGTGAACCATCACAGAAACAAAGAACTGAATAACGCATGTTCTCACTCATAAGTGGGCCCTGATCACTGGTCGCAGGACCACAAGACTGAGAACACCAGACACTGGACACTGCAAGGGGAGGGAGGGAAGGGAGTGGGAGAGGGGGCATGTGGCAACACTGGATACCACGTCCACTATCAGGGAGAGAGGGCCCACTGAAGTCCAAACCTCACCTGCACAAAATTTACATTTATAGCAAATCTTGACATGTACCCCATCACTCTAAAATAAGATAAAAAAGAAAAAATGGCAAATTTCATGTCATGTATATTTTACCACATTAATAAAAAGTGCCCTAAATCTCTTCTCTAAACCTTCATCTGTAGACACCGAGCCTCCCGCAGCAGTCAGGCTGTCTAATCAGACCATTCCTCATGCTCCAGGGGCCACACATGAGGCGAATTTCCCCGTGGCTGCTCCCTGATGCCCTCAGACTTTAATCATGCAGACTGTGGCTCCACCACCCACAATCATCTCATGCCATAGCCGTCCAAGCAGACGGTGCCACCTGGCTCACCCCCACT
Source organism: Cephalopachus bancanus (assembly GCA_027257055.1). Classification (NCBI taxonomy): domain Eukaryota; kingdom Metazoa; phylum Chordata; class Mammalia; order Primates; family Tarsiidae; genus Cephalopachus; species Cephalopachus bancanus. The sequence goes on from JAPVLO010000945.1 coordinate 406,361, forward strand.
TTGTGGGCATACAAAACAAATGTTACTGACAAAAATGATTAATGGATAATTTAGCATAATATTAGGACAGCCTGGAACCCCTGGGTGATAAAAGGTTACTCCAGAGTCCATCAGCCAAGTCACCATAGCAACAGGCTTCAAACTTAATTCTCTCCCTGTGCCGCCTTCTTCCTTTGACATGTCTCACTGCCAAAGATTTGGGGTTTTTTGCTTTTTGTCTCTCCAGGCTACATGAATCTCACAATCAGAACCAACAGACCTGCCAGGTCTGAAAAGCAGACCCTCAACTTCCATGTCTCCTTAGTTCTCCAATGCCCAATTCAATTTAGACCGAAAAAAATTAATAAGGAGTCCCAATTCCTCCGGGAAGCAACCCATTCTCTCGCCTAATTTAGGATTGGGAGACACAGAGGTTTAAAGACTGGGCACACAGTTTATCTCCAAATTAAATGCTTTTCACTGTGGTACATCCTTGCCAAAACAAAAGGGTAAGACTTGACCACGTCCTTTTTTTTTTTTTTTAGGGGTATAAAATTAATAAGACACAGTACCTATAAACAACACACTCACAATGTGATGGGGACATTGGCATTTAACAACTCTTTTTTAAATTTTAGATTCAGGGGGGGTCCATATGCAGGCTTGTTGCATGGGTATACTTCAGGACAATGAGATTTGGGCTTCTGTTGAGCCCATCACCCAAATGGGGAGCATGGTACCTGACAGGTAGTTTTCCAAACTTTTCTGGCACTCTTGTTTCTTGATCTTTATGCACCCCACACCTTTAATAAGCACTGAGAAGTTGAGAAAATAAAAGTCAAGGAGAAGACTCACCCAATCTGGCACCAAGTCCTCCTGGCAGGGACTTCCCATCAAAGAACAGCTGTGGAAAATGAGCATAAAAGGCTGTGTCAGCTCTTTGATTGGCCACAGAAACCCTCCCTTCCCATTGGCTGTCATGGTTCTTGATGGCCAGACTCAGAGGATGATAGGAAGCTGTTTGGGCTTGCTTTTAACTCCTCAGGTGTGCATTATCTTCCTTCGGGCATTGCTGGGAGCTGCTGACTTCTGGATATTCCCATGGTGCTATTAACATCATCTCCTGATATAACCTAATACGGCCACAGGTCTTCTGCCAACAATCTTCTCCTGCCATGAATGAAACCTAATTTGGAGACTGGGGTAACTAGAACCACCTGCCTACACTCTGAGTGTCTGACTTCCCCTATAATGTAAACTTCCTAAGGAAAGCTACTTTGTGCATAGTCTCAATGACCATAGCAGCACTGAAAAAAGGAGCATTTGTACATAAGGAAATAGACGCATATGCTTGAATGACGGACTTAGGAGCACAATGTAGGGTCTCTGCAGCTGCCTGCTATCACCCCGTATTACTCTCATCATTGAATCCTGTATGAACCCTGCCCCTTGGTCCCTCTAATTACCGTTACCCACCATCAGCTGCCATCATTGCCACCACCCTCCTTAACACTAATCGAATGCTAATGATGTCAGAGTCTTTGCTGCCAAGGGTTTCACGCAAGACCTGATTTGCTTCTCCTGAGAGCCCTCTGAAGTAGGAGGGGAGGGCAGGTGTCATCACAAAAGGTGCCTGCTTCTCAACGAGGGGAAATGAGGGCCAGTTGGGGGCTCAGACTTCACCTACACGTAGACTACTCATGTACCTAATCCTGACTTGTACCCCACATCTCAATAATAAAATAAAGAGAGGAAAAACGATGTCAATTACATTTCCCATCTTTTTATCTCTTGTCTATAATTATTTTCCTGGCAGTCATTCAATAAAGACCTTCGAGTCGCTTTTTGTACATTGCAAAAAAATGTATACTTTTCTAGACATAAATAGAAACTTCTCAGGAGACACACAAGAGGCCAACAAACATGAAAACATGCTCAGCATCACTCACCATCAGAGAAATGCAGATTATCTAGTTTCCCAACACTATTTATTGAACAGACTACTTCCTCATCGTGTGTTTTTGGTGCCCTTGTCAAAGTTTAATTGCTGATGCAAGCATGAATTTATTTCTGCGTTCTTTCTTCTGTTCCACTGGTTTATTGTGTCTGTTTTTAAGTCAGTGCCATAGTGTGTTGATTATTATCTCTTTATTAAGTAGTTTGATATCATGTAGTGTGTTGCCTCCAGATTTGTTCTTTCTCAAGATTGCTTTAGCTATTCAGAGTCTTTGTGCTTGCATAAGAATTTTAGGATTGTTTTTCTATTTCTGTGAAAAATGCCTTGGAATGTTGTTAGAGATTGCATTGAATGTTTGCATCGATTTGGGTAGTATGGACATTTTAATCAAGATACAAAATAATTTGCATTGATATATACTAATTGCAAACTTTCTGAAAGGGAAATTAAGAACACATCTTCACTTACTATAGCATCAAAAAAATTATTTTTTGTTACGATTCAGGGACTTGCTTGGTCATTCATGCTGGAGAGCAGTGGTGGAATCATAGCTCACTATAACCTCAAACTCCTGAGCTTCAGTGATCCTTTTGCCTCAGCCTAGCAAGTAACTAGGATTACAAGCAGGCACCACCTTATCCAACTAGTTTTTATTTTTATTTTTAGTAGAGACTTGATCTCACTGTGTTGCACTAGCTTGTTTTGAAATCCTGTCCTCAAGAGATCCTTTCACCTCAACATCTTGGTATTACATATATAAGCCACTGCACCCAGTACAAAATAATGCAGTTTTAAGGACTCAGTTTAGCCACCGAGGTTGAAGATCTATACACTGAAAACTATAAGACAATGATGAGAGAATTTGGAAAAGGCTCAAATAAATGGAGAGATATCCCATCCTCGTAGGTTGGAATAGATAGTTAAAATGTCTATACACCTAGATTCTCAATAAATAATTTCATCATTACTTTGCTTATTTGAAGAATGACTTGGGACATGGATCTATTTTACTCTGTTGGGCAAGTATCTGCTTCATTACATCTTATGTATAGAATAGGGCCATGCCATGGAACAGATCAAGTGCTGGTCAAAAACAGGTCAAAACAGATTTACCTATGTTTGTTAATATCAGCTTTACACATCATAATTGAGATAGTTTAATCACCACCTTCCTAACTCTGTATATTTCAAGCTCAGGTGAGCACAGAACTCTCTTGCATTTAGTCTTTCAATCCTAACAGAATATATTATTGTTGTAGTCATCGTTAGAAAGGAACAGACATGCCAAATAATACTTTTCTTTATTAATTATGTATACATTGCTTACAATTGAGTTTTACTGATAAGGTATAGATTGGGCTGTCTTGGACTCTATATCATGTAGATTCTACTCTTGAATGAAGGTGAGTTTTTGCTCTGTGTTTTGTGATGTGAACCACCAGGCAGTAGTGTAGATAGAAACAAAGGAGATAACACCCAGGGGGAAAAAACACTCAGAAACCTTAAAAGAGTTCTAGTCTCAGGACCAGGGGAAGAGTCCTAGATCCAAACTTGACATCTTCTCCTGAAATATCTTGTCAAAGGCTTCACTCTGGGCCATAGTGAAGTAGTTTTCCATTCCTCAGAAACTCCTGCCAAACAGATGTTGGAGGAAAAGTATTATAACAAAGAGGAAAAGTCCCAGACATGCAACCAAGACTGTCACTAGTGATTCTCAAAGGACTCCTCAGTCCATTCAGCATTTTTTCTGAGACATTCTACAGTTTTTGTGCCTCCTACACCCTACCAAAGTTCACTGAGCATAAATGGCAAAAGGGTGTTGAGGAACAATTTTGAGACATTATGAGTGTCAGAGATAAGGTTTGAAATTCTGGTTCTGCCTCTTACCAGCTTGGAGAAACTAAGAGCATTATTTTATCTTTTTGAGCCTCAATTTCTTTATTCAAAAAAAAAAACAAAACAACAGTAACCATTGAAGAGAGTTGCAGTGGATTTTTACTATAATGCATAATAAGGGTTTGTACATTTTAAAATCTTGAGATACAGGCTCACAGAGAATTGCAAAATTAGGACAGAGACATGTCATGTACCTTTGACCCAGTATTTTTCCCTAGATTACATTTTATGTAACTGTAGTATGATATCATGGTCAGAAAATTGACATTGGTAAAATGGGTGTGTTCCATGCCACGTTACCCCATGAGCCTATTTGTGTAACCCATTGAAATCAAAATACAATACCTCATTAGAAGAAAGATCTTCCTCATGCTACCACTTTCCAGTTTTACCCACTCTACCCAGCCCTAACAGCCTTAATCTCTAGCAATCACTGATTTGTTCTTCATCTCTATAAAACTGTCATTTTGAGGTTACATAAATGGAATTCTATAGCATATGACCATCGAGTGTTAAGTTTTTTCAAAGCACAATATCCTTGAGATCTATCCATTTATTTCAGTGGTTACCAATAGAGTGTCATTTTTGTTATCAAGTAGTCTGTATGGATGGTAAGTTTTTATCCCTGTTTCTGCCATGTGGGCAACACAGTGGATATAAGTTATAATTTGCATGAGTTATCACTTTAATCCCACAAAACATTTTCTATTTTCTGAATTTGATCCCAGAACAACTGAAATGCAGTTATTAGTCCATTGTATTTAGCATAGTCTAGGACAGAATAAATAACTTGCTAGGAAGAGATGGAGGGAACCCTTGGTACAGAGATGGTCAGAACATGGCCTACACAGGCAAAATGCGATCACTGTAGACATGGGAGGAAACATAGGAATGGCTGCCACATCTAGTGTAAACTATGGACAGATTGAGACAAACCACCAAAAGTAAGAGAAGGCTAAATTAAGGTTAGGTGTAATTATGGGGAAAGTGGTCATGCTTTGCATAACCAAATATCTGAAGTTCAAGTTGATGACATAAGATCCCTAATATTTTTGGTTCACGAATGATATCTACAAAGACCATCCATCATACTTTGTGGTGCAAATATAAAAGGTTCAGCCACTTCAGAAACAGGGTAGCAATTTCTTTTAGAACTAAACATATGCCTATGATATGGCATGAGAATTGCACTCTGGTTATTTATCCTAGATAAATCAAACCACGTGTCTGAACCAAACCTTGTACACAACCTTTAACAGCAGCTTCATTTGTAATGGAAAAAATGTAAATAATCCAAATGTCTCTCAAAAGATGAACAGCTAAACAAAGTGTGGCACATTCACATCATGAAATATGATTCACCAATACAAAGGAAGAACAAGTGATACATGCAACAGCTTGGATGTGTCTCCTAGGTACTAAGCTGAGTGAACATAAAGTATCCACAAGTGATGTGCTGTATGATTCCATTTATATAGCATTCTGAAAATGACAAAATCACAAGCATGTTGAACAGATTAATGACCACCAAGGATTATGAATGGGCTGGGAGAGACGTGGGTATGACTATCAAGAGGTAGCATGAGGAATCTTTGCTGCAATGGAATAGAGCTGCACCTTGATGATGGCACTTGCAGGAATATTATGCGTGGTAAAAGGTCAAAGACAAATGCAAATACACAAACAAGTGCGTGTAAACTAGTTAAAACTAGTTACATCTTTAAGTTCTGTGGATTTTTGTGATGTTAATTTCCTGGTTTTTATATTATATTGTACTTGTGAAGATGCTACCACTGGGGAGAGATGAGATGGACATGCAAGACCTCTCTGTACTACTTGGCGACTTCCTGGCAATCTATGATGACTTCCAAATGAAAAGTTAACACAGTAAGGACCTCCCAGAGCATCTCACAAAGATCTGCTGAGAGTTCTGGTGCTGTGGATTCTCTAGTGTCTTGACAGGAAGCCGTCACTGTCAGAGGAAGGGAACATGGGTGATGGAGCTTGTCATCCTTTCTTCCTGTGTTGCTTTCAGGCCCATTATCATCTTTATCCTGGAAATAATGTCTCCTCAAAAGTAAAATTTAAGGCAGTCAAAATTCAAGCACATCTGTTTCCAATGTCTTGTGCTTTACAACAGTGTTGAAAAAAATCCATATCTATGATACAACTTTGCCCCTCCAAGTCTCCTTCCTCCTCTTACCCTTTCTCACCACTGTTGCTCAAATGGTCTCATTTTTAGAATGGTCTATCCCTAAATAGTTGCACATTTTGTTCTCTTTCATGGCTGAGAAAGAACAGTTTTGGAGGACTGAATCAATTTCTTCCGGCTTTCACTTTTTGCCAAGAAACTAAGAAATCTTCTCTATACTTCCCCTGGGGTCCTACAGAAAGAAAAGATTAGTAGCAGAGAATGGTTACAAGCATTGAGTGTGGAACAAACACTTGATTTCTCATCAAGGTAGAGGAATTAACATCTGTATGACCCTTTGCAATTTCTAACACCCTAAATGCCTCAGTTTTCAGATCTGTAAAATAGAGATAACGAAGGTGCCTACCACATAAGGTGGTTATGAACACTGTACTAGAAAAGACAATGGAAGTGTACACAGTTAAAAAAAAAAAAAAGGTTGTTTTTGAGTAAGCAGGATTTATTGAGAGGACAGAGAAACTCCCACGGTGGGAGGGGACCCGAAAGGGTTGCAAGTCTGTGGTCGAAACCTGGTGCTTATATAGCCATAAGTCCAAGTCAATGAGTTCACCCTAGCTTTTTTGAACTAATAACATTTCACACTACATTATTTTCTTGCTCACATAATGTCTAATGTAGATTCAGTTTGTTACATCCATTTTTATAGGATTATTCATGGCTCTAACCTCCAGCCATTTTGTGACTCTATCCTTCATCATGTGTCTACACCTCTTTCTGTTTCATTAGCGGACAGGAGAAGATGTCGCAGAAAAGAAGCACCCTTCCTGCATTAATTCTGCCCTGAAATGACACAGCTTTTCATTGGAAAATTCTACTGGGAAAGGCAAGTCACATACCTCATCTAGAGACAAGGTTGCTATGAACTGGGGTTCCTACATGGGCAACCACTTTTTTGAACAACTCTACATTGTAAAACAGGAGTTGAAATTTCAGTGACCACTGAATTATATGGGTTAGCAGAAATAATTTTGGAATAGAGAAAGGGTTCAGTGAAAATGGGCTATTGGCACCAGAATGGTTGTATCTAACACCACAGTCTATGATGGTTAGATTCCTGTCTTCCACTTTTCCCCTACAATAATGCTCTTTTAGAATCTCTAACATGAGGGATTTCACCTGGAAAAATGCCTCTAGGTTTATGTGAAATGGCTCGTGCTGAGGTGGGCAGTTCCATAGTCCATGCCATTGTATGTGGTTCCCAAGTTAAAGATGAATACAGGTGCTTTTGTGGGACTTGTTGATGAGAAGTACAAGTTATTTCAGTAAATGGAAACATTATATGTAAATAATTTTCCATGCTTCTTGGAGAATGTGCATAAACCAGGAGACTAGGAGAAGAGATACCAGGCTGCCATTCTGACCTGATTTTGTAAGATTATCTTATCTTAGGTTTGGAGATTTTCATGGAAGAAACATATATCTGTCACAGTGGCGTAGCTAACACTCACACCATGCCAGGCACTATTCTAGATCTTTCTCATTCTATTCTCACAGTTCAGTAAGTCACTATTGGAATTCAGGTTTAGGAATGGGAACACTGAGGCACAGAGTGGTTAACACTTGCTGAGGTTACCCAGTTAAAGGCAGGATGCCTGGCTCTGGAAGTTGAGGTATTAATCACTACACAACACTGCCTTTCATGAATATCTCTGTGTAGAGGAACAGAAAAAAGAGCTAGGAAAGGAGAGGAAACTATGACTAACTCTAGGAGGGACAGAAAAAGGGAATTACCCTCTTCAGCTCCTCATAGAACGCTAGTAGGAAGGACTCCATGTCTCTCTTCTTTCTCCATCCAAGAGTATGGTCAAACCAAGATCCATAAGCAACGACAATGATAGGGGGGAAAAGACAATGTTTAGTGACTCCTCTCAAACTAATATCCATGAATATTGATTGCTATTTCTGAGTGGAATATCATATTTGTGTCATGGAATATATATGGAGATGATGCCAAGTCATTCCCTCTAGGAGCTTATCACAAAGTGATTAAGTAAATCATCAAATCTAAAATGCATTTTTCTATCTATTGAGAAGCAATTATGCTCATCCTTACCACTTAGATTTTTTTTTAGAACTATATTTACTTAGATATTCTTAAATTTCTCCCACTCCATCAGTTTTTAAGTAATTTACACTAGGGACATTAACATCCATTCTTGTGTATGACATTGATTAATGTGATGGCAAGTGGTACATTATTATTAATGAATGGGGATGGGACAATCTTTTATCTTTTGGGGGAAAATTGCATTTTTCATACCAATTACAAGAATAATGGACCAGCAATGTAAATGTACAAAATGTAATCACACATATAAAAATATATGATTAAATTCCTGTTAGTCACATTAGAGAAAAAAAATCTTCCTAGCTATGATTCAAACTCCTGAAGTGATGAATGAAAGTCTAAAACACTAATATGCACTTTAATATGTTGCATGACTAAAAAAGTAAAAATCAACTGACAAACTTGCAGAAATATGTTGAACAGATATCACAGACACAGGATTAATATTGCAAATATTTTTCAAAATCTTAGAGATGAATAGGGAAAAATCTCAATAGAAAAATAGAGCAGTAACATTTTTTATAAATAAATTATGTTTGAGAGGGTCTTTGCTTGTACTTAGATAAATAGACCAAAAAAAGAAAAGAAAAGAAAACAGAGCAGTAGTGGGAAACCGTCGGGGGAGGAGAAGGGACAAACTTCATCGATAAGGGTACCTGATCTCAAACCAGGTGAAGTGGGGACCAAAGGGAGGCCCAAATTTAACCTGTGCAATGACCATTTGTATTCCTAGCCCTGAAATGTACCCCACATGTTTAAAATTAAAAGAAAAAAATATGGGGGGAGGGGGATGGGATTAACAGTAGCAAATATCTGTCTGGGGATGGGAAAACACCTCTTATCAACAGGGTGCCTGAATGAAATGTAATTGTACACCTAATCCTTAACTGTACCCCACAGAACCATAATAAAAAATACTGATTAATAAAAAAAAGAAAAAAATAAAAATAAAAATAGAGAAATGACATAGACAAGTCACAAAACTTCCATAAAACCAGTCTGAAATATATGATAAGGTGTGTACCCACAATTAGAGAAATTCAAGTAAAAGCTACAGTAAGATATAATTGTTGATCTTTCAGAAAGACAAAATTAATCAGTAAGACAACACATACTACACATTCTGAGAGCAAGATGGTGGGCTTAATGGATACTCCAAACATCACTGTCAGGGACAACTAATCTGTAACAAATTATCAACAAAATACATAAGAATAAAAATAGACTCTAACTCATAAAGGAAAATAAGAATCCACGAATACACTCTGGTACAAAATTAATAAGTAAAACCCCCCTAATCTTACAATGATAAGAATTCTTGCAATAGAATTCTAACTAATGCATGTGGTAGCAATGACGGAACTAGAATCATTAGGCAAACTCTATGGTCAGAACTGACTGACAGAAGAGTCAACAATGAATCCTAAAAGTGACATACTCTGAAAATACCTCCCCACAAGACACATGTTAATGACAAAAGGAAGATATTAACAATGAGAAAACCTCACAGTAACCACATTAATCAAGTTTACACATTAATAGAGTTAAAATCACTTGTAATGAGTAAGAGAGCTACCAGGTGCCTCCTGACATGATTTACTGAGAAGAACACAATCTCATATGTGAAGTACTCCTGCCACAGGCACATATATTTCATTTTAGTGTTAGATGAAAGGAAATAGAGAAACCTAAGCTAAGGGACATTTTTCAAAATAACTATATAGCACCCTGAAAAGTGTCAAGGTAATTTTTTAAAATATGTTTTAGATTCAAGAACTAGAGAAATATATGCAATGTATGACTTGTATTCCATCCAGCACTAGAAACCGAACATTAGTGGTAAAAGTTGAATCATTTTCAGATTAGATAATAGTATTGTATCAATATGGAAATGTTAATTTTATAATCTTGATTATTGTACCATTTTAATGAAACATGTTATCACTTGCTGACTCTAGGTATATGACAGTTCTTTGTATAATAACATATTTTTGTAGGTCTAAAAATATTTCAAAGAGCAAAAGATCAAATTTTTAAAAAAAGCACTTATGAATTACATATCTCCAAGGTGAGATCTACACCCTAAGAAACAAAGCCAAATACCTGGCAGGCAATAGAGAAAATTTGGCTCATGGTAGTGAAAGCCTCCATAAAACATGTTTGATAAAAAATTTAAGAATCATAAATCAGCAAAGAAATATACAGACCATTCATATATGTAGGAAGCATTGTGCTCATGGGGTAGTGTGGGAAAGAAAGGATCTATATTAAATTCTGAGCCACACATTTCTTTTGGTTATGAATAAAGGTTAACACTTTTCACAAAAATCCTGAGTCATAAGAACACATTTTGCAAGATACATTTTCCTGTCTATGACAAAACTTCTCTAATGAGAGTTGGCTGAAGAGAAGTCTTTCCTCATCCATGATTGTTGAAATCAAATCAGCACGAAAGCAATACTTTTCTTAAATAAAAAGAAAACCAGGGAGCTAAAAGATAACAAATGGCCTCTGGCAACTCCTTAAAAGAAAAACATCACCAAAGAAAAGAGGGAAATTCAGTTAATTCTAAATTTGGAAGTATTTTATGAAGAAATTACAAAGTCTCCCAAATAACAATGGTTTGACTTACAACTTTTTGGTTTTACAATGAGTGCAACATTCATATACATTCAGTAGAAGCCATACTTCAAATGCTGATTTTTTATCTTTTCCAAACCAGAAATATGCAATATTTAAGTGTTCTTAGCATGTTTGGAGTAGGCTAGGATGAGATAGGCTGTTTGGTAGGTTAGGTGTGTTAAACGCATTTTGACTCACCATATTACCAACTGACAGTGAGTTTATTGGGACTTAACCACACTGTAAGCCAAGAAGCATCTGTACATCATTATGAAGCAAGAATTCAAGTCAGGAATATAAGATGATGAGATAACAAACAAATTGAAAAAAATAGAAACACAGACTATATGCTTATCATGCAACAATCCAAAATGTTCTGTATATGAACTGATTTGGGGAATCAAAACTTAATTACACAAAATCATATTATCTCTGACCTCCCACTAAATTCTTTTACCACATTGGATACATTTTAAATATTTATGGACCAGAGACTTACTCTTTAAAACAATGCAGCATGGATCACAGGCTTTGAAATTACCCTGATTATTATGATTCCAAAATTTAAAATAAGAGATTGAGGCTTCAATTACTCTGACCTTGGATGAAACTGTTCAAGAAATCATGAAAAGTCTCAGCTTGTTTTTCTGGGATTAACTCTTTTCTAATATGATACATAGATACAGCAACATCTCTTGGATTCCTCGTGATATAAATGACCTAAAGGAGAAAGGAAGTTTATGAAAGTGCAGTGTAAATATTTCTCTCTGCCTGCTCTCCTCAGTTTCCACATTTTCTTATATCCTGAATCTAAACTGCTCATCTCTTAAAGCATAGATGGGATTACAAAACAGCAGTCTTCACTCTCAGTCACTCTCTCAATACAAGCTCCCTGCCCCTTAGACTGTTCCCTATACTCTTCATTAAAGAATGCTAAATTGATCTTCATCTTGGGCACATTTAATTTATTGGTAGTAGCTACCACATTTCTCTACATTAAGAAAAATTCATAGCTGACCTCTGCATTCACAAGAAGATTAAATGCTATGATCAGTTAAACATGGCTGCCGTAAATGTGGGAGTCAGGAACACTGGAACACATGCCATGGATTTAAACTACTTCCTTAGATTTGCCATGTTATCAAACGAGAGAACATCTCCTAAAAATCCTATAAAGGAAGCAACATCCACTCACCTTTGTCTTGGAGGTGAAGTAGGATTTGAGGAAGAGTTGTTTGGGAGATGTGAAGTCATGAGGCATGGTCCATCTTGATTTACTAGAACTTTCTGCTGATGTTTATACTCTATCCATGGGGACCTGTCAAAATTTGGGACAGTTCGGACCCAACTTGGGTCCCCCTTGGAGTGGATCAGACTGAGAATCTCAATCATCCAGTGTGTTCCTGGTTGTAAAATAAAGGGATAATTATGTTTTACTATGTTACATTAGCATCGTGAAGATGTTTTGCATATTGGGTTGAGCAGGGTTATTTTACCTTATGTGTGCCACTATAATGACTATCATTCATCCATAATATGGTCAGGGAAAAAAGACTATGAATTCTATAATCTCTATAATCAGTACTCTTCTAACTGCATACCCTACCCCCAAGGAGTTATGCACAGTTATAGCTGAAAATTACGCAAAAACTAAAAAATCTCACATCTATATCTCCAGTCAAGCACCCCCTGTGCTTTGGCTGAGTTCAGCTGGCTCCTGAGTCTCTTAGATTTTTTTCAGCTCAAAATACATAAATATAAGATGGTTTTTGTAAGTCTTTGGTAACAACAAAGAAAAATCTTTGGAGATACTGAAAATATAAAGAGAAGTTATCAAAGTCTCAGAGTGTGCTTCATTGATTCTGTTAGTTTAATGACTTAATTCTATTCCTACTGTTTGTTCTTTTTTTTTCCCCTCTTCCTTTTCTTCTCTTTTCTTCTCTCTGTAAACCATATCTTTGTATAGAGGAACAGCACACCAATAAGGTGGTTGGTTAGCTTGTATGTTAGAATCACTATATGTTTTATTTTTTTGTTGTTTGTGAGTTGGTTCGCCAGTTGATGTGGTCTATTGTTTTTATCTGTTTCAATATACGTCTCTCTCTCCATTTGTTGGCACACATTTGTTTTCCCCCTTACTTCTCTATCTCCCTACCCCCCTCTTCAATCCACTGTCTGCTCCATTCTCGTCCCCCTGCTAACCACATTTTATTTCAGGGAGTAAACCTACAGCCCCACTGCACGGACAGATTCCCAGGCAGTGGGAAGTGGATTCCACATTATCCACACACCTGTCAGCAAATACCAGAAACTGCAGATAGATTTTGAATCACAGCTCCCCCTTAAGTAAATCTCAACACTGCAAAAAGGACCACCCCCAACCAACAGTGCAACTCCAGAATTGAACAAAGTAAGAGGGCATACATAAAGAATAGGAGATTGATCAAACAGAAGTAAAACCAATCCCTTTACCCCTGAATAACAGAATTAAAGAAGACGGTGACATGGAGGGAAGGAGAAAGTAGGGAGGAGGGAAAACCCGCACAAATGAAGAAAAACCAAAAGAAGAACATAGGTCTCACACAGACCCCTAGGAAATAAGACACTGACAAAACAGATTCTGTAACACAAACAATGAAGAGCCCCAAGAATGACTGGTCACATGCAACAAACAGACATCAAGATATTAATGGAGATAATTTAAAAACTGAGGAGAGACAAGAGGAAAATAGGAAGGAGCTGATGTCACAAATGACAGCAGTAAAGAATACTGTGATGGAAATGAATAACAGACTAATAAGCATGGAAAGCAGAATTAGCCAAGCAGAAGAAAGAATCTCAGAGCTCGAAGGCCAAAACACAGAACTAACTCAAACTGTCAAAAGCATAGAAAAGAAACTCAAAAAATACAGAACAAAACCTGCAAGAGATGAAGGATCACTTTAAGAGACCAAACCTAAGAGTAATTGGGCTTCCTGAGGCAGAGAGAGAAACAGAAGCCACACTGGAACAAACATTTCATGAAATCATTCAAGAAAACATCCCTCATCTCATCAAGGATGAAAAATTCAAACACAAGAGATTCAGAGAATCCCTGCAAGACAACAAATGAGAAGACCAACTCCGAGACAAATAATAATTCGCCTAAACAATGTAGCTATAAAAGAAAAAATCCTAAAGGCAGCAAGAGAAAAAGGCCAGACTACCTACCAGGGAAGACCAGTTAGACTAACAGCAGATTTATCCACAGAAACCCTTCAGGCTAGCAGAGACTGGAGACCTATATTCAAAGTTCTAAATGATAAACAATTTGAACCAAGAATAACCTACCCAGCCAAACTAAGCTTCATTAGGGAGGGAGAATTGAAATCTTTTCCAGATATCCAATCCCTAAGAACCTACGCTGCCACCAGACCACCCCTACAAGAAACACTTAAGAAAGTACTGAACACACAAGAAAAAGAAAAAAGAACAACAGCATTCTTCACAAGAATACTGGCAAAATATTAAAAACACACATGAGCCAACTCCAGAACCCAAGGAAAGACAACAAACAAACAGGAACAACTCTGTAAGAACCTTAGGACAGGGATCAACACTTGCATTTCAATTATTAGCCTAAATGTGAATGGACTAAATGCGCCACTGAAAAGACATAGAATGGCAAAATGGATAAAATATCATCAGGCAACAATCTATTGCCTTCAAGAGACTCACCTCTCTAGAAAGGACACCCACAGGCTCAAAGTAAGAGGATGGGAAGCAAACTTTCAGGCGAATGGAATACAAAAGAAAGGAGGCATAGTGATCTTAATTTCAAACAAAATACCCTTCAAGTTACTAAAAATCAAAAAAGATACAGAAGGCACTACATAATGATAAAAGGCTCAATCCATCAACAAGAAATATCTATCCTAAACATATATGCACCCAACATAGGTGCGCCACCTTTCATAAAGCAACTTCTAGGAAAACTAGAGAAAGATATTGACTCTAACACCATCATAACTGGGGACTTAAATACCCCACTCACAACCCTAGACAGATCATCAGGACAAAAAATCAGCAAGGAGATCCGGAACCACAATGTGACTTTGAACCAAATGGACTTAATTGATACCTACAGAACACTCCATCCAAAGACCACGGAATACACATTCTACTCATCACCACAAGGAACATATTCTAAGATCAACCACATACTCAGCCAGAAATCAAGCATAAGCAAATTTAAAAGGACCGAAATTCTACCATGCAACTTCTCGGACCAAAGTGGAATAAAAATAAACATTGACACCAACAAAGTCCTCCCAAAACTCACAAAGACATGGACACTAAACAGCATGATGCTAAACAACTCCTGGGTCAGTGATGAAATCAAAACAGAGATCAAAAGATACCTGGAAACAAATGAAAATGAAGAAACATCTTACCAAAATCTCTGGGATGCCCTGAAAGCTGCAGTAAGAGGGGAATTTATATCCCTACAAACACACATGAAGAAAATGGAAGGAACACAAATTCACAACCTAACAAGCCACCTAAAGAAGCTGGAAAAGGAAGACTACAAAAGCCCTAATTGCAGCAGAAGACTCCTGATCACCAAAATAAAAGCCCAAATCCAGGACATAGAAAACAAAAAGATAATACAAAAAAATCAATGAAACAAAAAGCTGGTTCTTTGAAAGGATAAACAAGATCAATGGTCCCCTAGCTTGACTGACCAAGAAAAAACGAGAAAAATACCAAATAAGCACAATCAGAAACACAAAAGATGAAGTCACATCTGACCTTGAAAAATAAAAAAGATCATTAGAGACTACTACATACACTTGTATGGAAACATACTTGAAAACCACAAGGAAATGGAGGACTTTCTGACATCACACAACCTATCTAGGTTGGAACAAAAACAAATTGAGAACATAAATAGACCAATAACAATCAAGGAAATTGACTACATAATAAGAAAACTTCCTACAAAAAAAAGCCCTGGACGAGATGGCTTCCCAGCAGAATTCTAAAAGACATTTAAGGAGGAGCTGATGCCAATCCTACTGAAGATATTCCAGGCGATTGAAAAAGATGGAACTCTCCCCAAATCATTTTATGCAGCCAACATCACATTGATACCCAAGCCAGGTAAAGATCCAACAGAGAAAGAGAAATACAATCCAATATCTTTGATGAACTTAGATGCTAAAATTCTCAACAAGATCCTAGTAAACCGGATTCAGCAATACATCTCAAAAATCATCCACCATGACCAAGTAGGCTTCATTCCTGGGATGCAAGGCTGGTTCAACATTCGTATAAACATAAATGTAATTAAATACATCAACAGATGTCAAAACAAAAACCACATGATCATATCATTAGATGCAGAAAAAGCTTTTGATACAATCCAGCACCCCTTCTTGATAAAAACCCTTGAACATCTAGGCATACGGGGAACATACCTCAAAATAGTAAAAGCCATCTACGAGAAACCCACAGCCAGCATACTCCCAAATGGACAAAAATTGGAACCAATTCCCCTGAAAACTGGAACTAGACAATGATGCCCTCTCTCACCCTTCCTGTTCAACATAGTACTGGAAATCCTGGCTAGAGTAATCAGAGAAGAGGAGGCAATCAGAGGAATCCAAATAGGAAAAGAGGAAGTTAAGTTATCTCTCTTTGCAGATGATATAATTGTGTACCTTGAAAACCCAAGAGAATCTGTCAAAAGCCTCCTTACATTGACAAAGGACTTTGGCAAAGTCTCAGGATACAAAATAAATGCACAAAAGACCAACGCATATCTCTACACCAATAATAAATAAACAGAAACCCAAATAAAAAGCACAATTCCTTCACAATAGCCACCAAAAAATGAAATACCTTGGCATCTTCCTAACCAGAGACATGAAAGACCTTTACAATGAAAATTACAAAACACTACTCAAAGAAATCAAAGACGACACAAACAAGTGGAAAAATATCCCAAGCACATGGATTGGAAGAATCAACATTGTGAAGATGTCCATCTTACCTAAGGCAATCTACAAATTCAATGCAATACCCATTAAATTACCAACAACATTCTTCTCAGACCTAGAAAAAACAACACAGGAATTCATATGGAAACACAAACGTCCAAGAATACACAGAACAATCCTCACCAAAAAAAACAAAGCAGGGGGTATCACATTACCAGACGTCAAACTTTACTATAAAGATACAATCATCAAAACAGCTTGGTATTGGTACAGGAAAAGGCATAAAGATCAATGGAATAGAATTGAGATCCCAGAAGCAAAACCTCAATTTCTCAATCAACTCATCTTCGACAAAGCCCACACCACCTACCACTGGGGAGAGGAGAACCTATTCAGTAAATGGTGCTAGGAAAACTGGCTGAGCACATGCAGAAGATTGAAACAGGACCCCTATCTATCATCATGCACAAAGGTTAACTCCAAATGGATCAGAGACCTAAATGTAAAACCTCAAACCATAAGAACCTTAGAAAAGGAAGAAAATACCCTCATGGAAATCGGAACTGGCATCCAATTCCTGAACAAAACCCGAAACCCACAGGTCATAAGAGAGAAGATAGACAAGTGGGACCTTATTAAACTGACAAGCTTCTGCAAAGCCAAAGAAACCATCAAGAGAGCAGGGGGACAGCCTACAGACTGGGAAAAAGTATTTGCCAACTCCAGGTCCGACAAAGGCTTAACATCCTGGATCTACAAGGAACTCAAACGTGCTGAAAAGAAAAAAACAAACAACCCCATTATAAAATGGGCAAAAGATATGAACAGACACTTCACAAAGGAAGACATCTGAGCAGCCAACAAACACATGAAGAAATGTTCAACCTCACTAATCATCAGGGAGATGCAAATCAAAA
Source organism: Cephalopachus bancanus (assembly GCA_027257055.1). Classification (NCBI taxonomy): domain Eukaryota; kingdom Metazoa; phylum Chordata; class Mammalia; order Primates; family Tarsiidae; genus Cephalopachus; species Cephalopachus bancanus. The sequence continues at coordinate 423,993 of JAPVLO010000945.1, forward strand.
CCACACTGAGATACCACCTAACCCCAGTCAGAATGGCAATTATCAACAAGTCAAAAAATAACAGCTGCTGGAGAGGGTGTGGTGAAAAGGGAACACTTCTGCACTGTTGGTGGGAGTGTAAACTAGTGCAACCTCTGTGGAAATCAGTGTGGTGATTCCTAAAAGCTCTAAATACCAACCTCCCATAAGACCCTGCAATCCCCCTACAGGGAATATATCCTGAAGAACACAAATCACTCTATAAAAAAGATACCTGCACACGCATGTTTATCGCAGCACTGTTCACAATAGCAAGAACCTGGAAACAGCCATGCTGCCCATCAAAAGAGGACTGGATTTTTAAATGTGGTACATATACACAATGGAATACTACACAGCCATAAAAGGAACAAAATTATGAATTTCGCAGCAACCTGGATGGAACTAGAGTCTATAATACTGAGTGACCTCTCACAGAAACAAAGATCCAAGTATCACATGTTCTCACTCATATAATGGACCTTAAACATCCTGCGGGGGCCTGCCCCGCAAGGGTCGTGGAAAGTGTTGAAGGAGAGACGGATAGGCGAAAGACGAAGGTCATATACCAGACACCTGCTTCTTGAACAGATGACAATTTAATGTTAGTTAATACAGAGAGCTTTTATACCATTTTTTAAGGGGCAAGACAAAGAAAACCCTTTCACATTCATATCTTTTAAAAGTTACCAGCTAGTGGTCTCAGTAGCGAACAAACCAAGATTCCCATAGGTCTTAGTAGCAAACAAACCAAGATGCCCATGGGCCTCCAGACAACATCTTATTCATAAAGCCAACAATGACACTCTCAGTCCAATGTCCCAAATTACAAATGTTTCAAGAAAGTTTCTTTAAATGTATATTTCTTTATGTGTCAGGAATATTCTCATCTTAGGCTCTTATGTTCTTCAGAGTCCTGTGATCGCCTCCCTTGTCCAGATGTCCTCATTACTTTTCTCTTATCTTGCAGTGCTTGTTTCTAAAGAGAACTCAAAAGAGGCTTTTAGTAATGTTTCCCAGGCCCCTCAAGGTTACTTTCTGTTTTAGCTGATCTGTCATAAAAGTGTCTGATTATTATATTATGAGTTCAGTGAAAACCTATGCTATAAATGTTAACTTAGAGTTTTAACTATTAAATTAAGTAAAAACCTTAACATTAATATTTATCCTAAGTCAGTGAAAACAGTGTTATAAATCACCTACATAACTCCTAGATAAGTGTTAGAACTTACAATAAATTCATAATAAACTTACTATAAACTTGTGCTTCTAAAAATCCTTATGTCTAAACACTAAACTGCATAATCCTAAATCAAATAAGGAGTGGATATACTTATATCATTTATTACTTAAGCAATATCTAGTCACTTATAACCAAGTGAAAGAAAGCATTCTTTATGTGCTTCAGAGTTTAACCCTTGCATATGTTAGAAAAGGCCAAGTGGCATAGTGGGAAAAATGGAAAAATAAACCATGATATTTCCAGGTTAGCTGTGATTCTTCGCATAAACATGCCATCTTTTTCTTCCACGACTGCACAGAATTTCTTCAGCTGTATCAACAGCAAACACGGAAGACAGAAGGGCCTCAGCTGCCCAGACTCGCTTTGCAGCCAGGGGTTCTCAGCGCACCTGGACTTTGTCAATCAGGCAGGCCTCCAAGGCTGGCTCCCAACAACATCCAATGCAATACTATATGAAAATGACTGACCATACTGGGAAACTATGGTGGGGGGAGGGAGATGGGATTAACAGTAGCAAATATCTGTCTGGGAATGGGGAAACACCCCATATCAACAGGGTGCCTGAATGAAACGCAATTGTATGCCTAACCCTTAACTGTACCCCACAACTTCGTAATAAAAAAAAGAAAGAAAAAAACAAACAACCCCATTATCAAATGGGCAAAAGATATGAACAGACACTTCACAAAAGAAGACATCTGCACAGCCAACAAACACATGAAGAAATGCTCAACCTCACTAATCATCAGGGAGATGCAAATCAAAACCACACTAAGATACCACCTAACTCCAGTCAGAATGGGAATTAGCAACAACTCAAAAAATAACAGCTGCTGGAGAGGGTGTGATGAAAAGGGAACACTTCTACACTGTTGGTGGGATTGTAAACAAGTGCAACCTCTGTGAAAAGCAGTGTGGTGATTCCTAAAATTTCTAAAAATCGACCTTCCATATGACCCCACAATCCCCCTACTGGGAATATACCCTGAAGAACTCAAATCAGTCTATAAAAAAGATGCCTGCACATGTATGTTTATCACAGCGTTGTTCACAATAGCAAGAACCTGTAAAAAACCATGCAGCCCATCAAAAGTGGACTGGATTTTAAAAATGTGGTACATATACATGATGGAATACTACACAGCCATAAAAAAGAACAAAATCATGAATTTCACAGCAACCTGGGTGGAACTAGAGTCTATAATACTGAGTGACCTCTCACAGAAACAAAGATCCGAGTATCACATGTTCTCACTCATATAATGGGCTTTCAGCATCCAATGTAATACTATAAGAAAATGACTGATTGTACTGGGAAACTATAGTGGGGTGAGGAGGATGGGATTAACAGTAGCAAATATCTGTCTGGGGGTGGAGAAACACCTCTTATCGACAGGGTGCCTGAATAAAACGTAATTGTACACCTAACCCTTAACTGTACCCCACAAAACCATAATAAAAAATATTGATTAATAAAATAAACAAATCAATAAAACAAAAAACCGGTTCTTCGAAAGAATAAACAAGATTGATGGTCCCCTAGCTAGACTGACCAAGAAAAAGCGAGAAAAAAATCAAATAAGCACAATTAGAAACACAAAAGATGAAGTCACATCTGACCTTGAAGAAGTACAAAATCTCATTAGAGACTACTATGTAGACTTCTATGGAAACAAACTAGAAAACCTTAAGGAAATGGAGGACTTTCTGACATCACACAACCTACCTAAATTGGAACAAGAAGAAATTGAGACCCTAAATAGACCAACAACAATCATGGAAATCGACTACATAATAAGAAAACTTCCTACAAAAATAAAACCCTGGTCCAGATGACTTTCCAGCAGAATTCTACAAGACATTTAGGGAGGAGATGATACCAATCCTACTGAAGGTATTCCAGGCGATTGAAAAAGATGGAACTCTCCCCCAATCATTTTACGAAGCCAAAACCACATTGATGCCCAAGCCAGGTAAAGATCCAACAAAAGAGAACTATAGGCCAATATCTTTGATGAAAATAGATGCTAAAATTCTCAACAAGGTCCTAGCTACCAAATTCAGCAATACATCTCAAAAATTATTCATCATGACCAAGTAGGCTTCATTCCTGGGATGCAAGCCTGAATCAACATTTGCAAAACCATAAACATAAATAAATACAACAGCAGATGTCAAAACAAAAACCACATGATTATATCATTAGATGCAGAAAAAGCTATTGATAAAATCCAGCACCCCTTCTTGATAAAAACCCTAAAACATCTAGGCATAAGGAAAATACCTCAAAATAGTAAAAGCCATCTACGAGAAACCCACAGCCAGCATACTCCTAAATGGACAAAAATTGGAACCATTTCCCCTGAAAACTGGAACAAGACAAGGATGCCCACTCTCACCCCTCCTGTTCAATATAGTATTGGAAGTCCTGGCTTGAGCAATCAGAGAACAGGAGGCAATCAGGGATATCCAAATAGGAAAAGAGAAAGTCAAGTTATCTCTCTTTGCAGATGATATGATTGCGTACCTTGAAAACCCAAGAGAATCTGTCAAAAACCTCCTTACACTGATAAAGGCCTTTGGCAAAGTCTCAGGATACAAAATAAATGTGCAAAAGACAATCGCATTCCTCTACACCAATAATAAACAAACAGAAGCCCAAATAAAAAACAAAATTCCATTCACAATAACCACAAAAAAATGAAATACCTTGGCATCTTCCTAACCAGAGATGTGAAAGACCTTTACAATGAAAGTTACAAAATACTGCTCAAAGAAATCAAAGTTGACACAAACAAGTGGAAAAATATCCCATGTTCATGGATTGGAAGAATCAACATTGTGAAGTTGTCCATCTTACCTAAGGCAATCTACAAATTCAATGCAATACCTATCAAACTACCAGCAACATTTTTCTCAGACCTAGAAAAAACAACACAGGAATTCATATGGAAACACAAACGTTCAAGAATAGCCAGAACAATCCTTAGCAAAAAAAGGTAATATCGCATTACCAGACTTCAAACTTTACTATAAAGCTACAATCATCAAAACAGCTTGGTATTGGTATAGGAACAGGCATATAGATCAATGGAATAGAATTGAGATTCCAGAAGCAAAACCTCAATTTCTCAACCAACTCATCTTCGACAAGGCCTCCACCACCTACCACTGGGGAGAGGAGAACCTATTCAGTCAATGGTGCTGGGAAAACTGGCTGACCACATGCAGAAGATTGAAACAGGACCCCTATCTATCCCCATGCACAAAGGTTAACTCCAAATGGATCAGAGACCTAAATGTAAAACCTCAAACCATAAGAACCTTAGAAAAGGAAGGAAATACCCTCATGGAAATCGGAACTGGCATCCAATTCCTGAACAAAACCTAAAACCCACAGGTCATAAGAGAGAAGATAGACAAGTGGGACCTTATTAACCTGACAAGCTTCTGCAAGGCCAAAGAAACCATCAAGAGAGCAGGGAGACAGCCTACAGACTGGGAAAAAATATTTGCCAACACCAGGTCTGACAAAGGCTTAACAACTTGGATCTACAAGGAACTCAAACGTGATGAAAAGAAAAAAACAAACAACCCCATTATAAAATGGGCAAAAGATATGAACAGACGCTTCACAAAAGAGGACATCCGAGCAGACAACAAACACATGAAAATGTTCAACCTCACTAATCATCAGGGAGATGCAAATCAAAACCACACTGAGATACCACCTAACTCCAGTCAGAATGGCAATTATCAACAACTCAAAAAATAACAGCTGCTGGAGAGGGTGTGGTGAAAAGGGAACACTTCTACACTGTTGGTGGGAACGTAAACTAGTGCAACCTCTGTGGAAAGCAGTGTGGTGATTCCTAAAAGCTCTAAATATCAACCTCCCATATGACCCCACAATTCCCCTACTTGGAATACACCGTGAAGAACTCAAATAACTCTATAAAAAAGATACCTGCACACGTATGTTTATCACAGCGTTGTTCACAATAGCAAGAACCTGGAAACAACCATGCTGCCCATCAAAAGAGGACTGGATTTTTAAAATGTGGTACATATGCATGATGGAATACTACACAGCCACAAAAAATAACAAAATCATGAATTTCACAGCAACCTGAATGGAACTAGAGTCTATAATACTGAGTGACCTCTCACAGAAACAAAGATCCGAGTATCACATGTTCTCACTTATATAATGGACCTTGAACATCCAATGTAATACTATAAGAAAATGACTGACGGTACTGGGAAACTATGGGGGTGAAGGGGGATGGGATTAACAGTAGGAAATATCTCTCTGGGGATGGGGAAACACCTCTTATCAGCAGGGTGCCTGAATGAAACGTAATTGTACACCTAACCCTTAACTGTTCCCCACAAAACCTTAATTAAAAATATTGATTAAAAAAACAATAGTATCAAAAAATGAAATACCTAGGAATAAATTTACCCCAGAATGTGAAACATTATACCCTGAAAACTATAAAATATTAATGAAAGAAACTGAAGATGTCACAGATAGGCATAAATGCATTCTATACTTTTGATGGGAATATAATATAGTCTAAATGCTTATACTACCCAAAGTGATATATGGGTTTAATGCAAACCCTATTAAAATCTCAATGGCAGACATATATTTTACAGAAATATAGAAGCAACTAAACACTTTTGTGGAACCACAAAGGACTTCAAAAAGCCAAACCTACCTTGAAAAAAAAGAGCAAATCTGGAGATCTCATACTTTCTGACTTCAGAACATATTACAAAGTTATGATATAGGACTGACAAAACTCCAAACATGGAGACCAATGGATAAGAAGAGAGAAAATAGAAAATAGAAATACATGATCAAATGATCTTCAAGAAGGTGCCAAAACTACACAATGCCAAAAGAATGGTCCCTTCAACTAATGGTGTTTAAAAACTGGAAATGCACAAGCAAAAGTATGCAACTGAATTCTTCTTTTATACCATACACAAAAAATAAATTTGAAATGGATTAAAAGCCTAACCATAGGGCCTGGACCTGTAAAATTCCTAGAAGAAACTATATAAAGAACCTTTTGACATTGGTCTCAGCAATGACATTCTAGATATGATAAGAAAAGCACAGATAAAAGCAAAAGTAAACAAGTGGGTCTTCATTAAGCTAAAAGCTTCCTTGAAGCCAAGGAGACAATTAACAGAGTTAAAAGGCAACCTACAAAAACGTTTGTCAACCATACACCTGTTAAGGGCTTACTATCTAAAATATATAACTACTGCAACTTAATGCCAAAAAAATTAAATCGTTCTATTTTAAAATAGGCAAAGAACTTGAATAGACATTTCTCCAAAGAAGACATACATGTATCCCACACCTTTGGGAGGCTGAGTGGATTGACTGAGGTGAGTGGATTGTTTGAGACCCGCCTGGGAAACTTGGCGAGACCTCATCGAATACAATAAATCAAAAAATCAGCCGGGCGTGGTAGCGCACGCCTGTAATTCCAGCTACTCGGAAGGCTGAGGAAGCAGGATCGCCGGAGCACAGAAGGTCGAGGCTGCAGTGGCAAGGAGCAGCCACTGCACTCCAGTCTGGGTGACAGAGTGAGACTCCAACTCAAAAAAAACACATACAAACAGCCAACAGGAATAAAGAAAGGTGGTCAGCATCACTAATCATTAGGAAAATGTAAATCAAAACCACAATGAGGTTCATACCTGTTAGGATGGCCATTACTTTTTTATCAATATTTTTTATTTTGATATTGTAGGTTACAGTTAGGGATTAGGTATACAAATATGCTTCATTTAGGCCCCCTTGTTGATAACAGGTGTCTCCCTGTCCCCAGACAGATGTTTACTACCATTAGTCCCATACCCCCCCCCATGGTTTCCCACCACTGCCAGTCATTTTCTTATGGTAGTGCATTGGATGATCAAGGTCCACTATATGAGTGAGAATATGTGATATTCAGATCTTTGTTTCTGTGAGAGGTCACTCAGTATTATAGACTCTAGCTCCATCCAGGTTGCTGCGAAATTCATGATTTTGTTCTTTTTTATGGCTGCATAGTATTCCATCGTGTATATGTACCACATTTTTTAAATCCAGTTCTCTTTTGATGGGCAGAGTGGTTGGTTCCAGGTTCTTGCTACTGTGAACAATGCTGTGATAAACATTCATGTGCAGGTATCTTTTTGATAGAGTGATTTGAGTTCTTCAGGGTATACTCCCAGTAGAGGGATTGCAGGCTCATATGGGAGGTTGATATTTAGAGCTTTTAGGAATTGCCACACTGCTTTCCACAGAAGTTGCACTAGTTTACACTCCCACCAACAGTGTAGGAGTGTTCCCTTTTCACCACACCCTCTCTAACAGCTATTATTTTTTGAGTTATTGATAATTGCCAATCTGACTGGAGTTAGGTGGTATCTCAGTGTGGTTTTGATTTGCATCTCCCTGATGATTAGTGAGGTTGAGCATTTCTTCATGTGTTTGTTGGCTGTTCGGATGTCTTCCTTTGTGAAGTGTCTGTTCATATCTTTTGCCCATTTGATAATGGGGTGGTTTGTTTTTTTCTTTTCATCACGTTTGAGTTCCTTGTAGATCCAAGATGTTAAACCTTTGTCAGACCTGGAATTAGCAAATACTTTTTCCCAGTCTGTAGGCTGTCTTCCTGCTCTCTTGATGGTTTCTTTGGCTTTGCAGAAGCTTGTCAGTTTAATGAGGTCCCACTTGTCTATCTTATCCCTTATAGCCTGTGGGTTTCGACTTTTGTTCAGGAATTGGATGCCAGTTCCGATTTCCATGAGGGTATGTCCTTCATTTTCTAAGGTTCTTATAGTTTGAAGTTTTACATTTAGGTCTCTGATCCATTTGGAGTTAATTTTTTGTGTATGGGAAGAGATAAGGGTCCTGTTTCAATCTTCTGCATGTGGTCAGCCTGTTTTCCCAGCACAGTTACTGAATAGGTTCTCCTCTCCCCAGTGGTAGGTGGTGGAGACTTTGTCAAAATGAGTTGGTTGAGAAATTGAGGTTTTGCTTCTGGAATCTCAATTCTATTCCATTGATCTACATGCCTGATCCTATACCAATACCACTGTTTTCATGATTGTAGCTTTATAGTAAAGTTTGAAGTCTGCTAATGTGATACCACCTGCTTTGTTTTTGTTTGTTTGTTTGTTTTGCTAAGGTTTGTTCTTGCTATTCTTGGTCATTTGTGTTTCCATATGAATTCCTGTGTTGTTTTTTCTAGGTCTAAGAAGAATGTTGCTGGTAATTTGATGGGTATTGCATTGAATCTGTAGATTGCCTTAGATAAGATGGACATCTTCACAATGTTGATTCTTTCAATCCATGAGCATGGGATATTTTTCCACTTTTGTGTGTCATATTTGATTTCTTTGAGCAGTGTTTTGTGATTTTCATTGTAAAGATCTTTCACATCTCTGGTTAGGAAGATGCCAAGATATTTCATTTTTTTGTGGCTTTTGTGAATGGAATTGTGCTTCTTATTTGGGTTTCTATTTGTTTATTATTGGTGTAAAGAAATGCGATTGCATTTTGCACATTGACTTTATATCCTGAGACTTTGCTGAAGGCCTTTATCAGTGTAAGGAGGTTTTTGACAGATTATCTTGGGTTTTCAAGGTACACGATCATGTCATCTGCAAAGAGAGATAATTTGACTTCCTCTTTTCCTATTTGGATACCCCTGATTGCCTTCTCTTCTCTAATTGCTCCAGCCAGGACTTCCAATACTATGTTGAACAGGAGGGGTGAGAGTGGGCATCCTTGTCTTGTTCCAATTTTCATGGGAAATGGTTACAATTTTTGTCCATTTAGGAGTATGCTGTCTGTGGGTTTCTCATAGATGGTTTTTACTACTTTGAGGTATGTTCCCTGTATGCCTAGATGCGAGGGTTTTTATCCAAGAAGGGGTGCTGGATTTTATCAAAAGCTTTTTCTGCATCTAATGATATAATCATGTGGTTTTCGTTTTGACATCTGTCGATGTATTTAATTACATTTATTGTTTTACGAATGTTGAACCAGTCTTGCATCCCAGGGATTAAGCCTACTTGGTCATAATGGATGATTTTTGAGATGTGTTGTTGAAACTGGTTTGCTAGGATCTTGTTGAGAATTTTAGCATCTATGTTCATCAAAGATATTGGCCTGTAGTTCTCTTTTTTTGTTGGATCTTTACCTGGCTTGGGTATCAATGTGATGTTAGCTTCATAAAATGATTTGGGGAGGGTTCCATCTTTCTCAATCACCTGAAATAGCTTCAGTAGGATTGGAATCAGTTCCTCCTTAAATGTCTTGTAGAATTCTGCTGAAAAGCCATCTGGTCCAGGGCTTTTTTTGTAGTAGTAGTAGTTTTCTTATTACATAGTCAATTTCCTTGATTGTTATTGGTCTTTTTAGGGTCTCAATTTCTTCTTGTTTCAACCTAGGTAGGTTGTGTGATGACAGAAAGTCCTCCATTTCCTTGAGGTTTTCAAGTTTGCTTCCATACAAGTGTACATAGTAGTCTCTGATGATCTTTTGTATTTCTTCAGGGTCAGATGTGACTTCATCTTTTGTGTTTCTGATTGTGCTTATTTGGGTTTTTTCTTTCTTTTTCTTGGTCAGTCTCGCTAGGGGACCATCAATCTTGTTTATCCTTTCGAAGAACCAACTTTTTGTTTCATTGATTTTTTTGTATTGTCTTTTTGTTTTCTATGTCCTGGATTTGGGCTTTTATTTTGGTGATCTCGATTCTTCTGCTGAAATTAGGCTTTTTGTGGTCTTGCTTTTCCAGCTTCCTTAGGTGGCTTGTTAGGCTATTAATTTGTGCTCCTTCCATTTTCTTCATGTGTGTTTGTAGGGATATACATTCCTCTCTTACCACAGTTTTCAAGGCATCCAGAGATTTTGCTAAGATGTTTCTTAATTTTCATTTGTTTCCAGGTATCTTTTGATCTCTGTTTTGATTTCATCATTGATCCATTAGTTCTTTAGCATCATGCTGTTTAGTGTCCATGTCTTTGTGGGTTTTGGGGGGACTTTGTTGGTGTCAATGTTTATTTTTATTCCACTGTGGTCCGAGACAGTGCATGGTAGAATTTTGATACTTTTAAATTTGCTTATGCTTGATTTATGGCTGAGTATGTGGTCGATCTTAGAATATGTTCCATGTGGTGATGAGTAGAATGTGTGTGCTGTGGTCTTTGGATGGAGTCTTCTGTAGGTATCAATTAAGTCCATTTGGTCCAGAGTCACATTGAGATTCTGGATCTCCTTGCTTAATTTTTGTCCCGATGATCTGTCGAGGGTTGTGTGTGGGGTATTAAAATCCCCAGTTATGATGGTGTTAGAGTCAATATCTTTCTTAATTTTCCTAGGAGTTGCTTTATGAAAGTTGGTGCACCTATGTTAGGTGCATATATGTTTAGGATAGATATTTCTTGTTGATGGATTGAACCTTTTATCATTATGTAGTAGCCCTCTGTATCTTTTTTAATTTTTGATAGCTTAAATGGTATTTTGTCTGAAATTAGGTTCATGACTACTCCTTTCTTTTGTGTTCCATTCGCCTGAAAATTTGTCTCCCATCCTCTTACTTTGAGTCAGTACATGTCCTTTCTAGTGAGATGGGTCTCTTGAAGGCAGTGTATTGTTGCCTTGTGATATTTTATCCATTTTGCCATTCTATGTCTTTTCAGTGGTGCATTTAATCCATTCACATTCAGGCTAATTATTGAAATGTGAGAGTTCATCCCTATCATAGAGGTCTTATAGAGTTGTTCTTCCACTTGGTTTATTGTCTTTCTTTTGTTTTGGAGGTTGGTTCATATGTATTTTATTCTTTTTCCTGTACTCTTGTGAAGAACGTTGCTCTTTTTTTTCCCTTTTCTTCTGTGTTTAGTACTTTCTTAAGTGTTTCATGCAGAGGTGGTCTGGTGGCACCATAAATTCTTAGGGATTGGATATCTGGGAAAGATTTTAATTCTTCCTCGCTGATGAAGCTTAATCTGGCTGGGTATGTTATTCTTGGTTGCAATTGTTTATCTTTTAGGATTTTGATGATAGGGCTCCAAGCTCTCCTAGGCTGCAGGGTTTCTGTAGATAAATCTGCTGCTATTCTAATTGGTTTTCCCTAGTAGGTGATCTGGGCTTTTTCTCTTGCTAGGGTTTTTTCTTTTATGCCTACTTTGTTTAGGCAAATTATTATGTGTCTAGGAGTTGGTCTTCTCATTTGTTGAGTCTCCTCAATTCTTTTTAATCTCTCCATTAATGTCTTTATGTCTAGGTTTGTATTTTGAGACCAGTCATTCTGGGGGCTCTTCATTGTTTGCATTCCAAAGTCAGTTTTCTCAGTGTCTGCCCTCCCAGGAGTCTGGGAGAGACCCATATTCTTCTTTTGGTGTTTCTTCATTTTTGTAGATTTTTCTCTCATCCTGTAGTGGCTAAAGTCCCTTGAGCTCTGATCTCCCACCTCTCCCCTCTGTTTTTGTTGCAGGCAGCTAGCCTGTTGCCTTGGAGGTCTGTAACTCTTAGTTGTCTCAGTCTGTTCCATGTAGGGGAGGGGCTTTGTCTCCTGTTTAATGATGTCACCGTGGGAACAGAGGTGGAGGCTCTGATAGGTGGGCGGGGCAATACAAGTCTGCCTTGAAAATGGTGGAGGTGGTAGTTTTACTTTCACTTTTAGAGATGTTCATGTGGGTCTCTAGGTGGGACCAGCTGCACAGCTGGGTGCTGGATCCGGGGTGCCACCAGCAGGCTGGGGTGGAGGAGAGGGTTGGGTGTTCCCTCCTCTAGAGCTGGGAGCCTCCAATAAGCACCTTATGCAAGCTTGGGCTTCTGCTCCCTTACACAGGCTTGAGGTGGCACGCTGAGTGCCTAGCCAGGGTAAGCCCATGGCTCCAGATCTCCAAAGCTCCAAAGGGCAGGTGGTGGCCCTGTTTCCCTCACAGGACACTTCAGTCAGAAATGGGACCGGTATCTCAGGAGCGGGCGCCCAGAGCCTCCCTGGGTGACCGACACCTTGGTGCTGGTTGCTGGTCATGACAGTGTAGCCAGGGAGGGAGCAGAGATCCGGGATTTGGAATTCCGCAGCCAGCAGGAATCACATATATAGTGAAGCAGCAGCAGCCAGGCCACAATATCTGGCCCTGCGTGGGACCAAAAGTCCCCCAGCCTCGTACCAGTGCAGCTGGCGATGGGCAGGGGGGTGAAGTTCTGGCTACCTGGAAGGCTGAGGTGAAAGGATCGCAGGAGTCCAGCAGGTCGAGGCCGCAGTGGCTGGGAGTGTGCCACTGCACTCCACTGGAGGTCACTCCTCAATAAAGCTGTTTTTAAAATGAGGAAGAAGAAGGTGGGCTTGAACGGGGCTAGTGGCTATCATTAGGGATCCAATCTCATTTCTTTACTGTGCCTCCTGGTCCAAAAGACAGTTTTCCAAGGAAGAGAATTGAGACCAGATCACTGCATCCAGACAGTGAGATGCCAGACCTCTCCTCCATAATGATTTCCCTTTTTTAAAAAATAACCAAATCATAAATGTTGCCAAGGAAAAACTCGGAATACATGTGTGTCTTTTAGTGAAAATGCAAAATGGTGCAGCTTGTATGTAAAACAATATTGAGGATCTTTTAAAAATTAAAAATAGAAATAATAAGATCCAGAAATTTCACCTCTGCATATTTATTCAAAATAATGAAAAATAGAACCTCAGAGATACATTCATTCTTCAATGTCCTTTGTCTCAGAAAACAAACATTGCATGGTTCCACTTATATGAGGTATCTAAAATTTTGAAACTCAAAGCATCAGAAAGTAGAAAGATGGTTGTCAGGGGTTAAACTGAGAAGAAAATAAGGAGTTGGTGTGCAATGGTAGAGAGTTTCAGTCATGTGAGATGAAAAAGATCTAGAGATTTCCTATACCACAGAGCACATATATTGACAATACTGTGCTGTACATTTAAATACATTTAATTGGGTAGATTTCAGGTGATGTAATTCACCGTGATTAAAAAGCACCATTATCATCACCATTATCTACCGGGTCATGCAGGAAGACATTTTCCAAGTCGATTTTCTATTAAGAACAACCTCCCATCACATTACCAGACTTCAAATTTTACTACAAGCCTACAGGAAGAAAAACATCATGGTGCTGGTACCATGATAAACACATAGACCAATGGAACAAAATAGAGAGCTCAGAAATAAAGCCACTGGCCTACAACCATCTGATCTTTTAAAAACAATGGGAACATTAAACATTCGGGAAAAGACACTATTCGGTAAATGATGCTGGGAAAACTGGCTATCTGTATGAGAAGAATTAAGTTGGATGCCTTCCTCTCACTACTCACAAAAGTTGATGAGAGATTGATTAAAGACTTAAACATAAGACCTCAAACTATAAAAATCCTTGAAGATAGACCAGAAAACAATTTTGTAGACATCAACTCAGGCAATTAATTTATGACCAAGTGTTCAAAAAAAATTCAGAAAAATATCACTGGCAAATAGGACCCTACTTATAGAGAACAGCTAAAGAAACTGTCAACAGAGTAAACAACCTACAGAATGGAAGAAAATATTAGCAAACAATGCAAAGAGATGGTATCCAGAATCTAGAAGGAACTGACATGAGTAGACAGGAAAAAAAATAACCCAGTTAAAGAATGAACAAAGAACATGAACAGACACTGCTCAAAATAAGATATATGAGCAGTCAACAGACATATGAAAACATGTTAAATATCACTAATGATCAGAGAAATGCAAATAAAAACCACCATGAGATGCCATCTGCCACCAATCAGGATGGCTATTATTTTCTGTCATAATAATGTAAGCCAATTTCTAATAATGGCTATTATTAATATGTTTTTAAAAACTACAGATGTTGCTGTGGCTGCAGAGAAAAGGGGATGATAATATCATACTGGTGGGAGTGCAAGTTAAACTAATCCTTGTAGAAAGCAGATTGGAGGCTACTCAAAGGGCTAAAAGTAGATTTACCATTTAAACCAGCCATCGCACTACTGGGTATATACCCAAAGGAGCTTAAATTCTTCTTTGAAAATACACCTGCGTAGGTGTATGTCGGGACTTCCGGCAAGATCGCGACGGGGCAGCATGGTCTGTGAAACCCTCTGCGAAAGAGAACACTCATAAAGACCCTAGCTCTCTCCCAAGGGATGCAGCTCCCATCTTCTGCAGCCTGCTCTTCGGAGCTCAGGGAGCTCAGTCGCCACTGCTACCACCATCGCCACTACTCAGACATCATGTCATTCTGGGCTGCTGTGGTCATTGCCCACCCATGCCTGAGGTGACCCACGACTTCAGACCTTGAAGCCCCTGCTGCTGCCCGGTTGCTGATACCACTGCCACTGCCATGCCCCTCACCCGGAGCCAGGCCTGTGGAGGCCCCCCGCCCCCCCCTCGTGTTCGGGGAGGTGGCTGCAGTGGGTTGCGGATACCAGCTCACTCCCCTATGGACTGCAGGCTTCAGCATCTGCAGCAGTGAGATAGCACCACCTGCTTCGGATCTAAGGTAACAACACCAAAATGGGAAAGATGAAAGCTCCTACCCCTTGCTAAATAGACACAGGCCAGATCTGAGTGGGAGACTTGTCAAGCAGCCAGATCTGAACCACCCTCCACAGCAGGCCAGGGGGAACTGACCCTATCTGTGAACAATTCTACCAGCCTGCAAAGACAGCTAGAAATCAGAACTGAAAGGACATTGAACTTAAAGGAAAAGTTCAGAGTGTACTTGGTTGGTTCTGTTAGTCTACTGAATTTAATCTATCCCTTTTCCCTCTTTTTTTTTCTTTTCTTCTTTTTTCCTTTTTTCTTATTTCTCTGTAAACCCCATCTTTATATAGAGGAATAACACACCAATAAGGAAGTTGGTCAGTGTGAATGTTAGCATTATTATGTTTTAGTTTTGTGTATGGTCGGTGGTTAGTTTTTAGTCATGGTTACTGTTTTTCTTTATATTTGTTTCAGTATTTCTGTCTCTTTTCACTTGCCAGTTGGTACATTCATCTGTTTTTCCTCTCACTCCTCTCTCTCTCCACCCCCTCTTCCCCCTCACTGCCTGCTCCACTCTCTTCCCTCTGTTAACCTCATTTTTCTTTCAGGGAGTAAACCTACAACCCCACTGCATAGACAGATTCCAAGGCAGTGGGAAGTGGATTTCAGACTATCCATACACCTGTTGGCGGATACCGGGATCTACAAAGAGATTTTGAAACACAGCTCTCCCCCTTAATTAAATCTCAGAACTGCAAGAAGAACTGCCCTCAACCTGCAGTACAACTCCAGAACTGAGCAAAACAAGAGGAAATACATTGGAAGAACAGGAGACTGAACAAACAAAAGTAAAAGCACCCCTCCACACCTGCATAACAGAATTAAAGAAGATGGGGAAGTGGAGGGAAGGGAAAAGTAGGGAGGAAAAATCTCCACAAATGAAGAAAAACCAAAAGAAGAAAATAGGGCTCACACAGACCCCTGAGAGGTCAGACACTGAGAAAACAGACTTCAAAACACAAACAATGAAAAGCCCCCAGAATGACTGATCACATGCAACAAGCCCTGACATCAAGACATTAATAGAGAGAATTTAAAAAATTGAGGAGACACAAGAGGAAAATAGGAAGGAGCTGATGACAGAAATAACAGCAGTAAAGAATACTGTGATGGAAATAAATAACAAACTAAGAAGCATGGAAAGCAGAATTAGCCAAGCAGAAGAAAGAATCTCAGAAGTTGAAGACCAAAATACAGAACTAACCCAAACTGTCAAAAATATAGAACAGAAGCTTAAAAAGACATAACAAAACCTTCAAGAGATGAATGATTACTCCAAGAGACCCAATCTAAGAGTAATTGGCCTTCCTGAGGCAGAGAGAGTCAGAGGTCACACTGGAACAAACATTTCAAGAAAACATTCGAGAAAACTTCCCTCATCTTATCAGTGATGCAAAAATTCAAACACAAGAGATTCAGAGAACCCCTGCAAGACAACAAACAAAAACACCAACTCCCAGCAGATCTTCCTTGAAGCGGTTTGGTGTGGATCTCCTCGGGCCAGGTTGTGATGAGCTACCCGTCCCAGAGTGCCAGGCGGGCGGTGGGAGCGCCGGGCGGGTGATGTTTATTTTTATTCCACTGTGGTTCAAGAAGTTGCATGGTAAAATGGTCCTTTTAAATTTGCTTATGCTTGATTTATGGCCAAGTATGTGGTCGATCTTAGAGTATGTTCCATGTGGTGATGAGTAGAATGTATATTCTGTGGTCGTTGTATGGAGTGTTATGTAGGTATCCATTAAGTTCATTTGGTCAAGTCACATTGAGGTTCTGGATCTCGTTGCTGAGTTTTTGACCTGATGATCTGTCTAGGGTTGTGAGTGGAGTATTAAAGTCCCCAGTTATGATAGTGTTAGAGTTGATATCTTTTTTTAGTTATGTAGAAGCTGCTTTATGAAAGTTGGTGCTCCTATGTTGCGTGCATATTTGTTTTAGATGGATATTTCTTGTTGATGGATTGAACCTTCTATCATTATGTAGTGTCCTTCTGTATCTTTTTAAACTTTTAATCGCTTAAAGGGTATTTTGTCTGAAGTTAAGATCGTGACTCCTGTGTCCAAGATTATCCTGCCTGCCTGCGTGGGGCTTCTGTTGCCTGCTCGGAGGCAGGCAGCCATCTTGTTCCTGTCCGGCCCCACCCCCTCTGGGGCGAGCAGATGAGATAGCACCACCTGCTGGCAATTCAAGGTAACAACACCGAAACGGGAGAAACAAGCTTGATAAAGACATAGACCGAACTTCAGAACCGAGGTTAATCAGAACTGCCTTTCACAGCTGATCAGGGGAACTGACCCTAACTGCAAACTAATTTACCAGCTTGAAAAGAAAACTAGAAATCAGACCTGAAAGGACATTGGACTTAAATGAAATGTCTCAGAGTGTGCTTCATTGATTCTATTAGTTTAATGACTTAATTCTATTCCTACTGTATTGTTCCCCTTTTTTCTCTTCCTTTTCCTTTTGTTCTCTTTTCTTCTGTCTGTAAACCATGTCTTTGTATAGAGGAACAGCACACTAATAAGGTGGTTGGATAGCTGGTATGTTAGCATCACTATATGTGTTATGTTTGTTTGTATGAGAGTTGGTTCGACTGTAGCTGTGGTCTATCGTTTTTATCTGTTTCAGTATAGGCCTCTCTCTCTATTTGTTGGCACACTCGTTAGTTTCCTCCCTTATTCCTCTATCTCTCCACTCCCCTCTTCAACCCACTATCTGCTCCATTCTCTCCCCTCTGCTAACCACATTTTATTTCAGGGAGTAAACCTACAGCCCCACTACACGGACAGATTCCAGGGCAGTGGGAAGTGGGTTCCACATTATCCACATGCCTGTCAGCGAATACCAGGACCTGCAGACAGATTTTGAATCACAGCTCTCCCCTTAAATACATCTCAAAACTGCAAAAAGGACCACCTCCAACTTACAGTGCAACTTCAGAATTGAACAAAGTAAGAGGACATACATAAAGAATGGGAGATTGAACAAACAGAAGTAAAACCAATCCCTTTACCCCTGAATAACAAAATTAAAGAAGACGGTGACGTGGAGGGAAGGAGGAAGTAGGGAGGTGGAAAAACCGCACAAATGAAGAAAAACCAAAAGAAGAATATAGGTCTTACACAGACCCCTGGGAAATCAGACAATGAGAAAACAGATTCTAGAACACAGACAATGAAGAGTCCCCAGAATGACTGGCTACATGCAACAAACCCAGACATCAAGACATTAATGGAGAGAATTTAAAAAATTGAGGAGAGACAAGAGGAAAATAGGAAGGAGCTGTTGTCAGAAATGACAGCAGTAAAGAATACTGTGATGGAAATGAACAACGGACTAATAAGTATGGAAAGCAGAATCAGCCAAGCAGAAGAAAGAATCTCAGACTCGAAGACCAAAACACAGAACTAACCCAAACTGTCAAAAGCATAGAAAAGAAGCTCAAAAAGACAGAACAAAACCTGCAAGAGATGAATGATCACTTCAAGAGACCAAACCTAAGAATAATTGGGCTTCCTGAGGCAGAAAGAGAAACAGAAGCCACACTGGAACAAACATTTCATGAAATCATTCAAGAAAACTTCCCTCATCTCATTAAGATGAAAAAATTCAAACACAAGAGATTCAGAGAACCCCTGCAAGACAACAAACGAGAAGACCAACTCCCAGACACATAATAATTCGCGTAAACAAAGTAGCTATGAAAGGAAAAATCCTAAAGGCAGCAAGAGAAAAAGGCCAGACTAACTACCAGGAAAAACCAATTCGAATAGCAGCAGATTTATCCACAGAAACCCTTCAGGCCAGGAGAGCCTGGAGCCCGATCTTCAAAGTACTAAAAGTGAAACAATTTCAACCAAGAATAACCTACCCAGCCAAACTAAGCTTCATTAGTGAGGGAGAATTGAAATCTTTTACAGACATCCAATCCCTAAGAACCTACGCTGCCACCAGACCACCGCTACAAGAAACACTTAAGAAAGTACTGAACACAGAAGAAAAAGAAAAAAGAACATCAGCATTTTTCACAAGAATACAGGCAAAAGATGAAAAACACACCTGAACCAACTCCAAAACCCAAAGAAAGAAAACAAATAAACAGGCACAACTCTGTAAGAACCTTATCACAGGGATCAATTCTTGCATTTCAATTATTAGCCTAAATGTGAACGGACTAAATGCACCACTGAAAAGACATAGATTGGCAAAATGGATAAAATATCATCAGGCAACAATCTATTGCCTTCAAGAGACTCACCTCACTAGAAAGGACACCCACAGACTCAAAGTAAGAGGATGGGAAACAAACTTCCAGGTGAACAGAATACAAAACGAAGGAGGAGTAGCCATCTTAATTTCAGACAAAATATCCTTCAAACTATTAAAAATCAAAAAAAATACAGAAGGCACTACATAATGATAAAAGGTTCAATCCATCAACAAGAAATATCTATCCTAAACATATATGCACCCAACATAGGTACGCCAACATTCATAAAGCAACTTCTTGGAAAACTAAAGAAGGATATTGACTCTAACACTATCATAACCGGGGACTTTAATACCCCACTCACAACCCTAGACAGATCATCAGGACAAAAAATCAGCAAGGAGATCCGGAACCTCAATGTGACTTTGGACCAAATGGACTTAATTGATACCTACAGAAGACTCCATCCAAAGACCACAGAACACACATTCTACTCATCACCACATGGAACATATTCTAATATCGACCACATACTCAGCCATAAATCAAGTATAAGCAAATTTAAAAGGACCGAAATTCTACCAAACACCTCTTGGACCACAGTGGAATAAAAATAAACATTGACACCAACAAAGTCCCCCCAAAACCCACAAAGACATGGACACTAAACAGCATGATGCTAAACAACTCCTGGGTCAATGATGAAATCAAAACAGGGATCAAAAGATACCTGGAAACAAATGAAAATGAAGAAACATCTGACCAAAACCTCTGGGATGCCCTGAAAGCTGTAGTAAGAGGGGAATTTATATCCCTACAAACACACATGAAGAAAATGGAAGGAACAGAAATTCACAACCTAACAAGCCACCTAAAGAAGCTGGAAAAGCAAGACCACAAAAACCCCAATTTCAGCAGAAGAATCCAGATCACCAAAATAAAAGCCCAAATCCAGGACATAGAAGACAAAAAGATAATACAAAAAAATCAATGAAATAAAAAGCTGGTTCTTCAAAAGGGTAAACAAGATTGATGGTCCCCTAGCTAGACTGACCAAGAAAAAATGAGAAAAAAAAAACAAATAAGCATAATCAGAAACACAAAAGATGAAGTCACATCTGACCCTGAAGAAATACAAAAGATCATTAGAGACTACTACGTACACTTGTATGGAAACATACTTGAAAACCACAAGGAAATGGAGGACTTTCTGACATCACACAACCTACTTAGGTTGGAACAAGAAGAAATTGAGACCCTAAATAGACCAATTACAATCAAGAAAATCGACTACGTAATAAGAAAACTTGCTACCAAAAAAAGCCCTGGTCCAGATGACTTTCCAGCAGAATTCTACAAGACATTCAAGGAGGAGCTAATACCAATCCTACTGAAGGTATTCCAGGCGATTGAAAAAGATGGAACTCTCCCCAAATCATTTTATGCAGCCAACATCACATTGATACCCAAGCCAGGTAAAGATCCAACAAAGAAAGAGAACTACAGGCCAATATCTTTGATGAACATAGATGCTAAAATTCTCAACAAAATCCTAGCAAACAGGATTCAGCAATACATCTCAAAAATCATCCACCATGACCAAGTAGGCTTCATTCCTGGCATGCAAGGCTGATTCAACATTCGTAAAACCATAAATGTAATTAAATTCATCAACAGATGTCAAAACAAAAACCACATGATCATATCATTAGATGCAGAAAAAGCTTTTGATAAAATCCAGCACCCCTTCTTGATAAAAACCCTTGAACATCTAGGCATACGGGGAACATACCTCAAAATAGTAAAAGCCATCTACGAGAAACCCACAGCCAGCATACTCCTAAATGGACAAAAATTGGAACCAATTCCCCTGAAAACTGGAACTAGACAAGGATGCCCACTCTCTCCCCTCCTGTTCAGCATAGTATTGGAAGTCCTGGCTAGAGCAACGAGAGAAGAGGAGGCAATCAGAGGTATTCAAATAGGAAAAGAGGAAGTCAAGTTATCTCTCTATGCAGATGATATGATGGTGTACCTTCAAAACCCAAGAGAATCTGTCAAAGGCCTCCTTACATTGATAAAAGCCTTTGGCAAAGTCTCAGGATACAAAAAAAATGTACAAAAGACAATTGCATTTCTCTACACCAATAATAAACAAACAGAAACCCAAATTAAAAAAACAATTCCATTCACAATAGCCACAAAAAAATGAAATACCTTGGCATCTTCCTAACCAGAGATGTGAAAGACCTTTACAATGAAAATTACAAAACACTGCTCAAAGAAATCAAAGCTGACATGAACAAGTGGAAATATATCCCATGCTCATGGATCGGAAGAATCAACATTGTGAAGATGTCCATCTTACCTAAGGTAATCTACAAATTCAATGCAATACCCATTAAATTACCAACAACATTCTTCTCAGACCTAGAAAAAACAACTCAGGAATTCATATGGAAACACAAACGTCCAAGAATAGCCAGAACAATCCTCAACAAAAAAAACAAGGCATGTGGTATCACAATACCAGACTTCAAACTTTACTATAAAGCTACAATCATCAAAACAGCTTGGTATTGGTACAAGAACAGGCATATAGATCAATGGAACAGAATTGAGATTCCAAAAGCAAAACCTCAATTCCTCAACCAACTCATCTTCGACAAAGCCCCCACCACCTACCAATGGGGAGAGGAGAACCTATTCAGTAAATGGTGCTGGGAAAACTGGCTGACCACATGCGGAAGATTGAAACAGGACCCCTATCTATCCCCATGCACAAAGGTTAACTCCAAATGGATCAGAGACCTAAATGTAAAACCTCAAACCATAAGAACATTAGAAAAGGAAGGAAATACTCTCATGGAAATCGGAACTGGCATCCTATTCCTGTACAAAACCCGAAACCCACAGGACTTAAGAGAGAAGATAGACAAATGGGACCTTATTAAACTTACAAGCTTCTGCAAAGCCAAAGAAACCATCAAGAGAGCAGGGAGACAGCCTACAGACTGGGAAAAAGTATTTGCCAACTCTAGGTCTGACAAAGGCTTAACATCCTGGATCTACAAGGAACTGAAACGTAATGAAAAGAAGAAAACAAACAACCCCATTTTAAAATGGGCAAAAGATATGAACAGACACTTCACAAAAGAAGACATTCGAGCAGCCAAAACACATGAAGAAATGCTCAACCTCACTAATCATCAGGGAGATGCAAATCAAAACCACACTAACATACCACCTAACTCCAGTCAGAATGGCAATTATCAACAACTCAAAAAATAACAGCTGCTGGAGAGGCTGTGGTGAAAAGGGAACACTTCTACACTGTTGATGGGAGTGTAAGCTAGTGCAACCTCTGTGGAATGCAGTGTGGCGATTCCTGAAAGCTCTAAAAATTGACCTTCCATATGACCCTGCATTCCCCCTACTGGGAATATACCCTGAAGAACACAAATCACTCTATAAAAAAGATACCTGCACACGTATGTTTATCGCAGTGTTGTTCACAATAGCAAGAACCTGGAAACAACCATGCTGCCCATCAAAAGAGGACTGGATTTAAAAATGTGGTACATATACATGATGGAATACTATGCAGCCATGAAAAAGAACAAAATCATGAATATCGCAGCAACCTGGATGGAACTAGAGTCTATAATACTGAGTGAACTCTCACAGAAACAAAGATCAGAATATCACATGTTC
Organism: Cephalopachus bancanus; assembly: GCA_027257055.1. Lineage (NCBI taxonomy): Eukaryota > Metazoa > Chordata > Mammalia > Primates > Tarsiidae > Cephalopachus > Cephalopachus bancanus. The sequence goes on from JAPVLO010000945.1 coordinate 446,780, forward strand.
TCACTCATATAATGACCTGGACATCCAATGTAATACTATAAGAAAATGACTGACGGTACTGGGAAATTATGGGGGGAGAGGGGATGGGATTAACAGTAGCTAATATCTATCTGGGACTGGGAAAACACCTCTTATCAACAGGGTGCCTGAATGAAACATAATTGTACACCTAACCCCTAACTGTACCCCACAAAACGATAATTAAAAATACTGATTAATTATAAAAAAAGAAAGTGCAAAATTCCTCAAAATAAATCCTACAATTAAAATAAATCTAAAAAAATAAATAAATAAACATCAACACCAACAAGGTCCCCCAAAACCCAGAAAGACATGGACACTAAACAGCATGATGCTAAACAACTCCTGGGTCAACAATGAAATCAAAACAGAGATTAAAAGATACCTGGAAACAAATGAAAATGAAGAGAGACATCTTACCAAAATCTCTGGGATGCCATGAAAGCTGTAGTAAGAGAGGAATTCATATCTCTACAAACGCACATGAAGAAAATGGAAGGATCACAAATTAACAGTCTAACAAGCCACCTAAGGAAGCTGGAAGCAAGACCACCAAAACCCCAATTTCAGCAGAAGAATCCAGATCACCAAAATAAAAGCCCAAATCCAGGACATAGAAAACAAAAAGACAATACAAAAAAATCAATGAAACAAAAAGCTGTTTCTTCAAAAGGATAAGCAAGATCGATGGTCCTCTAGCTAGACTAAGAAAAAGAGAGAAAAAGCCCAAATAAACACAATAAGAAATACAAAAGATGAAGTCACATCTGACCCTGAAGAAATACAAAAAATCATTAGAGACTACTATGTGCACTTGTATAGCAACAAACTTGAAAACCTTAAGGAAATAGAGGACTTTCTGACACCACACAATCTGCCTAGGTAGGAACAAGAAGAAATCGAGACCCTAAATACCAATAACAATCAAGGAAATGACTACATAATAAGAAAACTACCTACAAAACAAAGCCCTGGACCAGATGGCTTTCCAGCAGAATTCTACAAGATATTTAAGGAGGAGCTGATACTAATCCTACTGAAGGTATTTCAGGCGATTGAGAAAGTTGGAATTCTCCCCAAATCATTTTATGAAGCTGACATCCAAGCCAGATAAAGATACCCAAGCCAGGTAAAGACCCAACAAAGAAAGAGAACTACAGGCCAATATCCTTGATGAACATAGATGCTAAAATACTCAACAAGATCCTAGCAAACTGGATTCAACAACACATCTCAAAAATCATCCATCATGAACAATAGGCTTCATCCCTGGGATGCAAGACTGGTTCAACATTCATAAAACCATAAATGTAATTAAGTATGTCAACAGATGTCAAAACAAAAACCACATGATTATATCATTAGATGCAGAAAAAGCTTTGATAAAATCCAGCACCCCTTCTGACAAAAACCCTCGAACATCTAGGCATACATGGAGCATACCTCAAAATAGTAAAAGCCATCTATAAGAAACCCACAGCCAGCATACTCCTAAACAGATAAAAATTGGAACCATTTCCCCTGAAAACTGGAACAAGACAAGGATGTCCACTTTCACCCCTCTGTTCAACATACTATTGGAAGTCCTGTCTCGAGCATTCAGAGAAGAGAAGGCCATCAGGGGTATCCAAATAGGAAAAGAGGAAGTCAAGTTATCTCTCTTTGCAGATGACATAATCGTATACCTGGAAAACCCAAGAGAATCTGTCAAAAACATCCTTATACTGATAAAAGGCTTTGGCAAAGTCACAGGGTATAAAATAAATGTGCAAAAGAAAATCACATTTCTTTACACCAATAATAAACAAACAGAAACCCAAATAAAAAGCACAATTCCATTCACAAAAGCCACAAAAAAATGAAATACCTTGGCATCTTCCTAACCAGAGACGTGAAAGACCTTTATGATGAAAACTACAAAACACTGCTCTAAGAAATCCAAGATGACACAAGCAAGTGGAAAAATATCCCATGCTCATGGACTGGAAGAATCAGCATTGTGAAGATGTCCATCCTACCTAAGGCAATCTACAGATTTAATGCAATGCCATCAAATTACCAGCAACATTGTTCTCAGACCTAGAAAAAACAATACAGGAATTCACATGGAAACACAAATGACCAAGAATAACCAGAACAATCCTCAGGAAAAAAAACAAAGCAGGAGGTATCATGTTACCAGACTTCAAACTTTAAAGCTACAATAATCAAAACAGCTTGGTATTGGTACAGGAACAGGCATATAAACCAATGGAATAGAATTGAGATTCCAGAAGCAAAACCTCAATTTCTCAGCCAACTCATCTTTGACAAAGCCTCCACCACCTACCATTGGGGAGAGGAGAACCTATTCAGTAAATGGTGCTGGGAAAACTGGATGACCACGTGCTGAAGACTCAAACAAGACCCCTATCTATCCCCATACACAAAAATTAACTCTAAAGGGATCAGAGACCTAAATGTAAAACCTCAAACCATAAAAACCTTAGAAAATGCAAGACACACCCTTATGGAAATTGGAACTGGCATCCAATTCCTGAATAATACCCAAAATGCACGGGCCATAAGAGATAAGATAGACAAGTGGGACCTCATCAAACTGACAAACTTCTGCAAAGCCAAAGAAACCATCAAGAGAGCAGGGAGACAGCCCACAGACTGAGAAAAAGTATTTGCCAACTCCAGGTCTGACAAAGGCCTAACATACAAGGAACTCAAATGCGCTGAAAAGAAAAAACAAACAACCCCATTACAAAGTGGGCAAAAGATATGAGCAGACACTTCTCAAAGGAAGACATCCAAACGGCCAATAGACACATGAATAAATGTTCAACCTCACTAATCATCAAGGAGATGCAAATTAAAACTACACTGAGATACCACCTAACTCCAGTCAGAATGGCCATGATCAATAATTCAAAAAATAACTGATGGCAGAGAGGGTGTGGTGAAAAGGGAACACTTCTACACTGTTGGTGGGAGTGTAAACTAGTGCAACCTCTGTGGAAAGCAGTGTAGCGATTTCTAAAAGCTCTAAATATCAACCTCTCATATGACCCCTCAATCCCCCTACTGGGAATATACCCTGAAGAACTCAAATCACTCTATCAAAAAGATACCTGCCCACGTATGCTTATCGCAGCATTGTTCACAATAGCAAGAACCTGGAACCAACCATGCTGTCCATCAAAAGAGGACTGGATTTTAAAAATATGGTACATATACACGATGGAATACTATGCAGCCATAAAAAAGAACAAAATCATGAATTTCGCAGCAACCTGGATGGAACTAGAGTCTATAATACTGAGTGATCTCTCACAGAAACAAAGATCTGAGTATCACATGTTCTCACTCATGTAGTGTACCTTGAATATCTATCATAATACTACAAGAAAAGGACTGACAGTGGTAGGAAACTATGGAGGGTTAGGGAGGGGAAGGGAGGTGGGACTAACAGTATTCAATATCTGCCTGGGGACAGGGAGACTCCCCTTATCAACAAGGGTGCCTGAACGATGCACATTTGTATACCTAACCCTTAACTGTACCCCACAATTTTATAATTTAAAAAATGTTTAAAAAAAAAGAAGGTGTATGTCAGCAGGATTAAGGAACTTTAACCATGTAGACATACTGTAAATAAATCTCAAGTATAAAAACTGAAAAAAAGAAAGAAAATACACCTGCATTTTTATGTTTATTGCAGCACTCTTCAGTATAGCAAAAATATGAAATGAACCTAGATGCCTATCAACAATGGATTGGAAAGGAAAATATGGTAACATATACATGAGAAACTACACAGCCATAAATAATAATAAAATCATGTTCTTTACAGCAATGTGAATGTAGATAGAGGTCATTATTACAAGCAAATTAACACAGAAACACAAACAAATACAAGATGTTCTCACTTACATGTAAAATGGAGGCAAGACACAGGGTACACACAGGCATAAGGTTAGGAACAACAGACACAAGACTCCTAAGGTGGTGAGGGAGAAATAGGGAAGTGTTGAAAACTACCCATTGGGTACCATGCTCACCACTGGGGCAATGGGTTCAGTAGAAGCCCAAATTTCACCATCATGCAATATACCCATGTAACAAACGTGCACATGGACCCCTGAATTCAAAATAAAGCATTCTTTAAAAGATTAGCCTTCCCCTGAGAACACTCCCCCAACACACACACATATGCATGCATGTACAGGCACATGCACTCACACATGCACACACTCTTCTTACCAGATCTAGGGAAGCTCACTAGAATTACATCATCATCTCTCACCAAAAATTCTCAGGCAAAGCTCATGGTCTCTGGAGTAGTAACGAGGGAATGCATCCAGATCCCCACAAACCAGAAGAATTCAGCGGTCATCTTGACACTGTCCTGTAGGATTTTTCAGTGAAGCTTCAGGGTCGACAGGTTTAAGTCATAATGTTGCATAAAATTCCATTTAACTCAGGCAGAGAAGAAGGCTGGACAGCCAAATTACTAATCCAAAACAAAGTCCAATCCTCTGAAGCTCATAAGGGAAGTTCTTACCAAAGAGTGGGCAAGCAGGTGGAGCTTGACACAGAGTCAAAACTTGGACTTATGTATGAATAAGCCTTGGAAAATTGGAAGAAGATGACGTCCAAACTAGTAAACTGGAGTGTGGAGAACTGGGCCAAAGCAGAGAAGAGTAGCTGATGGGGGAAAAACAGTCAGTGCTTTCAGTGAGAGAAAATCAGTGTCCAAATGGCAGAGGGATGCCCTCGTGTCCTTCCCCAGGTCAGTGACCCTGACAGAACTTCACTGATTTCCTGTCTCCCCTGATCCTGACTGTTTTGTTTCAGCCAAAGCCCCATGTGATATTTCCAGCACAGTAAGAGGAGACCCAAGTCAAAGGGGTTTACTGTTATTTCACCTAAGATGTGTTATCAACTCTGAGTTGTATAACGTTAGAAGGAGTTTGCTCTCAGTCTTGTGATGAAATGATAATCTGGAATAACATCAAACTCTGGTCCTTCTTGGAACCTGTCAAGAGTTTTGGGGTGTGGATAACACCCGGCCTAAAATCTAAGAAGAGACATTGTGGGACAGAGAGAATGTGAATCTTCCATGGCCTGGGTTGCTTAAGTCAGACTTCTTCAAACGAGTTCATCTAGAACAGCTTCCAAACCAGTGGAGGCAGTTGTCTTGTATACTCTAGAAATCTCTTGTATTTTTTCATGATCTGTTGTAACATCATCTCATTGTGTTTATTCGAATTTTTTCTCTACTTTTCTGTCCATCTCACCAAAGGTCTGTCAATCTCTTTTAGCCCTTGAAAGGACCAACTTTTCAACTCATTGTTCCTTCATATGAATTTTTGGTCTCAGTTGCAAGTTGTTTCAGCTCTGACTTTAGTCATTTTTTTTTTTCAGCTAACTTTGGGTTGAGTTTGTTCTTGTTTCTCCTGCTGCCTTAGGTGTGACATTAGACTACTTCCTATTTTCTGGATGTGGAGATGTAATGCTCTCAAGGTCCTTCTCAGCACAGCTTCACATTCCAGAGGTTTTGGTATGTTGTGTCTTTCTTTTCATTCATTTCTAGAAATCTTTTTATTTTTGTCTTGATCTCAGTGTTTACTCATAAATTGTTCAGATACATTTGTCTATTTTTTATGTATTTTTGTGTTTTTGAGGGTCCCTCTTGTTTTTGAGATATATTTTTATTCTTCTGTGGAGTGAGAAGATACTTGGTATCATATCAATTTTTTTGAAGCATACACAGGCTTGATTTATGACCAAGTATGTGGTTTCATGTGTGGATTAGACAACTATGCATTGGGGTTTGTTGGGTGGAGTGTTTTGTAGCTGTCTATCAAATCTAATTGGTCAAGTGTCAAGTTTAAGTCCCAGATGTCTTTGTTGGTTTTCTGCCTTAATGATGTGTCAACAGTCATTAATGGGGGTGTTGAAGTCCCCCAGTACTATTATATGGCCACTTTTTTTTTTTTTTGAGTTGGAGTCTCACTCTGTCACCCAGACTGGAGTGCAGTGGCCACTCCCGACCACCGCAGTCTCGACCTGCTGGGCTCCGGCGATCCTTCCGCCTCAGCCTTCCAAGTAGCCGGAATTACAGGCATGCGCTACCATGCCCGGCTGATTTTTTGATTTATTGTAGAGATGAGGTCTCGCTGCCCAGGCGGGTCTCAAACCCACGGGCTCAGGCAATCCACTCACCTCAGCCTCCCAAAGGCACGGGATAACAAGCTGAGCCACCGAGCCGGCTTATGGCTACTCTTGATTAGCAATTGTTTTATAAATCTGGGTGCTCCTATGTTGGTGTATCTACATTCAAGGTGGATATTTCTTGTCATCCTTAGCCCTCTTCTTTCCTTTGCATTTTTACTGTGCTCTTCGCTACAGGGCTTGCTTCTGCTACACTTTTAAAGTGGTTAGAAACTTCTTTGGTTTTTACTTATCTCTTTGTAATCAGAGGTCTAATACTCACCAGGTGCCTCTGAGATTTACTGGTTTTAACAACATAAGGTAACAGGCTCCAAAGCCCTCTGAATTCCCTCAACTGTAACTGCTCTGTCAGGTTCGTGGAGAATTGTGGGGTCTGTGTCTCAAAAGGTGAACTCCAGGCCCTCTGTGACATCAAATGGCCTTCGTTTGATGTGGCTGAATGTTCAATGGTTATCTCTAATCCAGAACCTTCCACCTTAACCCAAGGTATGTGCTTTAAAAACCCCTAGTAAAATCCTGAATACAGGAACTGAAAAATCTATGTGCATATTGTAAAAAACTGGTAAATTAGATAAAAAAATTACCTCCTCCTCATCCCAAAACAGAGACTAGGGGGGCTGTGTGGTTATTAATGAGTTTTGTAATTTAAAAATAACACTAGTAAGGTTGCAGGGCTCATCTAGAATTGCACACGTTTTTATTAAACTGCCTATTAGGACAAAATGTAGCCATCAAGATGTAAATTTAAATAATAATAAGTTTGTTACTGTTTCATATCCAAAATTTTTAAATAAAGATTACTAAATCTAAATTTGTTTGATTATGTTTGCATGTATGTTAAATCCAGTATGCTACCAAATTGGTTTGTAAGTAAATAAGTGCTCATAAAATGCTTTTCAAGTTCATGTAAGTTGGTAATAATATAAAAAAATTTTTTTTAATTGTCAACATACATGGTCATCTAAGTATACTGATGGTTTTGTGATGTTTGTGTTAAATCCTAGATTGTAAGTATCAAAATGTAATTAAAATGTTATAGAACCATAAGACTGGTGGTTTAGAATGGGTCATTCTTGTAACAATTACTTATATAACTACATTGTTGTGGGAATAACTAATTTAAGATGATTGATTCCAAGCAGCTGGCCTTAAAAATAAATAAAATAAACATTTTATTAATAATTTACAAAGTAGGGGAGTGCTCATGTATTTGGCTTTAAGGTTAAATCATCTGTTATGCCTAATTAGCAACCTCAGGTCATTGTTTTGGGTTATTCCCCTGCAGGTTGTTGAATTGTGGTCTCGGTTGTGTTGTCCACACTGTGAATTTGGAACTACAATTTACAATTTAATAATTTACACAGGTTTTTAACACCTTTGGGCAGACTGCATGAACGAGTAATAATCTGTTCTTATTCATTTACTGAAAGGATGGGTCATTGTACATCCCTGTGGTCTGTTCACTTTATAAAAATTTACATAAAAGATAGTAAGTAACAGTTTCATATATATAACCTGTTTTTTTTTTAAGTTTTAAGGTTTTGTTAACCAAAACAAATCAGTGCCAGCCTAGAGGGCAGCAGAACCAGAGGGCCAAAAAAACACCCCAATTGAAAGTCGCAATTGGCAACCAAAAATCCAGACACCCATAAACGCCTGGTAACAACAAACCTGCTAAGGGGATGGTGTCCATTGCTTATGGTTACAGTCTGTAAGGGCACTGGAAATGTAGTTGCCCTCAAAGGCGTAACATCGTGGACCTTGTCCACAATGCAGGCCAAATAGCCATGGGGGGAACACTTGGCTCACAAATGGTGGCCACATAGGGAGACCTGAAAACCTGCTAAACTGCCTGGCACTGGTTCACCATCACCCCAACAACCCCCCAGATAAATAGGGCACTGGAACCCAAATTAAGTTCAAGTTAACACAGGTGCCTTTTAGTTCTGGTCATCCATGCTGACATAGCCAGATTGAATCTTAAAATTATTAATCTGGGAGGGTGCTAGGATGGTGACGGCATAGGTGGACTTGTGAGATTCTCTGAACGTGAGTTCCCAAAAAAGACTCTTACTTTTCTCCCCCCCATCCCCCAGGCCACCACCAGCTGCGCTGGTCTGAGGCCCGGTGACCTTTGGTCCCACGCAGGGCCGGATAGTGTGGCCCCCTGCTGCTGCTGTTCCACCTCATGCGTGGGAGTCTTGGGTCTCAGCTCGCTCCCTAGGTACATTGTCTCTCGCCCGGCACCCAGCACCAAGCTGCCGGTCACTCAGGGAGGCTCTGGGTGCCCGCCCCTCAGAGACACCGGTCCCATTCCTGGCTGAAGTACCCTGTGGGGGGCCCAGGGCCACTCTCGCCACTCATCACCTGCCTGTTGGAGCTTTGGAGCTCTGGAGCTCCGGACCCACCCTTGTTGAGGCACTCAGCATGTGACCCCATGCTTGGGGACCCAGACAAGCGGAGAGAAATGGATCTACGAAAGAGAATCTGCCTCTGCCATTCTCCAGGCAGAGATTTCCATTGCCCCACCCACCTATCAACAACCCCCACCTCGGTTCCTAAGGTAACGTCACTAAACAGGAGACAAAGCCCCACTCCCATGCCGAATCAGACAAAAGCAACTCCCAGGCAGCCAAACCCAAACTGTGAGTAAATCTAGCTGCCTGCAACGAAAAACAAAGGGGAGAGGCCAGAGATCAGAGCTGAAGTGATTTTAGTCTGATCTCTTATTGTGACTTATGATTTTATCATTTTGACTGGTTATTTTGATCACTTTTGTTGTTTGCCTTCTGTCCTACACTGATTCATGATTATATTGGTCTGTCTCTGCGTAGCTATCAGTATTCTTTAGGGAATCTCTTGCATGTCTTTTTTCACTTCTTTCCGGTCTTGTGTCTGTTTCTCACCTGATAGTTGGTATGTATGTCTGTTTTCCCTCTCGCTCTTCTCTCCCTCTAACTTCCTATTGACCCCCCTTCCTTCATTATTTTCCTCTTTTATACCCCCATTTTAATCTAGGGACCAAGACTACATACTGCTACATGGACAGATTGTAAGGCAGAGGGAAATAGGTTCCAGTGTGCTCATACACCTGTTCGTGGATGCTAGAATCAGCATTACATTCTGAACCACAGCTTCCCCCTCAATTAACCTCAAAACTGCAAAAAAGTACAGTCTGCAGCCCACACTCCAACCTCAAAAGTGAACAAAGCTAGAAGACCCTCATAAGGAAGAACAGGATATTCCAGAATTGAAACAAAAGCAACCCCACCATCCTCAAAAGCAGAATTAAAGAAGGGGAGGGAAAGGGGGAAAGAGAGAAAAATCTACACAAATGAAGAAAAACCAAAAGAAGAGTATGGATCTCTCCCAGACTCCTGGGAGGGCAGACACTGAGAAAACTGACTTCAAAATGAAAACAATGAGGAGCCCCCAAAATGAAGGGTCTCAAACTATAAGCCTAGACATCAAGACATTAATGGAAAGATTAAAAAGAATTGAGGAGACACAAGAAGAAGCTAGGAAGGAGCTGATATCTCAGTTAACAGTAATAAAGAATACTGTGAATGAAATAAATAACAAACTGATAAGCATGGAAAGCAAAACAACCCAAGCAGAAGAAAAAAATCTCAGAGCTTGAGGACCAAAATATAGAACTAACTAAATATGCTCAAAAAGACAGAACAAAACCTTCAAGAGATGAGCGATTACTTCAAGAGACCCAACCTAAGAGTAATTGGCCTTCCTGAGGCAAAAAGAGAGACAGAGACCACACTGGAACAAACTTTCCATGAGATCATTCAAGAAAACTTCCCTTATCTAACCAATGATGCAAAAATTCAAACACAAGAGATTCAGAGAATTCCTGCAAGACAACAAATGGGAATACCAACTCCTAGACACATAATAATTTGCCTAAACAAAGTAGGTATAAAAGAAAAAATCCTAAAGGCAGCAAGAGAAAAAGGCCAGATCACCTACCATGGAAGACCAATCAGAATAGTGGCAGATTTATCTACAGAAACCCTGCAGGTTAGGAGAGCTTGGAGTCCTATCTTCCAAGTCCTAAAAGATAAACAATTTCAACCAAGAATAACCTACCTGGCCAAGCTAAGCTTCATGAACGAGGGAGAATTAAAATTTTTCCCAGATATCCAATCCCTAAGAACTTACGCTGCCACCAAACCACCTCTACATGAAACACTTAAGAAAGTAATAAACACAGAAGAAAAGGGAAAAAGAACACTTTTCTTCACAAGAGTACAGGAAAATGAATAAAATATGTATGAACCAACCCCAAAACCAAAAGAAAGACAAAAAACCAAGTGAAGAACAACAACTCTATAAGAATTCTATGATAGGAATGAACTCTCACATTTCAATAATTAGTCTGAATGTGAATGGACTAAATGCACCACTGAAAAGACATAGAATGGCAAAATGGATAAAATATCACCAGGGCACAATATACTGCCTTCAAGTGACCCATCTCACTAGAAAGGACATACACAGACTCAAAGTAAGAGGATGGGAAACAAATTTTCAGGTGAATGGAACACAAAAGAAAATAGGAGTTGCGATTCTAATTTCAGACAAAATACCATTTAAGCTATCAAAAATTCATAAAGACACAGAGGGCCACTACATGATGATAAAAGGTTCACTCCATCAACATGAAATATCTATCCTAAACATATATTCACCCAACATAGGTGCACCAACTTTCATAAAGCAACTTCTAGGAAAACTAAAGAAAGATATTGACTCTAACACCATCATAACTGGGGACTTTAATACCCCACTCATAACCCTAGACATATCATCAGGACAAAAAATCAGCAAGGAGATCCGGAACCTCAATGTGACTCTGGATCAAATGGACTTAAGTGATATCTAGAGAACACTCCATCCAAAGACCACAGAATACACATTCTACTCATCACCGCATGGAACGTATTCTAAGATCAACCACATACATGGCCATAAATCAAGCATAATCCAATTTAAAAGGACGAAAATTCTACCATGCACCTTCTCGGACCACAGTGGAATAAAAATAAACATTGACACCAACAAGGTCCCCCCAAAACCCACAAAGACATGGACACTAAACAGCATGATGCTAAACATCTCCTGGGTCAATGATGAAATCAAAACAGAGATCAAAAGATACCTGGAAACAAATGAAAATGAAGAAACATCTTACCAAATCTCTGGGACGCCTTGAAAGCTGTAGTAAGAGGAGAATTTATATCCCTACAAACACACATGAAGAAAATGGAAGGAACTCAAATTAATAGCCTAACAAGCCACCTAAGGAAGCTGGAAAAGTAAGACCACAAAAACCCTAATTTTAGCAGAAGAATCCAGATCACCAAAATACAAGCCAAAATTCAGGACATAGAAGACAAAAAGATAATACAAAAAATCAATGAAACAACAAGATGGTTCTTCAAAAGGATAAACAAGATTGATGGTCCCCTAGCTACACTGACCAAGAAAAAAAGAGAAAAAAACCCAAATAAGCACAATCAGACACAAAAGATGAAGTCACATCTGACACTGAAGAAATACAAAAGATCATTAGAGACTACTATGTACACTTGTATGGAAACAAACTTGAAAACCCTTGAAATGGAGGACTTTCTGACATCACACAACCTACCTAGGTTGGAACAAGAAGAAATTGAGACCCTAAATAGACCAATAACAATCCAGGAAATCGAATACGTAATAAGAAAACTACCTACAAAAAGAAAGCCCTGGTCCAGATGGCTTTCCAGCAGAATTCTACAAGACATTTAAGGAGGAGCTGGTACCAATCCTACTTAATGTATTCCAGGCAATTGAAAAACATGGAACTCTCCCCAAATCATTTTACAAAGCCAACATCACTTTGATACCCAAGCCAGGTAAAAATCCAACAAAAAAAGAGAATTACAGGCCAATATCTTTGATGAACATAGATGCTAAAATTCTCAACAAGTTCCTAGCAAACCGGATTCAACAATACATCTCAAAAATCATCCATCATGACCAAGTAGGTTTCATAAGTGGGATGCAAGACTGGTTCAACATTCGTAAAACCATAAATGTAATTAAATACATCAACAGATGTCAAAACAAAAACCACATGATTATAGCATTAGATGCAGAAAAAGCTTTTGATAAAATCCAGCACCCCTTCTTGATAAAATCCCTCAAACATCTAGCATACGGGGAACATACCTCAAAATAGTAAAGCCATCTATGAGAAACCCACAGACAGCATACTCCTAAATGGACAATAATTGGAACCATTTCCCTTGAAAACTGGAACAAGACAAGGATGCCCACTCTCACTTCTCCTGTTCAACATAGTATTGGAAGTCATGGCTCGAGCAATCAGAGAAGAGAAGGCAATCAGGGGTATCCAAATAGGAAAAGAGGAAGTCAAGTTATCTCTCTTTGCAGACAATATGATTGTGTACCTTGAAAACCCAAGATAATCTGTCAAAAACCTCCTTACACTGATAAAGGCCTTTGGCAAAGTGTCAGGATACAAAATAAATGTGCAAAAGACAATCGTATTTCTTTACACGAATAATAAACAAACAGAACCCCAAATAAAAACCACAATTCCATTCACAATAGCCACACAAAAAAATGAAATACCTTGGCATCTACCTAACCAGAGACATGAAAGACCTTTACAATGAAAACTACAAAACACTGCTCAAAGAAATCAAAGATGACCCAAACAAGTGGAAAAATAGCCCATGCTCATGGGTTGGAAGAATCAATATCGTGAAGATGTCCATCTTACCTAAGGAAATCTATAGATTCAATGCAATACCCATCAAATTACCAACAACATTCTTCTCAGACCTAGAAAAAACAATACAGAAATTCATATGGAATCACAAACAACCAAGAATAGCCAGAACAATCCTCAGCAAAAAAAAACAAAGTAGGTAGTATCACATTACCAGACTTCAAACTTTACTATAAAGCTACAATTATCAAAACAGCTTGGTATTGGTATAGGAACAGGCATATAGATCAATGGAATAGAATTGAGATTCCAAAAGCAAAACCTCAATTTCTCAACCAACTCATCTTCAACAAAACCTCCACCACCTACCATTGGGGAGAGGAGAACCTATTCAGTAAATGGTGCTGGGGAAACTGGGTGACCACATGCAGAAGATTGAAACAGGGCCCCTATCTATCCCCATACACAAAAATTAACTCCAAATAGATCAGAGACCTAAATGTATAACCTCAAACCATGAGAATCTTAGAAAATGAAGGCCATACCCTCATGTAAATTGGAACTGGCATCCAATTCCTGAACAAAACCCAAAACCCACAGGCCATAGGAGATGAGATAGACAAGTGGGACCTCATTAAACTGACAAACTTCTGCAAAGCCAAAGAAACCATCAAGAGAGCAGGGAGACAGCCTACAGACTGGGAAAAATTATTTGCCAACGTAGGTCTGACAAAGGCCTAACATCTTGGATCTACAAGGAACTCAAACATGCTGAAAAAAAAAACCAAACAACCCCATTATAAAATGGGCAAAATATATGAACAGACACTTCACAAAGGGAGATTTCTGAGCAGCAACCAGAAACATGAAGAAATGTTCAACCTCACTCATCATCAGCGAGTTGCAAATCAAAACCACAGTGAGATACCACCTAACTCCAGTCAGAATGGAAATTATCAACAACTCAAAAAATAACAGCTACTGGAGAGGGTGTGGCAAAAAGGGAACACTTCTACACTGTTGGTGGGAGTGTAAACTAGTGGAACCTCTGTGGAAAGCAATGTGGTGATACCTAAAATCTCTAAATATCAACCTCCCATATGACCCCGCAATCCCCCTACAGGGAATATATCCTGAAGAACTCAAATCACTCTATAAAAAAGATACCTGCACACGTATGTTTATCACAGCATTGTTCACAACACAAGAATCTGGAAGCAACCATGCTGCCCATCAGAAAAGGACTGGATTAAAAAATGTGGTACATATATATGATGGAATACTACACAGCCATGAAAAAGAACAAAATCATGAATTTCGCAGCAACTTGGATCGAACTAGAGTCTATAATACTGAGTGACCTCTCACAGAAACAAAGATCTGAGTATCACATGTTTTCACTCATATAATGGACCTTGAACATCCAATATAATACTATAAGAAAATGACTGACAGTAGTGGGAAACTATGGGGAGGGGAGGGAGATGGGATTAACGGTAGCAAATATCTCTCTGGGGACGGGGAAACACCTCTTGTCAACAAGGGTGCCTGAACGAAACGTATTTGTATACCTAACCCTTAACTGTACCCCACAATATCATAACAAGAAATAAATAAATATTTTTAAAAATTTTAATCTGGCTGAACAAATAACTTGTACAATAATTACTATAATTTTATGTTATAAATTCAGAACTTCTCTCTTTAAAAAGTTGTTTTTGCTTTTCCAGTATTATGTTTGAAACAATCTCCTTGTCATCTTTGTGGCCAGGTGCCATTTGGTTTTAATAAAATGCCAACTATGCCCTCACTCGGCGTTTTGTTGAATCCAAGTGGTATTTGGTTAGTCTCTCTGTTTCCTGTTTATGCCCTTAAAAATAAATAAAAGACAAGACGTCTCCACGACCCACCTCAGCAGGAAGTAGTTACAGAAAATTGACCTTCACCCTGATTCCTAAAATTATAAAATGTTTCCAGGGATAAAAATAGGAAAATAAAAAACAAACCAAAATCAGGATGTTGTCTTCTTAAAAATAAATACTAATCAATTTTGTTAAAGTGTTTCCAGTTTCTCCAACAGGTCCAGGCTGCTGTCCACACTGATGTCCGTGCTGTCTTGCCAATTCCGTCCTTTGCACCTTGTCATCTAGTTCCAGCCCAGAAATCTGGTTTACGTCAAGGAGTCCCAAAACAAAAGGACTAAACTCTGCCTGGAAAGGACCCTACATCGTCATCCTCACCACCCTACTCAAGCATCTGAACTGGGGGGGAAAAACTGAAAATATGCTTCAACTAAACCACAGACTAGCCAGTCAACACACAGCGAAAATGGACAACATGCAGCAGCCACAAAACAACATTCAGCAGCCACAAATGGGGCAAAGGCGCCAGAGCAAATAGGGCATAAATATCAAAAACAGGCCACAGTAACTCCTTTTCCCAGTCCTGTACCTGCTTCTTCTACCATATCTACAATTTTACACCATCCACCCCCTATTCAAATACCCATAAAAATGCTCAGAAGAAAAGCCCATCAGAAAAACCCAACACGTTATCCCAAGCCAGTTTCCCAGGCCCCCGCTTTACCTCCAGGACCTTAGCTGCTACTTGCTGCCAAGATTACCCATGCTATAGGTCCTATAAGCAATATTCTGCTTAATATGTGCAAAAGTCAAACTATGAATACAACAGCCACCACTGTTGGCAACTCTTGCCCAACTAAGTTGCCTAAAATTACATGGACAGTTAAAAAAGAACTGTTCGTAATGAACTTGAATGTCACAGGCAATTTAACATTAATAATAAAATCCAGGTAGCTTTGTCTCCAATTCCTATAATCCAGAAATGCGTTGAGACAAGAAAACTATTCTACAAACTTCTATAAGTTACATTAAAAACCTTAAAAAGGTCAACCATAGCCTGCAGCTCCACATGCAGGCACTAAAACGGCAGGCCCAGAACCATGGTCTATCGGTCCCTTCAACCCCAGGGCTGCACTCCCTGCCTACAACTTCAGCTTCTAATAGCCCCAAGCTGGGGTAGCTGAACGATGCAAAAGGAGGCAGGCCAAACATTACAGCACTTCCTAAGACGCAGGAACCCGCTGAAGACACTCCTCATTCACAATCGTTAACACCGTTTTTTGGAACCCCTCTAAGTCTGCACTCTCTTAGCAACCATTTGGCTAATCCAGAGAACCTCCTCCACCTGGAACCAGAAGTCTTTGAATGAGGATTGTTTAAAGAGGTTGCCCTATTCCCACAACGGGCTACCTCCGACCCCATGGTCTCTCTTCAACATCCCCTACTGGCTCCAACACCAGTAGCTGCCACAATAGCTTCAACATGGAAGAAGAATTGTCACTACTTTGGTCCAACAAAGACTAGGACTGTCTACCAAACGTCAGCCATTGTTACTGGTATAATTAAGCTTCTTCTATTTTTTAGTTTGCCTGATAATTGAAACTGCTTTTTGTTTAAAGGTTTCAAATTACAATGTGACAGCTTTTTATTTTTATTGTAACAGGAGATGAATTTATGGTTTCTGCAGCCCCTGCCAATATTTCGTTTGCTTATTTACTGGTTTTTACAACTTGCATTGTTATTGAAATGTTAAGCAATAAGTTTGTATTATGTATTCTTATTTATCCATATGCTTATAGTAATCCTCCTGGTCTTCTGGCAACTCGTAGGAAACGTGCTGCCCCTTTTACTAGTACCTGCCTTAATCGAGTTGAGCATAGCTAAAATAGCTGCACTGAATCTGTTATAGTCCAACTCCATGACCAAATGAACTCTCTAGCAGAGGTTTTTCTCCAAAATTGTAGGGGCTTGGACTTGCTATTCCTATCTCAAGGAGGGCTTTGTGTCGCCCTTAAAGAAACTTTTTGTATTTATGCAAGCAAATCAGGAATCATTAAAGATACCCTCTGGAAGGTCTGAGAAAACATAGACATCAAAAAGACTTGGATGGTAACAACTCCTGGTTCCAATCTATGTTTAACTGGCCCAAATGAAGCAAGGAGAGGGTTTATAAAGGCAAAAACTGCTGAATAGGCTACATAGCATGGGTGAAATCTACACCCTAAGAAACAAAGCCAAGTACCCTGCTGGCAATAGAGAAAACTTGGTTCATGGTGGTGGAAGCCTCCATAAAACATATTTGTTAAAAAAAAAAAAAACTAAGAATCATAAGTCAGCAAAGAAACACACAGACCAGTCATACTTGTAGGAAGCAGTGTGTTCATGGGGAAAGTAAAAAGCCATACTTAATTTGGAACCACCCATTCCTCTTGTCTATGAGTAAAGGTTAACAGCTTTCACAAAAATCCTTAGTCATAAAAATATATTTTCCAAAATAAAGTTTCCTGTCTGTTACATATATGATGAGAGCTGACTGAAGAGAAACCTTTCCTCATCCATTATTAGAAAGCAAATGTGTAGAAAACAAATCAGCACAGAACCAACACAATTCCAAAAATTAAAAGAAAACCAGAGAGCTACAAGATAACAAATGGCCTCTGGCAACTTCTTAAAAGAAAAAAATTGCCAAGGAGAAGGAGGAAATTCAGTGAATTCTAAATTTACTACTTTATAGAGAACAGCTCCCGATGTACAATAGTTTATTATTTTTTGACTTTATAGTGGGTACATCATCCGTATTCATTCAGTACTAGCCATACTTCATAATTTGAATGTTGATCTTTTCCCAGTCAGCAATTTGCAGTATTGAAGTGTCTGGGCATGTTCAGGGTAGGCTAGACTGAGCTGTGCTGTTTTGTAGGTTGAGCGTGTTAAATGCATTCTTGACATACCATATTATCAAGTTACAGTAAGTTTATAGGGATATAGCCTCATTGTAAGTCAAGGAGCATCTGTAAATCATTAAGCAAGAATTCAAGTCAGGGATGTAAGATGATGAATTAACAAATTTAAAAATATAGAAATAAGCCGGGCTCAGTGGCTCAGCCTGTAATCTCACGCCTTTGGGAGGCTGAGGTGAGTGGATTGCCTGAGCCTGCGGGTTTGAGACCCGCCTGGGCAGCAAGACCTCATCTCTACAATAAATCAAAAAATCAGCCGGGCGTGGTAGTGTGCACCTGTAATTCCAGCTACTCGGAAGGCTGAAGTGGAAGGATCGCCGGAGCCCAGCAGGTCGAGGCTGCGGTGGCCAGCAGCGGCCACTGCACTCAAGTCTGAGTGACAGAGTGAGACTCCAACTCAAAAAATATATATATACAGAAATAAAGACTATATGCTTATTGGACAACAATGATAAAAGTTCCGTTTATGACCAAAACATTTTTTTAAAAGAATGACATACAATCATATTATCTCTGACTTCCCACTAAATTTCTATGACCACATTGAGATCTTTTTAAACATATATGAACCATAGACTTCTCCTTAAAACAATGCAGCAAGGATTGTAAGGTCTGATATTACCCTGATTGTTTTGATTCCAAAATGTAAAATGAGAGGTTGAGGTTTCACTTACTCTGATCTTGGATAAAACGGTTCAAGAATTCCTGAAAAGTCTCTTGCTGGTGTTCTGGAAGAAACCCTTTTATGATATGATAGAGAAGCAGCAACATCTCTTGGATTCCTCATGATATAAATGACCTGAAAGAGAAAGGAAGTTTCTGAACATGCTGTATAAATATTTCTCTCTGTCTGCTCTCCTCTGTTCCAATTTCCTCAGATCCCAAATCCAAACTGCTCATCTTTTTAAACATAGCTGGGATTACAAAGCAGGAGTCTCCACTCTCAATCATTAGTCTTTCAATACAAGCTCCCCTCCCTTACCACCATTCCCTTTACCTTCATTCAAAAATGCTAAATGGATCTTAACCTTGGCAAGTTTAATTAATTGGTACTAGCTACTATGTTATTCTACATGAAAAATTCAGAGCTGACCTCTGAGTTCCCAAGAAGAAATGCTACCATCAGCTAAATATGGCTGCCATAAATGTGGGAGTCGTGAACACAGGAAAACATGCCATGTATTTAAACTAAAATCTAGATTAGCATAAAAATCCAAGGAAGACTCGCCATGTTATGAAATGGGAGAATATTCCCTGAATGTTCTCAAAGAAAGCAACATCCACTCACCTTGACTTTGGAGGTGAAGTAGAACTTAGGAAAGAGTTGAATGGGGAGATGTGAAGTCATAAGGTGTGGTTCATCCTGATTTACTAGAACTTTCTGCCAACGTTTATACTCTACCCATGGAGCCCTGTCATAATTTGGGATTGTTTGAACCCTACTCAGGTCCCCCTTGGAAAGGATCAGACAGAATCTCAATCATCCAGTATGATCCTGATTGTAAAATAAAGGGACACTCTTATTTTCACATGTTACATTAACATTGTGAATATGTTTCATGTATTGAGTGCCCAGGTGTGATATGGTACTGACAAAACTCCAGTCACATAGACCAACAGAACAGAAAAGAAAGCAAATAAATAAGCCTTTGCATATGAATACATGATCTTCAAGAAGATGTCAAAGTACACAACACTGTAATTGTGGTCTCTTCAACAGATGGTGTTGGAATATTGGAATTGCAGAAGAAAAGAGTGCAATTACACTCTTCTCTTACACTGTACCAAAGAAAAACCCAACTTGAAATGAGTTAAAAACATAAGTGTAAGGTTTGGAGGTATAAAATTACTAGAAGAAACCACATGGAGAGTCTTCTGGCATTGGTCTTAGCAACGACTTCCTGGATATGACAATGATGGCACAGGTAACAAAAGCAAGACAAGCTAATGAGTCTTCAACAAACTAAAAAGCTTCTGTGAGGCAGAGGAAACAGTGAACAGAGTCAAAAAGCCACCTGGAAGAATATTTGCCAACCATACACCTGATAAGGGCTTCCTATCCAAATGTATCCGCTGCTACTTAATGCCAAATAATAAATCATTCTATTTAAAAATAAGCAAAGAACTAGAGTAGATTTTTCCAATGAAGACATACAAATGGCCAACAGGCATTAAAAAAGGCAGTCAACATCACTAACCAGGACAATGCAAATCAAAACTACAATGAGGTATGTTAGGATGACTGTGATTTTTTAAAAAATAAGAAAACAAGAAGTGTTGCCCAGGAAAAACTTGGAACACATCAGTGCTCTACCAGTAAACATGTAAAATGGTGCAGCTGCCATGAAAACCAATCATTGGGGATCTTTTAAACATTAAAAATACAACTAATATGATTCTCCCCTCCCATTTCTGAGTATTCATTCAAAATTAAGAAAAACAGGAACTAAGGCATATCTGCACTCCCATATTGTTTTTCACAGAAAACAAATATTGCATGGTTCCATTTACCTGAGGTTCTAAAATGATCAAATTCATGGAATCGGAAAGTAGAAAACTGGTGGTCAGGGATTAAAGTGAGGGAAAAAATAGGAATTGGTGTGCAATGGATAGAGGGTTTCAGTCATATGACATGAAAAATATCTAGAAATCTCCAATACAACAGTGCACATATGTTAACACTATGCTGTGCACTAAAATAAATTTAAATCACACTTTCATGTGATTGTGTTTACCATGATAAAAAGTCATCATCATCATCACTATCTACTGGGTTATACAGGAAGACATTTTCCAATTCAATTTCCTATCAAGAACGGCCTCCTATCACATTACCAGAATTAAAGTTTTACTACAAGGCTACAGAAACCAAAACATCGGTGCTGGTCCCATGACAGGCACAGAGGTCAGTGGAACACAGAGAAGTCAGAAATAAAGCTACTGGCCTACAACCTGCTTATCTTTTAAAAACTGACAAAATTAAACACTGGGGAAAAGACACCTATTCAACAAATGGTGCTGGAAAATCTGGCTAGACGAATGCAGAAGAATGAAGCTGGATGCCTGTCTGTCTCCAAACACAAAAGTTGACTCAAGATGGTTAAGAAACGTAAATGTAAGACCTTAAACTACAAAAGTCGCTGGAGAAAGCTCAGAAAACACTCTGTGAACATCAACCTAGGCAATGAATTCACACACAAGGCTTAAAAGCAAATGTGAAACTAATTAAAAATTTACAAATAGAATATTAATTAGGTCTAAGAACTAAAGGATTTCTGCATAGTAAAAGAAATAATCAACAGAGAAAATAGGAAATCTACAGAATGGGAGAAAATATTAGCAAAACATGCAAAAGGATAACATCCAGAATCTAGAAGAAACTTAAATTAATTGCCAGGAAAGGAAATAACCCAGTTAAAAAGCAAGCAAAGGACATGAACAGACACTTCTCCAAACAAGACATATAGGCAGTCGACAGACATAAGAAAAAGTGTTCAACATCAGTAATGATCAGAGAAGAGCAAACAACAACCAAAATGAGATACCATCTTACACCAATCAGGATGGCAGTTATTATTATTTTTCTTAACAATATCAGACAATTTCCAAGAATAACTGTTATTAATATATCAAAAACTCCACATGCTAGTGAGGCTGCAGAGAAAAGGGAACACTCATACACTGCTGGTGGGAACGCAAGCAGTATAGTCCTTGTGGAAAGTAGCATGGAGATTTCTCAAAGTGTTTAAAGTAGATTTCCCATTTAAACCTGCAATGCCACTACTGGGTATATACCCAAAGGAGCCTAAATTGTTCTTCCAAAATACATCTGTGTTTGTATGTTTACTGCAGCACTCTTCACTACAGCAAAAATACGAAACAAACGTCCGTGCCCATCAACAGTGGATTGGATAAGAAAGTGTGGTACATATATGTACGGGATACTACACAGCCTTGAATAATGAAATAATATCCTTTTCAGCAAAATGGATGCAGCTAGTGGCAATTTTTACAAGCAAATTAACACAAAAAGAATTCAGCACATCTGCACTTATAAGTGGGGGCTAGACACAGGGTTTGCTTGGGCATAAGTTGGGAACAACAGATGTGTGACCCTTAAGGTGGTGAAAAACAGAGGGCCAAATATTTCAACTACCCATTGAGTATTATGCTCATAACTCAGGAGAAACCCAAACCTCAACCATCATGCAATGTACCCATGTAACATACCTACACATGGACCCGTTGATTCTGAAATCCAACATTCTTTAAAAGAATAGCCTCCCCCTGAGAACACACACCAACACATATACATGCATGTACAGGCATATGCACTCACACATGTATACACTCTTCTTACCAGATCTAGGGTAGCTCATTAAAATGACATCATCATCTCTCACCCTAAATTATTCTCAGGCAAAGCACAGGGTCTCCTGATTGATAAAGGCGGAATGCGTCCGGACCCCCTCAAACCAGAAGAATTCAGCAGTCATTGTGACGGAGTGCTCGAGTATTTTTCAGTGAAGCCTCCAAGAATTGAGTTTTAAGTCCTAGCATTATATAAAATGCCTTTTAACTCCACTAGAGTCAAGCAAAGCCCAGGCCTCTGGACTGGACTCATTAAGAGAAAGTGTTCCTCAAGAGGGGTTAAGTAGGTGAAGATTGACAGGGTCAAAGGCTTGGACTTTTGCTTGGATAAGCCTGGAAAAATTAGATGAGAGTGATATCCAGACTAGTAAACAGGAGGGTGGAGAACTGGCCCACACAGAGAAGAGGAGCTGATGGATAAAGAAAAAAATAGTCAGTGCTTTCCGATGAGAGAAAGTCAGGGTCCAAATGGCAGAGGGACACCCTAGTATCCTTCCCCAGGTCAGTGACCCTGGCAGAACCTCACTGATTTCCTGTCTTTGCTGATCCTGACTGCCTTGCTTCAGCCAAGACCCCATGTGATGATGTTTCTAACACAGTAAGAGGAGACCCAGGTCAATGGGGTTTGCTGTTATTTCAACGAAAAGATGTTATTAGCCCTGGGACATATAAAGCTGGAAGGAGTTTGCTCTCAGCCTGGTGATGAAACAAAATGCTGGAATAACTTCAAATTCTGGTCCTCTTGGTACCTGTCAGAGAACTGGGGTTTGGATAAAAATCTAAGGATAAGGAAGGACATGGTGGAAAAGAGGGGATGTGAATTTTCCCTGGCCTGGGTTGCCTCAGTCAGACACCTGTCAGAGAAGGTCATGTAGAACATCCTCCAAACCAGAGAAGGCAGATGTCTATTATACTCTCTGGAAATCTTTTGTATTTTCTCAGGATCTGTTGTAATGTCACCTCATTGCCTTTATTTAAATTGTCTCTTTTTTTGTCAGTCTGGCCAAGAGTCTGTCAATCTTGTTTATCCATTCAAAAGATCCACTTTTTCAATGATCCTTTGTATGGTTTTTAATTTCATGTAGTTCTGGTCTGACTTCGGTGATTTTTTTCTCATCTAACTTTGGGTTGAGTTTGTTCCTGTCTCTCCTGCTCCCTTACATGTGACATTAGACTGCTTCCTTGAGATCGTTCTATTTTCTTGATATGGGGATGTAAAGCTCTCAAGGTCCTTCTCTCAGAACAGCTTCACATACCCGAGATTTTGGCATATTGTATCTTTATGTTCATTTGTTTCTAGGAATCTTCTTATTTTTGTCCTGATGTCCGTGTTTATTCATAAATCATTCAGGCACATGTCTAATTTTCATGTATTGTGTCTTTTTCTGGGTTCCTCTTTTTGTGGTTATTTATTTTTATTATTCTGTGGTGTGAGAAGATTCTTGTTACAATTTCAAAATTTGGAAATTTATACAGGCTTTATATATGACCGAATTTGTGGCAGATCCTAAATGATATTCCATGTGTGGATTAGACAAGCACATAATGGGTTTGCTGGGTGCAGTGTTTTGTAGTTGTCTATTAGATCAAATTCATTGAGTGTCCAATTTAATTCCCAGATGTCTTTGTTGGTTTTCTGCCTTGATGATCTGTCTACAGTAGTGGGGGTGTTGAAGTCCCCTACTACTATTAGGTGGTGTCCTTCATTAACCTATTTTACTTTTATTGGGTTAAAGTCTATTTTATCTGATAGAAGAAATGCAACTCCTACTCTTTTGTGTATTCCATTGGCACGGATGATCTTTCTTCATCTCTACACCTTGAGTCTATGGGTGTCATTAGAAGTGAAATGGGTTGCCTGAAGACAGCAGAGAGATGCATTCTACTTTTTTAAAATTTGATTTGCTACTCTGTGCATTTTAAGGGGCACAGTGATGTCATTAATGTTCAAGTTAACTAGTGATATGTGATGGTTTCTTCCTGCCATGTCATTGTTAAGAAGGTACTTTGTGTTCTAAGCCTGTGGTTGAATTGTATGGCCTGTGAGCTATTTGTTTACATGTGCTTTTGTGTTGGGTGGTGTTTTTGTTTGTTTCCATGTTTAGAACTCCCTTATGCATCTCTTGTAGGGCTGGTCTGGAGATGAGTAATTCCCCTAGCTCTTGGTTGTCTGGAAAGAACTTTAATTCCTCTTCATTTACAAAACTTAGCTTCACAGGGTAAGAAATTCTTGGCTGGCATCGCTTTTCTCCAAGAATGTAAAAAATAGGTCTCCAAGGTCTCCAATCTGTTCTGATTCCTGCTGAGAGGTCTGCTGCTATTCTGGTGGGTGACCCTTGGGAAGTGGTCTCTCTTTTCTCTCTAGCTGCCTGTAAGGTTTCTTCCTTCCATGCTGACCTTGTAGTCAAATGACTATATGCTTTTGGAATGGTCATCTGGTATAGTACCTCACAGGGAATCTCTTAATTTCTTTATCTGCATGGTGGCCACTCTAACAAGGAGGAAAGTTTTCTCGGATAATACCTTAATAGGCTTATTCCAAGTTGTTCTCACTTTCCCCTTTTCCCTCAGGAGTTCAAATCAGCCGTGTATCTGATGTCTTTATACAGTCCCATACCTTTCAAAGACTTTGTTCAATTTAAAATCTTTGTTTTTCTTTATTTTTGTCAGACTGGTTTCATTCAAAGGCTCGATATTCCAGCTCTTAAACTCTCCTGCCTGGTGGAATCTGGTATTAAGGCTTGCGATTGTGCTTTAAAATTCCTGAAGTAAATTCCTCATTTCCAGGATAGGCGGTGGGGCCTGTGTCTGGGCATGGTACCTGGGGCACGCAGAAGCAGCCATCTGTGTGCTCCCTTCCTTACCTGGGTGGCAGGGATGGAGGCGACCTCCTCCTCATTTTCCCTCTGGCTCAGTGGGGAGGAGGACAGGCAGCAGCCAGGACAGTCTCTGCGGTGAGCTCAGCCGTGGGCACCCCTTTGCCAAAGTGATCGGTTGGGGGTGCGGGATCATTCCCCTCCTGGATGGTACCTTCTTTGTGCTTGGCGCTGGAAGCAGGGGCCCATCCTGACCTGGATTCCTGGAGTTTCCTTTCTTCACTGTCGTGAGCGGCGAGATGACAGCTGCATTGTGGGCGGGGCCAGGACAGCTACATTGTAGGCGGAGCCAGGAAACCTACATTTGGGCGGAACCAGGACAGCAGCCTGGAGAGCAGGGCCAGGACAGAGGCATTGTGGGCGGGGCCAGGAAAGCTGCAGTGTGGGCGGGGCCAGGACAGCTGCATTGTGAAGAGGACAATGACTGCCTCCTTGTGGGCGTGGTCTCGACTGCAGCACTGTGGGTGAAGCCGGGACGACCACAAAAGCGTGGCTGGGAGGTGGCCTACAACCTTGCCAACCAACAAAGTGAGCAGGCGCGGATGCAGCATCCTTTTCCACCTGGGCTGGGTTAGGAAGGCATGGATCCCATCTGGCAGGGAGTCCCCGTACTTCCCTTCTCTGCTTGCCAGTGGGCAGGGGCAGCCTCGTGGGTGGTGGCTGGGAGAAGCCTGGCCGGTTCAGTCCCCCAAAGTGATCAGGCGGGGTCAGGGCAGCCATTGCCTTCCTGGCAGGACCTTTCCTCTCGGTTTTCCTGGGCTCCCCACGCCCTGCCTGGTCAGAAGTCTCAGCGATGCTCTACTTCCCACTTCCCTCCCTGCTTAATTGAAGGTAATGTCATGGATGTTGGGGGCTTTTCCCTTCTGCAGTCTTGGAGCAGCTCCCCATTGCCTTCAGAGTGGGTGTGATGAGAGGGAAGCCACAAAGTGGGAGCGATGCCCTGATTTGGGGTGTGGGAGAGTGCCCATGCAGTGCAGTCCGTGGCCGCAGATGTGATCTGGGTGGTCCTTCTGTGGTCAGGTGGCCTCAGCGGGTCCTGGACCTCACAGGGAACAAGCGATATACGTGGACCTGACTTATGTCTCTGTCCAGACTCCAGGCCACCCCCTGCAGTGGAGGGCAGGGGGGATTGGGAGATGGGTTGATGGGGGGGTGTGAGGGTTTCTTCCTGTGACTAGGGCTGTTTGAAGACAGACCCACCCCTTCCCTTCATTGGAAGTCCTCTGCCAGTTCCACAATAGGGTCAGACCTGACCATGGCAAAGGTTGGTCGCCTCACTCTCGGTGTCCCAGATGTCCCTCTGGTGAATTTCAATATGGGCTTCCAGCAGGTCCTGTATTTACTTGCTTTCTGAAACCCTCTGGGTGGAAGAAGGGCTCACTAGCTGGAAGGGATGCAGTTGAGGTGGTTTCTCATAGCTCAGCTACTGGTATGATGTGCTAAGTCAGGATGCCAGACCAGACACACCAGATTCCCAAACCCAGGCTTACTGGATATGCCAAGTCCTCCTCATTCTCTCTGTCCCCATTGCCTGCTGTGTGGGCCATATCACTATTATGTGAATCTGATGCATGTGCTTGGGAACATAGTCCAGTCCACAATGTCAATTGCAAAAGTTTCTGTTTGCTTCATGCAAACAGTCTGGTAGATTTGTGATGGTGAAACTTGACCCAGATAATTCTTTCCCTGACAACTATTCTCAGAGTGTCCGGCTTGCCCCACCAACTTCCACTGAGGCAAGTCATGAGGGAGCCAGGGAAGTAAATGAATCCTGAGGATTCACTTCTGAGGCTCACATTGGCTCCATCTTCAAAGTAACATTAAGACAAACAGCCATGTGCTTGATAGGATTCCTTAGATGATGTCAATCCACAAAGGAATTTATGTCTGAGTTCCACTCCTCTTTTGAGCACTAGCTCCTCCACAGATATTTCTGTGTGTGCCTGAGGGAATCCCTTCCTCTGTCTTGACTTTAAAAGTTGTAACCCATCTCATCACAGAACTCGTAGCATTATTTTGCCATGTTGGGGGGGAAAATGGCAAAGGAAGAGTTTAGTATTTTAATGCTCGGCTATTAATATAATTATTTTTCTTATAAAACCTCACACTTGGTGGTTTTGAATGGATGCAAAAGACTCTTGTTCATGAATACAGAAAATCTTTACTAGGTATCAACCTCATGTCAGAAACTCTCCAAGTTTCAGAAATTGGCAGCTCATCAGATAATAATACTGCTAGGTGAATTTTGTTTGTTAGAAAATGTGAGTTAATGAAAACTTTCTCTTGTCCTACTTACTCTTATGCACATAAAAAGCTGGTTCGTGTCTCCTAATGTGTTTATAGGTATTGACTGTGAGCTGTCCATCACAGGATTACATTGTATGGGGAATCAAGAGGTGGCCTGAGATGTGGAAATCTCCAACTGCAAAGGTTTGATTTTCCTCTGGGAAGTTCACTAAAACCTCTCTATCCAAGATTAAGGTTTACATGAATTTCATGGCTTAAGAGTTTCCTAATCAACTCAAAGATAAGTTGAGATTTCACGATTAACATATGAGGTAAACACTGGTTTTTGGTATCTGAACTATTTTCATGAGGAAACTTGGGAGTCAGATGAGATTCCTACCTTCCACCAGAATATAAGTGAAAATTGTCTTGCCATTCTCACTAGAAGTTTAGACCTTCAGAATCTCCTACCTTACTGAAATTCTTCCAAAAAATGGAAGGAGAGAAAATACATCCAGACTCATTCTTTGACACCAGCAATACACTGATACCAAGACCAGAAAGAGATAACAAAAAAAGTACTGGCCAATATTGATAAACATAGTTTCAAAAACCATCACGATACTATTATTATTAATAGCAAGCTAAATTCAACAAAAGATTAAAAAGACCATTCACCATGATCAGGCAGCATTTATCCCAGCTATGCAAGGATGGTGCAACATACACAAATCACTAAATGTAATATATCACATTAACGGAACGGAGAAGAAACACATGATTATTTCCATAGATACTGGAAAGCAGTCAATAAAATTTGACATCCCTTTATACTTAAAACTCTCAACAAATGGAGTGTAGTAGTCACATACTTAAAATATTAAAGGCTGTATAAAATAAACCCACAGGCAATATCATAATGAATGCAGAAAAATGAAGCATCTTTTCTCTAAGTACTGGAACATAACAAAGATTCTCCTTTTTACCACTCAGCATACTATAGGATATCCTGGGTACAACAATTTGGCAAAAAAAGAAAAGAAGGGCATCCACACTGGAAAGCAGGAAGATTAGCTTTGTAAACAGATGATATCATCTTAGATATAGAAAAGTCGTAAAACTGGGGGAGAATGGTTAGAACTGAAAATGAATTCAGTAACATTATTGGATACAAAACCAACAAACAAATACCCATAACATTTAAACACTAATAACATTTATGACATTAACAGTGAGCATTCCACTCCCCTTCTTGCCCTCATGAATGCACTAATGGGAGTGAGTTGGTGGCTTGATGAGAAGAGGAAGAGATACCTGAGTAGCATGCCCCACTTCCTTGCCTTGTGATATCCTGTGCCATGTCAGAACTTTGCAGAGTCCCCACCAGCAAGGTAGCTCTCACCAGATGCACCACCTTGACCTTAGACTTCCCAGTTCCAAAACTATACAAAAAAGTTTCATTACTTATAAATTACCCAGTTTGGGGTATTCTGTTAGCAGTAAGACAACAGAGTCTAAAACATAAGCAACACAAAGTAGTCTGTGTTGGTGGACTTCCAAAAATACCCACTTTGAAGTTTAAAAGGAAAAATCTTTTTTTGATAAGCTAAATGCATACATCTTGTCATGTAAAGTCCTTCTAAGGGTATTTTTTTAATCTCAGTGCATTGAAAATGGCTCCTTTAGGTGAGCTTGTACACACTCTTGACTTTAAATATCATATTCACAGTACTAACCCACAAACGCAATTTTCTTTTATTATATGATATATTTTATTATTATTATTATTATTTTATTGTAAAAATGTGGGGTACAATTCAGGGTTAGGTAAACAAACATTGATTATGCAGGTACCCTTGTTGATGAGGTATGTGCCTCCCTCCTCTAGCAGTTTCCATCAACTGCCAATCCCACTCCCCTCCCCTGGCCATTTCCCACTACTGCCAATCCCTTTCTTATAGTATGATAATTGTTTAAGGTCTGCTTAGAAGTGAGAACATACGGTACTCTGTTCTTTGTTTCTGTGATAGATCACTGAGTATGATCGACTCTAAATCCATCCAAGTTGCTGCAAAGTCCATATGTTTGTCCTTCTTTATGGCTGCATACTATTCCAATTGTGTATATGTACCATATTTTTTAAAATCCAGTCCAGCTTTGATGGGCAAAATGATTGGGTCCATATTTTTGCTATTGTGAGTAGAGCTGCAACAAACATACATGTGCAGGTATCTTTTTTGTAGAATGATTTGAGTTCCTCCGGTATATTCCCAATAGAGGAATTGCTGGGTCATATGGAAGGTCAATTTCTAGTTCTTTCAGAAATCATCACACTGTCTTCCAAAGAGGTTGCACTAGTTTGCCTTCCCACCAGCAGTGTAGAAGAGTTCCCTTTTCTCCACATCCTCGCCAGCATCTGTTGTTGTTTGCATTAGTAGTGATGGCCATTAATACCACCTTACTGGGTTAGGTGGTATCTCAATGTGGTTTTGATTGGCATTTCTCTGACAATGAGTGAGGCTGAGCACTTTTTCATGTGTCTGTTGGCTGCCTGTATATCTTCTTCTGAGAAGTGTCTGTTGATGTCTTTTGCCCACTTTTTAATGGGACTGTTTGTTTTTTTCCTTTTGGCACGTTTGCTTCCTTGTAGATCCTTGCTGTTAGGCCTTTGTCAGATAAACAGTTGGCAGATACTTTTTCCCATTCTGTGGGCTGTCTCCATGCTGTCTTGATGGTTTCCTTTGCTTTGCAGAAGCTTGTTAGTTTGATGAGGTCTCACTTGTCTATCTTATTTCTTAAGGTATGGGCATTTTGGACTCTGGATAGAAATTGGTTGCCAGTTCCAATTTTCTTTTTTTTTTTTTTTTGAGTTGGAGTCTCACTCTGTCACCCAGACTGGAGTGCAGTGGCACGCTTCCAGCCACTGCAACCTCGATCTGCTGGGCTCCGGCGATCCCTGTGCCTCAGTCTTCCAAGAAGCTACAGCTTCCAAGTAGGAACTACAGGTGCGTGCTACCATGCCCAACTAATTTTTTATTTATTGTTGAGATGAGGTCTCGCCAAGTCGCCCAGGCGAGTCTCGAACTTGTGGGCTCAGGCAATCCACAAACCTCAGCTTCCCAAAGCACGAGATTACAGGCTGAGCCACCGAGCCCAACTCAGTTCCAATTTTCATAAGGGTGTCTCCTGTGTTTTCTAAGATTCTTATAGTTTGAGGTTTTACGTTTAGGTCTTTCATCCATTTAGAGTTAATTTTGGGGTATGGTGATAGGTAGGGGTCCTGTTTCAATCTTCTGCATGTGGTCAGCCAGTTTCTCAGCACCATTTATGGAATAAGTTCTCCTCTCCCCAGTGGTGGTTGTTGGAGGCTTTGTCAAAGATGAGTTGGTTGAGAAATTGAGGTTTTGCTTCCAGAATCTCTATCCTGTTCCATTGGTCTATGTGCCTGTTCTTGTATCAACACCAGACTGTTTTGATTACTGTAGCCTTATAGGAAAGTTTAAAGGCTGGAAGTGTGATACCTCCTGCTTTGTTTCTTTTGTTAAAGATTGTTTTGACTATTCGTGATAGTTTATATTTCCATATGAATTTCTGTATTGTTGTTTCCAGGTCTGAGAAGAATGATGCTGGTAATTTAATGGGTATTGTGTTAATCTGTAAATTGCCTTGGGTAGGATGGACATCTTAACAATGTTGACGCTTGCAATCCATGAGCATGGAATATTTTTCCATTTGTTTGTGTGATCTTTGATTTCTTTGAGCAGTGTTTTATAGTTTTCATTGCAAAGGTCTTTCCCTTATACCAATAACAGGTTGTGTTGATTATCATAGCCTTATAGCAAAGTTTAAAGTCTGGAATTGTGATACCTCCTGCTTTGTTTGTTTTATTGAGGATTGTTTTCACTACGAGTGCTCTTTTTTGTTTCCATATGAATTTCTGTATTGTCATATCAAGGAAGATCCTTTGCCCACTTTTTTATTGGGTTGATTTTTTTCTTCTTTTGGCTTGTTTGAGTTCCTGGTAGATCCTGGACGTTAATGTCAGATATATAGTTAGCAAATATGTTTTCCCATTCTACAGGTTGTTTTCCTGCTCTCCTGTTGGTTTCTTTTGCTTGGCAAAAGTTGTTCAGTTTGACCAGATTCCACGTGTCTATCTTTTCTTTTATGGCATTTTCTTTTGGGGTTATGATCATAATTGGTTGCCTTCTCCAATGTGCTTAAGGGTGTCTCCTGCATTTTCTAAGATTCTGTATTTAGAGGCTTTATGTTTAGGTTTTTGATCCATTTAGAGTTGATTTAGTGTATGGTGAAATGTAAAAGTCCTGTTTTATTATTCTTCATGTGGCCAGCCAGTTTTCCCAGCACCGTTTGCTAAATAAGGTCTCCTCTCCTCAGTGGTTGTTTTTGATGGCATTTTCAAAGATTAGTTGGTGGAGAGATTTAGGTTTTGTTTATGGAATCTCTATCTTGTTCCGTTGGTCTATATGCTTGTTCTTGTACCAATACCAGGTTGTGTTGATTATCGTAGCCATATAGCAAAGTTTAAAGTCTGAAATTGTGATACCTCCTGCTTTGTTTGTTTTGTTGAGGATTGTTTTCACTACATGTGCTCTTTTTTGTTTCCATATGAATTTCTGTATTGTCATATCAAGGTCTAAGAAGAATGATGTTGGTAATTTGATGGATATTGCATTGAATCTGTAGATTGCTTTGGGTAGGATAGACATCTTCACAATATTGATTTTCCCAATCCACATGCATGGAATATTTCTTTTATTTGTTTGTGTCATCTTTGATTTCTTTGAGCAGTGTTTTTCAGTTTTCATTGTAAAGGTCTTTCACTTCTCTGTTAGGAAGATGCCGAAGTATTTCATTTTTTTGTTTGGCTATTGTGAATGGAATTGTGCTTTTTATTTTGTTCTCTGCCTCTCTGTTGTTGGTGTCTAGAAATGCAACAATCTTTTGCACTTTATTTTAAACTCCTATATTTGTCAAAGCCACTTACAGAGCAAGGATATTTTTGACAGATTCCCTTGAGTTTTGCAGGTGTACAATCATGTCATCTGCAAAGAGAGATAGTTTAACTTCCTCTTTTCCTTTTTGGATGCCTCAGTTTATCTTCTCTTGCCTGAATGCACTGGCTAGGACTTCTAACTGTGTTAAACAGGAAGGGTGGCCACAAAAAGTGGGAGAAACTTGTCTTTTTCCTGTTTTCAGAAATGCTCCCTTCTTCTGTCCATTGCTCAGTATGGTGGCTGTGGGTTTATTGTAGATGGCTCTTACTACTCTGAAGAATGTTCCTTCTGTGCCTAGGTGCGCCAGGGATTTTATCAAGAAGAGATGCTACATTTTGTCAAAATCTTTCTCTGCATCTAATGATGTAATCATAAGGTTCATGTTTTTACATCTGTTGATGTGCTGAATTACATTATGGTCTTGCAGATGTTGAACCAGTCCTGCATCAGGGGAATGAAGCCTCCTTGTTCATGGTGGATGATCCAATCTGGATCCAATTTGCTAGAACCTTGTTGAGAATTTTTGCACCTATGTTCATCATGTTCATTAAGGAGATTAGCCTGTAATTCTCTTTCTTTGTTGGGTCTTTACCAGGTTAGGGTATTACTGTGATATTAGCTTCATAAAATGATTTGAGGGAATGTTCCAACTTTCTCAATTGCCCAGAATACTTTCAGTAGGATTGGTATCAGCAGTAAGTACACTTTAATCACCATACCAAAAAAATGGCATTTCTGTATGCTAACAAAAAACTTTCTGAAAAGGAAATTAAGAACACATTCCCACTTACAATGGCATCAAAGAAGCATCTCCTCCTCCTCCTTCTTCTGTCAGGGACTTTTTCTGTCATTCAGGCTGGAATGCAGTGGTGGAATCAAGCCTTATTGTAACCTCAAACTCCTGGGCTCAGGTAATCTTTTGCCTCAGCCTACCAAGTAGCCACAATCACAGGCAGGCACCAGCAGGTCTAACTAGTCTTTGGTTTGGTTTCTTTTGGGGGAGGGGGTTGAGACTTAATGTTGCTCTGTTGCCCCAGTTTGTTTTGAAATCATGACCTCAAGAGATCCTCCCACCTTAGCCTCCCAAAGTCTTGGGATTATAGTCATAAGCCACTGCACCTAGTAGAAAAATAATAAAAATTTTAGGACTGGAGTGTTCTGGTAAGATGGCAACGTCATAGGCGGACCATGAGATTCTCCAAAAGTGAGTTCCCAAAAAGACTCTTACTTTCCTTCCCCCACTCCCCTGTTCACCACCAACCATGCCAGTCCAAGGCCTGGAGACCCTTGGACCCATACAAGGCCAGCTATTGAGGCCTCTTGGCTACTATTGCTCCACTATAGGCGGCCCCAGGCCCCAGCCATGTGGAGATCCCAGCTGCCTCCCTGGCTACAACGTCTCCCCTGGCCCCAAGCCACCCGCCACCACCTGTGGAGGCCCTTGGATACCACCTGGTGGAGATCTGGGTTCCCTTCCTGGCTACACTGATCCCCCCAGCACTCAGCCACTGCCAGCTCCCTCCCTAACTGGGTGCCCAGCCTAGCAGGCTGATCCTCACTCCTCAGAGTTCCAGCTTCCCGCCCTGGGTTCTAGGCCCCCACCCAGCTGTATTTCAATCTGCTGTCACACAGAGAGGCTCTAGGCGCCAGCCCCTCAAAGATACCAGCTCTGTTCCTGGCTGTGCCCTGTGTGGGGCCCAAAGCCACAGTCACTACTCACCACCTGCCCTCCAGAGCTCCAGTCCCATTCTGGCTGAGGCACCCAGGGTGGGACCCCAGGGTTGTGTAAGGGAACAGTATATCTTAAGGAGGTGCTGATTAGCCACTCGCAGCTCTCAGCTCCAGAAGAGGGAACTCCGAGCTCCCTCCTCCACCCCAGGCCACTGGTGGCACACCAGATCCAGCACCCAGCTGTGTCACTGATCCCCAGTGCCTGATGCTGGAGACACACCACCACAGCCCATCATAGTGGATAGCCCACGGACCCAGACGAGCAGAAAGGATGGATGGAGAGAAATGATTCATGAAAGAGGAGCTGCCCACCTCAGCCATTTTCCAGGCAGAGATATGCATTGCCCCACCACCTATGAACAGCCTCCACCTTGGTTTCTAAGGTAACATAGCTAAACAGGAAACAAGAGGCCCACCCACGCTGAATCAGATACAGGCAACTCAGCCCTGTTGCAGACTTCTCAGGCAGCAAGCCAAGGGAACCAACACAAGCTTGGAGTAAATCTATCTGCCTGCAATGAAAGCAAAGGTGAGAGGCTAGAATTCAGAGCTAAAAAGATTTTAGACACTCAGGAAAGAACCAAAGCTAGTCTGGTATCTTATTTTGATTTTTGATTTTATTGTTTTGACTGTTTGCTTTGCTCACTTTTGTTTGCTTTTTGATTTAGACTACTTGTTTCTTTGGGGGTAAAATGCATCAAAAGGCATGATTATTAGACTGTCTTTGTGTGATTACTGAAATGCTTTAGGGAATTTTGTTTATGTGTCTGTTTTTCACTCTTTTCTGGCCTTGTGTCTCTTTTTCTCCCATTTATTGGTATGTATGTCTGTTTTCCCTCTCACTTTTCTCTCTCTCTCTTCTTCCTGACCCCCCCTTCTTCCATTATTTTCCTTTTTCATACTTCCTTTTGTTCCAGGTAGCAAACCTAAACCCTGCTGCATGGACAGATTGTAAGGCAGTGGGAAATGGGTTCCTGTGTGCCCATACACTTGTTGGTGGATACTGGGATCTGCAGATAGATTCTGAATCATAGCTTCCCCCTCAATTAAACCTCAAAACTGCAAAAAGTACAGCCCCCAACTCACAGTCCAGCCTCAAAAGTGAACAAAGCTAGAGGACCCTCATAAGAAAGAACAGGAGATGGAACAAAAGAAGTAAATGCAACCCCACCTTCCCTGAAAAACAGAATTAAAGAAGAGGAGGGAAAGGGGGAGAGAGAAAAATCTACACAAATGAAGAAAAAGCAAAAGAAGAACATGGGTCTCTCCCAGACCCCTGGGAGGACAAACACTGAGAAAACTGACATCGGAATGCAAACAATGAAGAGCCCACAGAATGACTGGTCTCAAACTACAAACCTAGATATCAAGACATGAATGAAGAGATTAAAAAGAATCGAGGAGAGAAAAGAAGAAACTAGAAAGGAGTTGATAACTGAGATAATAGTAGTAAAGAATACTGTGAATGAAATAAATAGCAAAATGATAATCATGAAAAGCAGAATTAGCCATGCAAAAGAAAGAATCACAGAGCTTGAGGATCAAAATACAGAACTAGCCCAAACTGTCAAAAACATAGAAGAGAAGCATAAAAAGACATAAAACAACTTCAAAAGATGAGCAATTACTTCAAGAGTAATTGGACTTCCTGAAACAGAAAGAGAGACAGAGGCCACCCTGGAACAAACATTTCATGAGATAATTGGAGAAAACTTCCCTCATCTCATCAGTGATGTGAAAATTCAAACACAAGAGATTCAGAGAACCCCTGCAAGACAACAAATGAGAAGACCAACTTCCAGGCACATAATAATTCACCAAAACAAGGTAGGTATAAAAGAAAAAATCCTAAAAGCAACAATAGAAAAAGGCCAGATCACCTACCATGTAAGATCAATTAGAATGGCACCAGATCTATCTACAGAAACCCTGTAGGCAAGGAAAGCTTGGAGCCCTATCTTCAAAGTCCTAAAAGATAAATAATTTCAGCCAAGAATAACCTACCCAACCAAGCTAAGCCTCATCAGTGAGGGAGAATTAAAATCTTTCCCAGATATCCAATCCCTAAGAATTTACACTGCCACTAGACCACCTCTACAAGAAACACTTAAGAAAGTACAAAACACAGAAGAAAAGGTAAAAAGAACAACAACATTCTTCACAAGAGGACCAGGGAAAAGAGTAAAACACACATGAACCAACCCCAAAACCAAACAAAAGACAACAAACAAAGAGGAACAGCAGCAACAACTCAATAAGAACCTTATGATGGGGATCAACTCTCACATTTCAATAATTAGCCTGAATATGGACAGACTAAATGCACCACTGAAAAGACATAGAATGTCAAAATGAATAAAATATCACCAAGCAACAATATACTGCCTTCAAGAGACCCATCTCACTAGAAAAGACACTCACAGACTCAAAGTAAGAGAATGGGAAACAAATTTCCAGGTGAATGGAACAAAAAAGAAAGGAGGAATTGCAATCCTAAATTCTGACAAAATACCATTTAAGCTATCAAAAATTTAAAAAGATACAGAAGGCCACTACATAATGATAAAAGACTCACTCCATCAACAAGAAATATCTATCCTAAACATATATGCACCCAACATAGGAGCACCAACTTTCATAAAGCAGCTTCTAGAAAACTCAAAAAAGATATTGACTCTAACACTGTCATAGCTGGGGACTTTAATATCCCACTCACAACCCTAGACAGATCATCAGGACAAAAAATCAGCAAAGACCTCCAGAACCTCAATGTAACTCTGGACCAAATGGACTTAATTGATACCTACAAAACACTCCACCCAATGACCACAGAATATACATTCTACTCATCACCTCATGGAGCATATTCTAAGTTCAACCAAATACTTGGCCATAAATCAAGCATAAACAAATTTCAAAAGATCAAAATTGTGTCATGCACCTTCTTGGACCACAGTGGAATAAAAATAAACATCAACACCAACAAGGTTCCCCCCAAACCCACAAAGACATGGACACTAGATAGCATGATGCTAAACAACTCCTGGGTCAATGATGAAATCAAAACAGAGATTAAAAGATACCTGGAAACAAATGAAAATGAAGAAATATGTTACCAAAATCTCTGGGATGCCAGGAAAGCTGTAGTAAGAGAGGAATTCATATCTCTACAAATGCACATGAAGAAAATGGAAGGATCACAAATTAACAGGCTAACAAATCACCTTACGAAGCTGGAAAAGCAACACCACCGAAACCCTAACTTCAGCAGAAGAATCCAGATCACCAAAATAAAAGCTCAAATCCAGAACATAGGAAACAAAAAAATAACACAAAAAATTAATAGGAAGAATGCTATTAAGAACAATTGTGGGAGTCTTCCGGCAAGATGGCAATGGGGCAACCTGGTCTATGAAACCCCCTGCAAAGGAGAATGCAAAGGGTCTCTGGCTCTCTCCCCGGGGGCTGCAGACCCCAACATCAGCAGCCTGCTCTTCACATGGAGTTCAGCCATTGCCATCGCTGGGGCATTGCAGCATTCTAGACAACCACTGCAGTGCAGACACAGCAGCCTCCGACTCCGCCATGGCCTCCATGGTGGCCATAGCACATCATGATACCCATGCCTGAGGCGATCCACGACTTCAGTCCTTGAAGGCCCTGCAGGCAAGATCTGCTGGGATCGCTGCCACCTCTCCTGTGACCATGATGTCCTGCCTGCCTTGGGTCTCCTCCCATGTGCCCTGAGGCAGGCTTCCATCTCTGGCCTCTGCCTGGTTCCTGTCCAGCCCCACCCCTTCTGGGGCAAGCAGCTGACATAGCACCACCTGCTGGCGATTCAAGGTAACAAAACTGAAACAGGAGAAACAAAAGCTTGAAAAACACACACAGGGCAGAGTGGTGAATGGAGGATGATTTGAACTATCCTTCACAGCAGGCCAGGGGCAACTGACCCGAACTGTGCACTAATTTACCAGCTCAAAAAGAAAGCTAGGAATCAGAGCTGAAAGAACATTGGACTTGAATGAAAAGTCTCAGAGTGTGCTCGATTGGTTCTGTTAGTTTAATGTCTTGATTCTATTCCTACTGTTTTGTTCCTTTTTTATTTTTATTTTCCTCTTCCTTTTCTTCTCTTTTCTCCTCTCTGTAAACCATATTTTTATATAGAGGAACAGCACACCAATAAGTTGGTTGATTAGCTTGTATGCTAGCATCATTGTATGTGTTATTTTTTTTTTGTATGGGAGTTGGTTAGTCCGTAACTGTGGTCTATTGTTTTTATCTGTTTCAGTATAGGTCTCTCTCTCCATTTGTTCGTAAACTCGTTTGTTTTCCGTGTTACTCCTCTATCACTCCACCCCCTTCTTCCCCCCACTGTCTGCTCCATTCTCTTCCATCTGCTAACCACATTTTATTTCAGGGAGTCAACCTACAGCCCCACTGCATGTACAGATTCCAAGGCAGTGGGAAGTGGGTTTCAGATTATCCATACACCTCTCAGCAATACCAGGACCTGCAGATAGATTTTGAATCACAGCTACCCCCCTTAAGTAAATCTCAAAACTGCAAAAAGGACCACCCCCAACCTGAGTGCAACTCCAGAATTGAACAAAGAAAGAGGACATACATAAAGAATAGGGGATTGAACAAGCAGAAGTAAAACCAATCCCTCTGCCACTGAATAACAGAATTAAAGAAGATGGTGATGTGGAGGGAAGGAAAAAGTAGGGAGGGGGAAAAAACCACACAAATGAAGAAAAACCAAAAGAATATAGGTCTCACACAGACCCCTGCGAGATCAGACACTGAGAAAACAGATTCTGGAGCACAAACAATGAAGAGCCCCCAAAATGACTGGTCACATGCAACAAACCCAAACATCAAGACATTAATAGAGAGAATTTTAAAAATTGAGGAGAGACAAGAGGAAAATAGGAAGGAGCTGATGTCAGAAATAACAGCAGTAAAGAATATTGTGATGGAAATAAGTAACAAACTAATATGCATGGAAAGCAGAATTAGCCAAGCAGAAGAATCTCAGACCTCGAAGACCACAACACAGAACTAACCAAGACTGTCAAAAGCATAGAAAAGAAGCCAAAAAGACATAACAAAACCTTTAAGAGATGAATGATCACTTCAAGAGACTGAACCTAAGAGTAATTGGCCTTCCTGAGGCAGAGAGAGAAACAGAGGCTACACTGGAACAAACATTTCATGAAATTATTCAGGAAAACTTCCCTCATCTCATCAAGGATGAAAAAATTCAAACACAAGAGATTCAGAGAACCCCTGCAAGACAACAAATGAGAAGACCAACTCCCAGACACATAATAATTCGCCTAAAAAAGTGTGTATAAAAGAAAAATCCTCAAGGCTGCAAGAGAAAAAGGTCAGACTATGTACCAGGGAAGACCAATTAGAATAGCAGCAGATTTATCTATAGAAACTCTCCAGGAGAGGAGAGCTTGGAGCCCTATCTTCAAAGTTCTAAAAGATAAACAGTTTCAACCAAGAATAACCTACCCAGCCAAGCTAAGCTTCATCGGTGAAGGAGAATTGAAATCTTTCCCAGATATCCAATCCCTAAGAACCTGCACTGCCACAAGACCACGTCTACAAGAAACACTTAAGAAAGTATTGAACACAGAAGAAAAGGAAAAAAGAACAACAACGTTCTTCTCAAGAGTACAGGCAAAAGATTAAAAACATACATGATCCAACTCTAAAACCAAAAGAAAGACAACACACAAACAGGAAGAAAAACAACTCTGTAAGAATGTTATGATAGGGATCAACTCTCATATTTCAATAATTAGTTGCAATGTGAATGGACTAAATGCATCACTGAAAAGACACAGAATGGCAAAATGGATAAAATATCACCAGGGAACAATCTATTGCCTTCAAGAGACTCACCTCACTAGAAAGGACACTCACAGACTCAAAGTAAAAGGATGGGAAACAGATTTTCAGGCGAATGGAACACAAAAGAAAGGAGGAGTCACGATCTTAATCTCAGACAAAATACCCTTGAAGCTATCAAAAATTATAAAACATACAGAACGCCGCTACAAAATGATAAAAGGTTCACTCCATCAACATGAGATATCCATCCTAAACATATATGCACCAAACATAGGAGCACCAACTTTCATAAAGCAGCTCCTAGGTAAACTAAAAACAGATATTGACTCCAATACCATCATAGCTGGGAACTTAAATACCCCACTCATAAGCTGAGACAGATCATCAGGACAAAAAAATCAACAATAAGATTCGAAACCTCAATGTGACTCGATCAAGTGGACTTAATTGATACCTACAGAACCCTCCATCAAAAGAACACAGAATATACATTCTATTCATCACCACATGGAACGTACTCTAAGATCGACCTCATACTTGGCCATAAATCAAGCATAAGCAAATTTTAAAAGACTGAAATTTTACCATGCACCTTCTCGGACCAAAGTGGAATAAAAATAAACATTAACAGCAACATGGTCCCCCAAAAACCCACAAAGACATGGACACTAAACAGCATGATGCTAAACAACTCCTGGATCAATGCTGAAATCAAAACAGACCTTAAAAGATACATGGAAAAAA
Organism: Cephalopachus bancanus; assembly: GCA_027257055.1. Lineage (NCBI taxonomy): Eukaryota > Metazoa > Chordata > Mammalia > Primates > Tarsiidae > Cephalopachus > Cephalopachus bancanus. The sequence continues at coordinate 487,436 of JAPVLO010000945.1, forward strand.
TGAAAATGAAGAAACATCTTACCAAAATCTCTGGGACGCCAAGAAAGCTGTAGTAAGAGAGGAATTTATATCCCTACAAATGCACATGAAGAAAATGGAAGGATCACAAACTAACAGCCTAAGAAGCCACCTAAAAAAGCTGGAAAAGCAAGACCACAAACACCCTAATTTCAGAAGAATCCAGATCACCAAAATAAAAGCCCAAACCCAGGACATAGACGACAAAAAGATAATACAAAAAATCAATGAAGCACAAAGCTGGTTCTTCGAAAGAATAAACAAGATCGATGGTTCCCTAGCTAGACTGACCAAGAAAAAGAGAGAAAAAGCCCAAATAAACACAATCAGAGACACAAAAGATAAAGTCACATCTGAGCCTGAAGAAATACAAAAGATCATTAGAGACTACTGTGTACACTTGTATGGAAACAAACTTGAAACCCTTAAGGAAATGGAAGGCTTTCAGACATCACATAACCTACCTAGGTTGAAACAAGAAGAAATTGTGACCCTAAATAGACCAATAGCAATCAAGGAAATTGACTATGTAATAGGTAAACTACCTACAAAAAAAAGCCCTGGACCAGATGGCTTTCCAGCAGAATTCTGCAAGACATTTAAGGAAGAGCTGATACCAATCCAACTGAAATTCTTCCAGGCAATTGAGAAAGATGGAACCCTCTCCAAATCATTTTATGAAGCTAACATCACATTGATACCCAGCCAGGTAAAGACCCAAGAAAGAGAACTACAGGTAAATATCTTTGATGAACATAGATGCCAAAATTCTCAACAAGATCCTAGCAAACCAGATTCAACAACACATCTCAAAAGTTAACCATCATGACCAAGTAGGCTTCATCCCTGGAATGCAAGGCTGCTTCAACATTCGCAAGAAAATAAACGTAACTAAATACATCAATAGACATCAGAACAGAAACCACATGATTATATCTTTAGATGCAGAAAAAGCTTTTGATAAAATCCAGCACCCCTTTCTGGATAAAAACCTTTGAATATCTAGGCATACATGGAACATACCCCAAAGTAGTAAAAACCATCTATGAGAAACCCACAGCTAGCATACTTCTAAACAGACAAAAATTGGAACCATTTTCACTGAAAACTGGAACAAGACAAGGATGCCCACATTCTCCCCTCTGTTCAATATAGTATTGGAAATCCTGACTAGAGCAATCCGAAGAGCCAAGGCGATCAGGGGTATTCAAATAGGAAAAGAGGAAGTCAAGCTAGCTCTCTTTGCAGATGACATGATCGTGTACCTTGAAAACCCAAGAGAATCTGTCAAAAACCTCCTTACACTAATAAACGGCTTTGGCAAAGTCTCAGGACATAAAATAAATGTGCAAAAGACAATTGCATTTCTTTACATCAAAAATAAACAAACAGATGCCCAAATAAAAACCACAATTCCATTCACAATAGCCACAAAAAAAAATGAAATACCTTGGCATCTTCCTAACCAGAAACGTGAAAGACCTTTACAATGAAAACCACAAAACACTGCTCAAAGAAATCAAAGATGACACAAACAAATGGAAAAAATATCCCATGCTCATGGATTGGAAGAATCAACATTGTGAAGATGTCCATCTTACCTAAGGCAATCTACAGATTTAATGCAATCCCCATCAAATTACCAGCAACATTCTTCTCAGACCTAGAAAAAACAACACAGGAATTCATATAGAAACACAAACGACCAAGAATAGCCAGAACAATCCTCAGCCAAAAAAAAAAAAAAAAGCAGGTGGTATCACATTACCAGACTTCAAACTTTACTATAAAGCTACAATCATCAAAACAGCTTGGTATTGGTACAAAAACAGGCATATAGATCAATGGAATGGAATTGAGATTCCAGAAGCAAAACCTCAATTTCTCAGCCAACTCATCTTCGAAAAACCCTCCACCACCTACCACTGGGTAGAGGAGAACCTATTCAGTAAATGGTGCTGGGAAAACTGACTGACCACATGCAGAAGATTGAAACAGGACCCCTATCTATCCCCATACACAAAAATTAATTCTAAATGGATCAGAGACCTAAATGTAAAACCTCAAACCATAAGAACCTTAGAAAAGGAAGGACATACCCTCATGGAAATTGGAACTGGCATCCAGTTCCAGAACAAAACCCGAAACCCACAGGCCATAAGATATAAGATAGACAAGTGGGACCTCATTAAACTGACAAGCTTCTGGAAAGCCAAAGAAACCATCAAGAGAGCAGGGAGACAGCCTACAGACTGGGAAAAAGTATTTGCCAACTCCAGGTCTGACAAAGACATAACATCTTGGATCTACAAGGAACTCAAATGTGATGAAAAGAAAAAAACAAACAACCCCATTATAAAATGGGCAAAAGATATGAACAGACACTTCTCAAAGGAAGACATCTGAGCAGCCAACAGACACATGAAAAAATGTTCAACCTCATTAATGATCAGGGAGATGCAAATCAAAACCACACTGAGGTACCACCTAACTCCAGTCAGAATGGCAATTATCAATAACTCAAAAAATAACAGTTGCTGGAGAGGGTGTGGCGAAAAGGGAACACTTCTACACTGTTGGTGGGAGTGCAAACTAGTACAACCTCTGTGGAAAACAGTATGGCGATTCCTAATATTGACCTCCTATATGAGCCCAAAATCCTCCTACTGGGAATATACCCTGAAGAATTCAAATCACTCTATAAAAAAGATACCTGTACTCGTATGTTTATTGCAGCACTGTTCACAATAGTAAGAACCTGGAAGCAACCATGCTGTCTATCAAAAGAGGACAGGATTAAAAACATGTGGTACATATACACGATGGAACACTATGCAGCCATAAAAAAGAACAAAATCATGAATTTTGCAGCAACCTGGATGGAACTACAGTCTATAATACTGAGTGACCTCTCACAGAAATAAAGATCTGAGTATCACATGTTCTCACTCATATAATGGACGTTGAACATCCAATGTAATACTATAAGAAAATGACTGAAACTGGTGGGAAACTATGGGAGGGAAGGGGAAGGGAGATGGGATTAATGGTAATAAATATCTGTCTGGGGATGGGGAGACACCTCTTATCAACAAGGGTTCCTGAACGTAGCATATTTGTATACCCAACCCATAAATGTACCCCACAATGTCATTTTAAAAAGTGATTAAAAAATTAATGAAAGAAAAAGCTGGTCTTTGAAAGGATAAACAAGATCGATAGTCCCCTAGATAGACTGACCGAGAAAAAAAGAGAAAAAGCCCAAATAAACACAATCAGAAACACAAAAGATGTCCATCTTACCTAAGGCAATCTACAGATTTAATGCAATACCCAACAAATTACCAACAACATTCTTCTCAGACCTAGAAAGAACAATACAGAAATTCACATGGAATCACAAACAACCAAGGATAGTCAGAAGAATCCTCAGCAAAAAAAACAAAGCAGGAGGTATCACATTACCAGATTTCAAACTTTACAATAAATCTACAGTCATCAAAACAGCTTGGTATTGGTACAGGAACAGGCATGTAGACCAATGGAATAGAATTGAGATTCCAGAAGCAAAACCTCAATTTCTCAACCAACTCATCTTCAACAAAGCCTCCACCACCTACCACTGGGGAGAGGAGAACCTATTTGGTAAATGGTGCTGGGAAAACTGGCTGAACACATGCAGAAGATTCAAACAAGACCCCTATCTATTCTCATACACAAAAATTAATTCTAAATGAATCAGAGACTTACATGTAAAACCTCAAACCATAAGAACCTGAGAAAATGCAGGACACACCCTCATGGAAGTTGGAACTGGCATCCAATTCCTTAACAAAACCCAAAATGCACAGGCCATAAGAGATAAGATAGACAAGTGGGACCTCATTAAACTGAAAAGCTTCTGCAAAGCCAAAGAAACCATCAAGAGAGCAGGGAGACAGCCCTCAGACTGGGAAAAAGTATTTGCCAATTCCAGGTCTGACAAAGGCTTAACATCTTGGATCTACAAGGGACTCAAACATGCTGAAAAGGAAAAACAAACAACCCCGTTAAAAAGTGGGCAAAAGATATGAACAGACACTTCTCAAAAGATGACATACGAGTGGCCAACAGACACACGAAGAAATGTCAAACCTCACTAATCATCAAGGAGATGCAAATTAAAACTGCACTGAGTTACCACCTAACCCCAGTCAGAATGGCCATTATCAATAACTCGAAAAATAACAGATGCTGGAGAGGATGTGGTGAAAAGGGAACACTTCTACATTGTTGGTGGGAGTGTAGACTAGTGAAAAATCTGTGGAAAGCAGTGTGGTGATTCCTAAAAGCTCTAAATATCGACCTCTCATATGACCCCACAATCCCCCTACTGGGAATATACCCTGAAGAACTCAAATCACTCTATAAAAAAGATACCTGCACACGAATGTTTATTGCAGCATTGTTCACAATAGCAAGAACCTGGAACCAACCATGCTGTCCATCAAAAGAGGACTGGATTTTTAAAATGTGGTACATATACACAATGGAATATTATGCAGCCACGAAAAAGAACAAAATCATGAATTTCACAGCAACCTGGATGGAATTAGAGTTTATATTACTGAGTGATCCCTCACGGAAACAAAGATCTGAGTACCACATGTTCTCACTCATAAGTGGACCTTGAACATCTATCATAATACTGTAAGAAAGGGATTGACAGTGGTGGGAAACTATGGGGGGGCAGGGAGGGGAAGGGAGGTGGAATTAACGGTAGTCAATATCTGTCTGGGGACGAGGGGACACTCCTTATCAACAAGGGTGCCTGAATGATGCATATTTGTATACCTAACCCTTAACTGTAGCCCACAATTTTAAAATAAAAAATATGTTTAAAAAAAATTTAGGACTCAGTTTAACCTGGAGGTAAAAGATCCATACACTGAAAATTATAAGATGATGATGAAGGAATTTGAACACAAATAAATGGAAAGATTACTTGCATGCATCACTTATAAAGATTAATATTGTTAAAATGTCTATACACTGAGATTCTCAAGAAATTATTTTATCATCACTTTGTTGATATGAAAACTGACTTAAGCTCAACATCTATTTTACCTAGTTGTACAAGTGTCTACCTACCAACATCTCATGTCTATAATAGGTCTCCTTTGTGGGACAGATCAAGTGCTGTTTTGTGGACAGGTCAAAAACAGACAACCCATGTTTATTAATATCTGACTAACAAGTCATAATTGTGACGATTTAATTGCTAGCTTTCTAACTGCTCTTTCTGACTCTGTATATTTCATGTTCAGGTGAGCAGAGGACTCTCTTGTATTGATTCCCTTCAATCCTAACAGAATGTATTATTGTTGTGGTAGTGACTTGAAAGGAACAGACACTCCAAATGATATTTTTCTTTATTGATTAAGGATACATTGATTACAATTGTGTTTTATTGATAAGGCATACATTGGCCTATCTTGGACTCTACATCATGTAAAAATCTACTTTTGAATGAAGGTGACTTTTTGCTCTGCGATTTGTAATGTGAACCACCAGACAGTAGTGTGGATAGAAATAAAGGCGATAACACTCAGAAACCTTTAAAAAGTTTTAGTCTCAGGACCAGGGGAAGAGTCCTGGATCAAAGCTTGACATCTTCTCCTGAAAGATATTGTCAAAGGTTTCACTCTGGGCCACAGTGAAGAAGTTTTTCCATTCTCCAGAAACTCCTGCCAAACAGATGTGGAAGGAAAGGCATTAGAACAATGAGGAAATGCCCCAGATATGCAAACAAGACAGTCACTCAGTGTCTCTCTGTGGTCTCATCAATACAGTCAGCATTTTATCTGAAGAGTAAAATGAGACACTCTACAATTTTTTGCTTCCTATGCCCTACCAAAGGCCACTGAGCACAAATGGCAAAGGGGGTGTTGAGGCATAATTTCGTGTCATTATAAGTGTTAGGGAGACCAGGTTTGAAATCCTGGTTCTGCCTCTTACCAGCTTGGAGAAACCGAGAATGTTAATTAATCTCTTTGAGCCTCAATTTCCTTATTTGGGGAAAAAAAAACAATGGTAGCCATCTAAGACATTTTCAGTGCATTTTACACTGTAATGCATAATAAGGGTTTGTACATTTTTTAATCTTGAGATATAGACTCACAGGAAGTTGCAAAATCAAGACTGAGACATCTCCTGTACCTTGTACCCAGGTCTTCTCCCTAGATTACATGTTATGTAATTATAGTATGATATCATGGCAGGAAAGTGACACTGGAAAAACGGGTGCGTTCCATGCCATATTACCCCATGTGCATATTTGCCTGACCCCTTGAAATAAAAACACAAGAAAATCTCATCACCAGTAAGGTCTTCCTCATGCTACCCCTTTCCAGTTTACCCAGCCCTAACAGCCATAATCTCTAGCAATCACTGATCTGTTCTCCATTTCTATAAAACTGTCATTTTGAGGAGGTTACTTAAATGGAATTATGTAGCATGTGACTACTGGGCGTTGAGTTTTTTCACAGAACAATACCCTCAAGAGCCATGTTGCATATATCAATAGATAGTCTTTTTGTTACTGAGTAGTCTGTATGGATGGTTGGGTTTTATGACTGTTTCTGTTATGTGAGTAGCACAATGGATATTAGTTATCATAATTTGCATGGGTTACAACTCCTAATTCCATTAAACTTTTTGGATGTTTTGAAATTGATCCCAGAACTCCTGAAATGCAGTTAGTAGTCCATGGTAAATGCCTATTTAACATAATTAGGATAGAATAAATGACTTGGTAGGGAAAGATGGAGGAAGCCTTTGGTATGGAGGTAGCCAGGATGTAGTCTACACAGGCAAAATGGAGTCAGTGCAGACTTGGGAGAAAGTATAGGAATGGCTGCCACATCTGGTTTAGAGAAGCTGTCCAAGTAAGAGGAGGCTAAAGTAAGGTGAGGTGTGATTATAAGGAAAGTGGTGATGTTTTGCATTCTCCATAGCCAAATGTCTGTGACTCAAACTGACGACATAAGACACATGATACCTTTGGTGCATGAATTATATCACTGAAGGCCATTGATTGTGTATTTGTGGTGCAAATGTGAAAGGATAAGCCACTCCAGAAACAGGATAGCAATTTTTCTTAGAACTAAACATATACCTATGATGTGATATAGCTATTTCACTCCTGACCATTTATCTCAGAAGGTCAAAACAGGTGTCAAAACCAAATCTTGTATGTGACAATAAATAGCAGCTTCATTTGTACTGAAAAAATGTAAACAATCCAAATGTCTCTCGATAGATGAATGACTAAACAAAGGGTGGCACATTCATACCATAAAATATGATTCAGCAATACAAGAGAGGAGCAAACCATACATGCAACAGCTGGGAGAGATCGCCAAGGTACTAAGCTGAGCACACATAAAATAGCCACTAGTGATGCACTGTATGATTCCTTTATATAGCATCCTAAAAATGACAAAATCATAAGCATGTTGAGCAGATTAGTGATTGCCAGGGATTATGAATGGAACTGGAAGAGACGTGGGTATGACTATCAAGAGGTAGCATGAGGGATCTTAGCTGTGATGGAATAGAGCTGCACCATGATGGTGGTGCTTACAGGAATCTATATACATGACAAAAGCTCAGACACACACAGAAGTGCACAAATAAGTATATGTAAAACTAGTTACATCTCACAAGTTCTGTGGATTTTGGAGATGTCATTTCCTGTTTTTTACACTGTATTATACTTGTGAAGATGCTACCACTGGAGAAGATAGGATGGACACACAGAAACTTTCTGTTCTGCTTTGAAGCTTCCCTGGAATCCATGATTACTTCCAAATGAAAAGTTACACATTAAAGACCAACCCCAAGCATCTCACAAAGATCTATTGGGGTTACCACTGCTCTGGATTTTCCAATATCTTGACAGAAGCCATCACTGTTCAGAGGGGGAGAACATGAGTAATGAAGCCTCTCATCCTTTCTTCCTATGTTGCTTTCAGTCCATTTCCATCATTATCCTGGAAATAACCAGTCTCCTCAAAAGTAAAATCTAAGGTAGTCAAAATTCAAGTACATCTGTTTTCATGTCTTGTGCTTTACATCAATTTTGAAAAAAAATTCCTGTCTATGATAAAATCCAAATCTCCCCCTCTTATGATTTCTCACCACTGGTGCATGAGTGAGCTCATTTTTAGAATGGCTTATCCCAAAACAGTTGCACATTTTGTTCTCTTTCATGGTCAAGAATGAACAGTTTTGGAGGAACGAATCAATTTCTTCTGGCTTCAACTCTTTACCAAGAAATTGAGAAATCTTCTCCACACTTCCCCTGGAGTCCTATAGAAAGGAAAGATTGGTAGCAGAGAGTGGTTACCAGTATTGACTGTGGAACAAGCACTTGATTTCTCATCAAGGTTGAGGACTTAATATGTGCATGGCTCCCTGCACTTTCTAACATCCTAAATACCTCAGTTTTCAGATCTGTAAAACGGAGATAATAAAGGCACCTGCCACATAAGATGGTTGCAAATGTTGCATTAGGGAAGCCAATGGAAGCTTATATCATACATTTTAATATATATTTTTATTTTTTAATTGTGGGGCACAGTTAAGGACTAGGTATATAAATATGCATAGTGCAGGTACCCTTGTTGATGAGGTGTGCCCCCCCGTCCCAGACACATATTGACTACTGTTAATCCCACTGCCCTTCCCATCCTTCACCGCCCCATAGTTTCCTGCCACTGTGTGGTCAATCCTCTTCTTATAGCATTATGACAGATGTTCAAGGTCCACTTGTGAGTGAGAACATGTGATACTCAGATTTTTGTTTCTGTGAGAGGTCACTCAGTATTATAAACTCTAATTCCATCCAGGTTGCCGTGAAATTCATGATTTTGTTCTTTTTCATGGCTGTGTAATATTCCATTGTGTATATGTACCACATTTTTTATATAAATATTTTTTGTTTTGATACTGTGGGGTACAGATAAGAGTTAAGTATACAAATATGCTTCGTTCAGGCACCCTTGTTGATAAGGGGTGTCTCCCCATCCCCAGACAGATAATGAATACCGTTAATCCTACCTCCCTTCCCCTCCTCTCCCCATAGTTTCCCACCACTGTCAGTCCTTTTCTTATAGTATTGCGATGGATGTTCAAGGTCTGCTATATGAGTGAGAACATGTGATACTCAGATCTTTGTTTCTGTGAGAGGTCACTCAGTATTATTGACTCTAGCTCTATCCAGGTTGCTGTGAAGTTCATGATATTGCTCTTTTTTATGGCTGCATAGTATTACACTGTGTATATGTACCACATTTTTTTAATCCAGTCCTCTTTTGATGGACAACATGGTTGCTTCCATGTTCTTGCTACTGTGAACAACGCTGCAATAAACATACTTGTGCAGGTATCTTTTTTATAGAGTGATTTGAGTTCTTCAGGGTACATTCCCAGTAGGGGGATTTCGGGGTCATATGGGAGGTTGATATTTAGAGCTTTTAGGAATCACCACACTGCTTTCCACAGAGGTTGCACTAGTTTGCACTCACACCAACAGTGTAGGAGTGTTCCCTTTTCACCACACCCTCTCCAGCAACTGTTATTTTTTGAGTTATTAATAATTGCCATTCTGACTGGAGTTAGATAGTATCTCAGTGTGGTTTTGATTTGCATCTCCTTGATGATTAGTGAGGTTGAACATTTCTACATCTGTCTGTTGGCTGCTTGGATGTCTTCCTTTGAGAAGTGTCTGTTCATATGTTTTGCCCACTTTAAAATGGGATTGTTCGTTTTTTTCTTTTCAACACGTTTGAAATCCTTGTAGATTCAAGATATTAAGCCTTTGTCAGATCTGGAGTTGGCAAATACTTTTTCCCAGTCTGTGGGCTGTCTCCCTGCTCTCTTGATGGTTTTCTTGGCTTTGCAGAAGTTTGTCAGTTTAATGAGGTCCCACATATCTATCTTATCTCTTATGGCCTGAGGGTTTCCAGTTTTGTTCATGAATTGGATACCAGTTCCAACTTCCATAGGGGTATGTCCTTCATTTTCTAAGGTTCTTATGGTTTGAGGTTTTACATTTAGGTCTCTGATCCATTTAGAGTTAATTTTTGTGTATGGGAATAGATAGGAGTCTTGTTTGAGTCTTCGGCATGTGGTCAGCCAGTCTTCACAGCACCATTTACTGAATAGGTTAGCCTCTCCCCAGTGGTAGGGGGTGGAGGCTTTGTCGAAGATGAGTTGGTTGAGAAATTGAGGTTTTGTTTCTGGAATCTCAAGTCTATTCCATTGGTCTATATGCCTGTTACTACACCAAAACCAGGCTGCTTTGATTACTGTAGCTTTATAGTAAAGTTTGAAGTCTCTTAATGTGATACCACGTGCTTTGTTGTTTTTTGTTTTTTGTTTTTGCTGAGGATTGTTCTGGCTATTCTTGGTCATTTGTGCTTCCATATGAATTCCTTTATTGTTTTTTCTAGGTCTGAGAAGAATGTTGCTGGTAATTCAATGGGTATTGCATTAAATCTGTAGATTGCCTTAGGTAGGATGGACATCTTTACAATGTTGATTCTTCCAATCCATGAGCATGGGATATTTTTCCACTTGTTTGTGTCCTCTTTGATTTCTTTGAGCAGTGTTTTCTAGTTTTCATTGTAAAGGTCTTTCACATCTCTGGTTAGAAAGATGCCAAGGTTTTTCATTTTTTGTGGCTATTGTGAATGGAATTGTGCTATTTATTTGGGTTTCTGTTTGTTTATTACTGGTGTAATGAAATGCGATTGTCTTTTGTACATTTATTTTATATTCTGAGAATTTGCCAAAGTCCTTTATCAGTGTAAAGAGCTTTTTGACAGATTCTCTTGGGTTTTCAAGGTACATGATCATGTCATCTGCAAAGAGAGATAACTTGACTTCCTCTTTTCCTATTTGGATACCCCTGATCACCTTCTTTTCTCTGATTGCTCTAGCAGGACTTCCAATACTATATTCAACAGAAGGGGTGAGAGTGGGCATCTTGTCTTGTTCCAGTTTTCAGGGGAGATGGTTCCAATTTTTGTCTATTTAGGAGTATGCTGGCTGTGGGTTTCTTGTAGATGACTTTTACTATTTTGAGGTATGTTCCCCGTATGCCTAGATGTTTGAGAGTTTTTATCAAGATTGGGTGCTGGATTTTATCAAAAGCTTTTTCTGCATCTAATGATATAATCATGTGGTTTTTGTTTTGACATCTGTTGATGTATTTAATAACATTTATGGTTTTACGAATGTTGAACCAGCCTTGCATCTTAGGGTTGAAGCCTACTTGGTCATGATGGATGATTTTTGAGATGTGTTGTTGAATCCGATTTGCTAGGATCTTGTTGAGAATTTTAGCATCTATGTTTATCAAACATATTGGCCTGTAGTGCTCTTTCTCTGTTGGGTCTTTACCTGACTTGGGTATCAATGTGATGTTAGCTTCGTAAAATGATTTGGGGAGAGTTCCATCTTTCTCAATCACCTGGAATACCTTCAGTAGGATTGGTATAAGCTCCTCCTTAAATGTCTTGTAGAATTCTGCTGGAAAGCCATCTGGTCCAGGGCTTTTTTTTGTAGGTAGTTTTCTTATTACATAGTCAATTTCCTTGACTGTTATTGGTCTATTTAGGGTCTCAATTTCTTCTTGTTTCAACATGGGCAGGTTGTGTGATGACAGAAAGTCCTCCATTCCTGAAAGGTTTTCAAGTTTGTTTCCATACAAGTGTACATAGTAGTCTCTAATGATCTTTTGTATTTCTTCAGGGTCAGATGTGACTTCATCTTTTGTGTTCTGATTGTGCTTATTTGGGTTTTTTCTCGTTTTTTCTTGGTTAGTCTAGCTAGGGGACCATTGATCTTGTTTGTCCTTTTGAAGAACCAACTTTTTGTTTCATTGATTTTTTGTATTATCTGTTTGTCTTCTATGTCCTGGATTTGGGCTTTTATTTTGGTGATCTGGATTCTTCTACTGAAATTAGGGTTTTTGTGGTCTTGCTTTTCCAGCATCCTTAGGTGGCTTGTTAGGCTGTTAATTTGTGATCCTTCCGTTTTCTTCATGTGCGTTTGTAGGGATATAAATTCCCCTCTTACTACAGCTTGTAAGGCGTCCTAGAGATTTGGGTAAGATGTTTCTTCATTTTCATTTGTTTCCAGGTATCTTTTGATCTCTGTTTTGATTTCATCATTGACCCAGGAGTTGTTTAGCATCATGCTGTTTAGTGTCCATGTCTTTGTGGGTTTGGGGGGGGACCTTGTTGTGTTAATGTTTATTTTTATTCCACTGTGATCCGAGAAGGCACATGGTAAAATTTAAGTCCTTTTACATTTGCTTATGCTTGATTTATGGCCAATTATGTGGTCAATCTTCGAATACGTTCCATGTGTTCATGAGTAGAATGTGTATTCTGTGGTCTTTGGATGGAGTGTTCTGTAGGTATCGATTAAGTCCATTTGGTCAAGAGTCACATTGAGGTTCTGGATCTCCTTGCTGATTTGTTGTCCTGATGCTCTGTCTATGGTTGTGAGTGGGGTATTAAAGTCCCCAGTTATGATGGTGTTAGAGTCAGTATTTTTATTTAGTTTTCCTAAAAGTTGCTTTATGAAAGTTGACTCTCCTATGTTGGGTGCATATATGTTTAGGATAGATATTTCTTGTTGATGGAGTGAATCTTTTATCATTTTTTAATGGCCCTTTGTATCTTTTTTAATTTTTGATAGCTTAAATGGTATTTTGTCTGAAATTAGGATCATGACTCCTCCTTTCTTTTGTGTTCCATTCACCTGAAAATTTATATTTCCCATCCTGTTACTTTGAGTCTGTGACTTTCCTTTCTAGTGAGATGGGTCTCATGAAGGCAGTATATTGTTGCCTGGTGATATTTTATCCATTTTTCCACTCTATGTCTTTTCAGTGGTGCATTTAGTCCATTCACATTCAGGCTAATTATGAAAATGTGAGAGTTCATCCTTATCATAGAGTTCTTATAGAGTTGATGTTCTTCCACTTAGTTTTTTGTCTTTCTTTTGGTTTGGATTTGGTTCATGTGTATTTTATTCTTTTTCCTATACTTTTGAAGAACGTTGTTCTTTTTTCCTTTTCTTCTGTGTTTAATACTTTCTTAAGTGTTTCATGTAGAGGTGGTCTGGTGGCAGTGTAAGTTCTTAGGGATTGGATATCTGGGAAAGATTTTAATTCTCCCTTGCTGATGAAGCTTAACTTGACTGGGTAGGTTATTGTTGGTTAAAATTGTTTGTCTTTTAGGACTTTGAAGATAGGGCTCCAAGCTCTCCTAGCCTGCAGGGTTTGTGTAGATGAATCTGCTTCTGTTCTAATTGGTCTTCCATGGTAGGTGATCTTGCTGCCTTTTATACCTACTTTGTTTAGGCAGACTATTATGTGTCTAGGAGTTGGTCTTCTCATTTGTTGTCTTGCAGGGGTTCTCCAAATCTCTTGTGTTTGAATTTTTGCATCACTGATTAGATGAGGGAAGTTTTCTTGAATAATCTCATGGAAAATTTATTCCAGTGTGGAATCTGTCTCTCTTTCTGCCTCAGGAAGGCCAATTACTCTTAGGTTCAGTGTCTTGAAGTAATCACTCATCTCCTGAAGGTTTTGTTCTGTCTTTTAAGCTTGTTTTCTGTATTTTTAAGAGTTTGGGATTTTTCTATATTTTGGTCCTCAAGCTCTGATATTCTTTCTTCTGCTTGGGTAATTCTGCTTTCCATGCTTATCATTTGTTATTTATTTCATTCACAGTATTTTTTATTACTGTTATCTCAGTTATCAGCTCCTTCCTAGTTTCTTCTTCTCTCTCCTCAATTCTTTTTAATCTCTCCATTAATGCCTTGATATCTGGGTTTGTAGTTTGAGACCAGTCTTTCTGGGGGCTCTTCATGGTTTTCATTCTGAAGTCAGTTTTCTCAGTGCCTGCCCTCCCAGGGGTCTGGGAGAGACCCATATGCTTCTTTTGGTTTTTCTTCATTTGTGTAGATTTTTCTCTCTCTCCTCCTTCCCTCCCTTTCTTTAATTCTGTTTTTCAGGGAAGGTCTGGTTGCTTTTGCTTAGCTTGTGCAATCTCCTGTTCTTCCTAATGAGGGTCCTCTGGCTTTGTTCACTTTTGAGGTTGGGGTGCGGGCTATTCTTTTTGCAATTTTGAGGTTTAATTAAGGGGGAAGCTGTGATTCAGGATCTATATGCTGATTCCAGCTTCCACCAACCAGTGTATGAGCCCACTGGAACTATTTCCAACTGCCTTACAATCTGTCTGTGTGGTGGTATGTAGGTTTGGTCCCTGGAACAAAAGGAGGTACAAAAGAGAAAATAATGGAGGAAGGGGGTGTCAATAGGAAGTTAGAAATAGAGAAGAGTGAGAGTGAAAACAGATATACATACCAACTAACAGGTGAAAAAGAGACACAAGGCCAGAGAGAAGTGAAAAAAATACACAAGCAAAATTCCCTAAAGAATACTGGTAGCTACACAAAGACAGACCAATAAAATCATGCCTCTTGATGCATTTTCCCTAACACAAACAGATAGTGTAAGTCAAAAAACAAACAAAAGTGAGCAAAACAAACAGCCAAAATGATAAAATCAAAAGTCAAAATAAGAAATCAGACTAGCTCTGGTAATCTTTCCTGAGTGTCTAAAGTCTCTTCAGCTCTGATCTCCAGCCTCTCCCCTTTGCTATTGTTGCAGACAGCTAGATTTACTTGCAGCTTGGGTTTGTTCTTTTAGCCTGCTGCCTAGGAGGTCTGTGACACTTAGTTGCCTTTGTCTGATTCAGCATAGGGGAGGGTCTTTGTCTCCTGTTTTGCGACATTACCTTAGGAACAGAAGTGGATGCTGCTCATAGGTGGGTGGGGCAATGCAAGTCTCTGCCTGGAGAATGGCCAAGGTGGCAGTTTCTTTTTCATGAATCCTTTCTTTCCGCTCATCTGGGTCCCTGGGTGATCCACTATGATGAACTGTGGTGGCATGGGAGGCACCAGGGATCAGCTGCACAGCTGGGCACTGGATCCAGGGTGCCACCAGCGGGCTGGGGTGGAGGAGGGGGTTGGGAGTTCCCTCCTCTGGAGCTGAGAGCCTCCAATCAGCCCCTCCTTAAGATATGTTCTTCCCTTACACAAGCATGGGGTTGTGCACTGAGTGCCTCAGCCAGGGTGGGCCCAGAGCTCCAGAGCTCCAAATCTCCAAAGGGTATGCAATGAACAGCGAGAGTGGCCCTGGGCCCCTCACAGGGTACTTCAGTCAGAAATGGAACTGGTATCTCTGAGGGGCGGGCACCCAGAGCTTCTCTGGGTGACCAGCAGCTTGGTGCTGGTGAGATGATGTAGCCAGGGAGGGATCCAAGACTCGAGACTCCCGCATAGACAGAAGTCACATATAGTGGAGCAGCAGCAGCCAGGGGCCTCAATATCCGGTCTGCATGGGACCGAGGTTCCCCAGGTCTCAGACCAGTGCAGCTGGTGGTGGGCAGGGGTGGGGGAAGGAAAGTAAGAGACTTTTTGGGAACTCACATTTGGAGAATCTCACAATTCCACCTATGCCATCGCCATCTTACCAGAACTCCAGGTATCTTTTTTATAGAGTGATTTGAGTTCTTCAGGAAATATTCCCAGTGGGGGGATTGTGAGGTCATATAGAAGGTCAATTTTTAGAGCTTTTAGGAATCACCACACTGATTTCCACAGTGGCTGCACTAGTTTACACTCCCAACTGATAACATTTAGCACTAAGTAATTTTCTCACTCACATAATATCTAGGATGAATTCAGCTTGTCACATTGATTTTAATAGGATTACTCACAGTCCTGACCTGCAGCCATTTTGTGGCTGTATCCTGCACCATGTGTCTACACTGATAGGATTTTTCAGATCAGCCTGAATTTTAAGAGTGTCAACTCAATGAGTCAGTCTGCTGAGCCCCAGAGATGGTCAGGTCAATGGACTGGAAAGGCAAGGCCCAGGAATGTTGGTTCTAATGGGCAGGTAAGACAAGCGCTGAGAGTGTTGCAACCCTCAGAAGCATCTCAGCTTCAGAATTTCACCTTCCACCTTCTGCCAGCAGCTCTCCCAGTTCAGCCGGCTCTGTCAGCTGGCAAGCCAGCCTCTGGGTACACAGTTCTTTGGCTCTGACAATCTTCTGCAGATCTTCAGGTCAGGATTCTTGTCTCATGCCCAGGAGGAATGAGGGACATGGAAGGCCCAAAAGTTGAGAAAGCAGGATTTATTAAGAGGATAGAAAAGCTCCCACAGTGGAAGAGTCCCTGAGGAGCTTGCCAATTTGAAGGTGAACCTGGTGCTTATATAGCCCTAAGACTTAGCCGAATGGCTAGCACTAACTGTGAGCTGACTGGCCAGCACTAGCTGTGCTGATTAGTCAGTACTATACAGGAGGTAGTGGCCTAATGTGAGCTGATTGGTTGGCACTAAACAACAAGCTGATTGGTTGTTTTTCTATCACAGAAGTGAGTACTTGTTTTTCTATCCCATCAGTGAGTCTATTTCAGTAGATGGCAGCATTATAGGTAAATAATATTTTGCATGTAATAAGCATATACCATGCTGCTTGGAGAATGTGCATACATCAGAGAGACAAAGAGAAGAGGGACCAGGCTACCATTCTGACTCAATTTTGTAAGAGTATCCTATTTTAGGTTTGGTGATATAGATGGAAGAAACGTATATCTGTCATAGTGCCACCGTAGCTAACACACATAATTCTAGGTACTTTTCATTTTATTCTCACAGTTCAGTAAGATGCTATTGTAACTCAGATTTAGGAATTGGGCACTGAGGTACAGGGTGATTAAGACTTGTTGAGGTTGCCCAGTGAATGGCAGGAAGCCTGGCTCAGGGAGATAAGGTGTTAATCACTACACAATATGAATGTCTGTGCCAGAATAGAAGAAAGAGTTAGGAAAGGAGAGGAAGTATGGCTAATTCTAGGAGGGACAGAGAAAGAGAATTACCCTCTGCAGGTCCTCATAGAACAATAGTAGGAAGGACTCCTTGTTTCTCTTCTTTATCCATCCAAGGGTATGGTCAAACCAAGATCCATAGGCAACTACAATGGTAGGGGAAAAAAGACAATGTCTAGTGATTTCTCTCACACTCATATCTACGAATATTTCTTGTTATTCCCGAGTGGAAGATCACGTTTGTTTCATGAAATATATAAGGGTGATGGTGCCAAACCACTCCCTCTAGAAGCTCATCATAAAATAATTAAGTGAAGCATAAATCTAAAATGCATTCTTTCTTTGTGTTGAGAAGAAACTATGCTCCTCCTTACCACCAAGATTTTGAATAGAAATATATGTACTAAGGTATTTGTAAATTCCACACACCCAATCAGTTTTGAAGTAATTTCAAGGGACATTAACATCCAGTCTTCCATATTATATTGGTTTATGTGCCAGCAAGTGGTACATGATTATTCATACATGAGAATGAAACAACTTAATATCTTTTTGGGAAAAGATCCATTTTTCACACCATGCAAATAATACTATATCAACCATGTAAATGTACAAAATGCAACCACCCACAAAAATAAAATATGTGTAAATTCTTGTTAGTCCCCTCAGAGAAAACAAAATGTCTTCCTAGCTCTGATTCAAACCCCTGATGTGATGAATGAAAGACTATAACACTAGGGTACCTTTTAATTACTGCATGGTCAAAAAAGTAAAATCCATCTGACAAGCTGGGACAAATATTTACAATAGATAACACAGATACAGGATTAATATTGTTAACATTTCTAAAAAATCTTAAAGATGAATGAGGAAAATCCTCACAAGAAAAATAGAGAAATGACATAAACAGAGAAATCACAAAAACATCCATAAAATCTGTCTTAAATATACAAAAAGATGCTCAACACTTAAGAGAAATGCAAATGAAAATTACATGAGATACAATTGTTGACCTTTCAGATTGACAAAAATTAATCAGAAAGACAACACATTTACACATTCTGAGAGCGAGATGGCAGGTTTAATGGATACTCTCATGCATTACTGTTGGGGACAATTAATCAATGGCAAATTTATTAACAAAGTACATGAGAAGAAATGGACTATAATCTATATTCACTTTTATACATTATCAGAGTTAAAATCACTTGTAATGAATAAAAGAGACACCATGTGCCTCCTGATATGATTTACTGAGAAGAATAAAACATTACATGTGAAGTGCTCTTGCCACAAGAGCATATCTTGAATTTTATTGTTAGATGAAAGGAAACATCAGAGAAACTCAAACTGAGGGGTATTTTACAAATAACTAGACAGAACTCTGTAAAAGAGTCAAGGTGATTTTTTTTAAATGTGTTTTATATTAAAGAAGAATAGAGAACTATATGCAATGTATGACTTGGATTTAATCTAAAATTGGAAACTGAACATTAGAGGTAAAAATTGAATTACGTTAAGATTAGATAATAGTATTGTATCAATATGAAAATATAAATTTTGTAACTTTGATCACTACTATTTTAATGAAATATGTTATCATTTCCTGAATCTAGGATCTAGGTGTATGAGAGTTTTTTGTACAATTACATATTTTTGTAGGGATAAAATTTCCCCAAAATAAAAGATTTAAAAAAAAAAAAAACACTTGCAAATAACATTTATCCAAGGTGAAATCGACACCTTAAAAAACAAAGCCAAATGCCCTGCTGACAATAGAGAAAACTTGTTTCATGGTCATGAAAGCCTATATAAAACATGTTGGATTAAAATAAACTATTAATCATAAGTAAGCATAGAAACATAAAGACCAGTCATACTTGTAGGAAGTACTGTGTTCGTGGGGTAGCATCGGAAAGAAAAGAACATGTTGAGTTTTGAGCTACCCCTTTCTTTTGACTTTGAATAAATAAAGGATAACGCCATTCACAAAAATCTTGGGTCATAAGAATATATTTCCACAACACATTTTCCTGTCTGTTACAAAATTGTCCTGTTGAGAGCTGGTTGAGGAGAAACCTCTCCCCGCTTTATAACAGTCAAAAAACAATCAGAACAGAAGCCACACCATTCCTAAATTAAAAAGAAAATCAGAAAGGTACGATACAACAAGCGGTCTACAGCAACTTCTTGAAAAAAATATTGTCAAAGAGAAGGGGGAAATTCAGTTAATTCTAAATTTGAAAATATTTTATGAAGAGATTACAAACAGCTTCCAAATTGACAAAGACTTAACTTAAATTTTTTTGATTTTACAATAAGTACAATATCCATATGCACTCAGTAGAAGCTGTACTTCCAATTTTGTATGTTGATCTTTTCCCAGAAAGCAATATGAGATATTTAAGTGTTCTGAGCATGTTTGGGATAGACTAGGATGAACTATGCTGTTTGGTAGATTAGGTGTGCTAAATGCATTCTTGACTTACCATATTCTCAACTTACAGTGAATTCGTTGGGATGTGATCTCACTGTAAATCAAGGTGCATCTGTACATCATTAGGCAAGAATAAGTCAGGAATATAAGAGAAAGAGATAACAAACAAATGGAAACATATAGAAAAAAACTGAACTGATTTTTGTATTAAAAAATGAATTAAATGAAATTATCTTATATCTGACATCCTACTAAATTCTTATTACCACATTGGGTACATTTAAAAATATTTATGGACCACAGACTTCCTCTTCAAAACAGTGCTGCAAAGATCGTAGGCTCTGCTACTAACCTGATTATTATTATTCCAAAATTTAAAATGAGATATTGAGGTTTCACTTACTCTGGTCTTGGGTAAAAAGGTTAAAGAATTCATGAAAAGTGTCCGGTTGTTTTTTGGGGTGAAACTCTTTTATAATATGATACAGAAACACAGCAACATCTCTTGGATTCCTTATGATACAAATAACCTGATAAAGTTTATGAAAGTGCCGTATAAATATGTCTCTATGTCTGCTCTCCTCAGTGTTCCACATTTCCTCATATCCTGAATCCAAACCATTCAACTCTTAAAACACACCTGGGATTGCAAAACAGGAATCTTCACTCCCAATCATTAGGCTTTCAATGCAAGTTCCCCTCCCTATAGGCCCTTCCCTCTATTCTTCGTTAAAGAATGTTAAATTGATCCTCATCTTGGACACATTCAATTTATTTCTAGTAGCTATTATGTTTCTCTATATTAAGGAAAATTTCAGAACTGACCTCTGAGTACACAAGATGAAATGCTATGATCAGTGAAATAAGGCAGCCATCAATGTGAAAGTCAGGAACAATGGAACATAAACCACGAATTTAAACTAAAATCTAGAGTAAGATAAAATCTATGGAATATTCTCCATGATGTAAAACAAGAGTACATTTTCTGAAAGTCCTTCACATTCCACTCACCTTGGCCTTGGAGGTGAAGTAGGACTTGGGGAAGAGTTGTATGGGGAGATGTGAAGTCATGAGACATGGTCCGTCCTGATATACTAGACCTTTCTGCTGATATTTAATCTCTATCCATGGAAATCTGTCAAAAATTGGGACAGTTCAGACCCAACTAGGGTCCCCCTTGGAGCAGATCAGAGAATATCAATCATCCAGTGGGTTCCTGCTTATAAAATAAAGGGACAATCATATTTTAATATGTTACATTTACATTGTGAAGATGTTTTACATATTGAATGCTCAGGTTTCTTTAATCTTATGTGGGCTTCTATAGTGGCTATCATTCATGCAGGGTATGGTCAGAAAAAAAAAGGAAAGAAAAGTATATGAATTCTATAATCTGCAATCAATCCTCTTCTAACTGCATGCCCCACCCTCAAGGACCTATGCACAGTTATGGCTGAAAATTACACTGAACCTAAAAAACCTCACATCTATATCTCCAGGCCACTGTGCTCTGGCTTTCTAAGGTCAGGTGGCTCCTTAGTCTCTCAGATTATTTTTAGTTCAAAATAGATTGATATAAATAGAATATGGCTTTGGCAAGTCTTTGGTAACAACAAAGCAAAAACCTATGGAGATACTCAGAATACAAAGAGAAAACAATCAAAATTTACCACCATTTTTTAAAAAGAGGTAAAATTACCTCTTTTCTCAGATGACATAATTTATACACAGAAAATTTTAAAACTAATAGGCAAACATTGTTCTACTATGAATAGACTCAGTAATATAACCTTGCACAAAATTAACATACAAATATACATTGTGTTCCTATGTACTGTCAATGAACAACTCAAAAAGCAAACTAAGAAAACAATACTATAACAATAGCATCAAAAAGAATGATACTTAGGAATAAATTTACCCTGGAAGGTGAAAGATTGTACCCTGAAAAACTAAAAAACATTAATAAAAGAAACTAAAGAAGTCAAAAAGAAGTAGAAAGACATTCTATACTTATGGATTGGAAGATAATATCATTCAAATGCCTGTACTACCCAGAGTGATATATCATTTCGATACAAACCCTAGTAAAATATCAATGACAGACATATTTTTTGCAGACATATAAAAGCAATAGTAAAAGATAATGAAACTACAAAGGACCTTAAAAAGGAGAGTGACCATGGGCATCTCACACTTTCTGAGTTCAGAACATATTACAAAGCTATGGCATGGGACTGACAAAACTCCAGACATATAGACCAATAGGACACAAATGAAAGCACAGAAATAAATTCATGCAAATTTGAAGAAGTGATCTTCAAGAAGCTGCCAAAACTACAAGATGCTGAATTAATGAACCTTTCAACAAATGGTGTTGGAAACCTGGAAATTCAAAAGCAAAAGAATGCAGTAGAGCCCTTCTCTTACACCATACACAGAAAATAAATTCAAGGTGGATTAAAAACCTAAGTACAAGACCTGGAACTGTAAAACTCCTAGAAAAAAACTACATAAAAAGCTTTTTGGCATTGGCTTTAGCAATGACTTCCTGGAGATAACAAAAACTGCACAGGTAATGAAAGAAAAAAAAGTGGGTCTTTATAAAACAAAAAACCATCTTTGAAGCAAAGGAAACAGTACAGAGTCAAAAGGCAACCTAGAAAAATATTTTCAGGCCAGACACAGTGACTCATGCCTACAATCCCAGCACTATGAGAGGCCAAGGTGAGAGGATCTCCTGAACCCATGGGTTAAAGACCAGATCAGGCAACATGGTCAGAACTGATCTCTACAATACATCAAAAATTTAGCAGGGCATGGTGGCATATGCCTGTAGTTCCAGCTACTTGGAAGGATGATGCGGAAGGACCACCTGAGCCCAGCAGGTCAAGACTGTAGTGGCCATGAGTATGCCACTGCCCTCCAGTCTGGGTGACAAAATGAGACTCCAACTCAAAAAAAGAAAAACATTTTCAAAACATATGCCCAATGAGGGCTTGCTATCCAAAATATATAACTGCTGCAACTTAATGCCAAAATATTATACCATTCTATTTTAAAATAGATAAGGAACTTGAATAGACATGTCTCTAACGAAGCCACACAAATGGCCAACAGGCATAGGAAAAAGTGGTCAGCATCACTAATTGTCAGAAAAATGCAAATCAAAGCCACAATGAGATACCACCTCACCCCGTTAGGATGGCCATTATTTTTTTTTAATAATCAAATCACAGGTGGTGCCAAGGAAAACTTCGGAATTTGTGTGGGCTGTACTGGTGAAACTGTAAAATGGTGTCACTTCTAAGTTAAACAATAAAGGATTGTTTAAAAATTAAAAAATAGAAGTAATGTGATCCAGCCATCTCACTTCTGCATATTTATCCAAAATAATAAAAAACAGGAATTCAAAAACAAATTTGCACTCCCATATTCTTTGTCCCAGAAAACAAATATTGCATGGTTCTGAGGAAGGGGGCTTTAAAAAACATCTACAATGTCAAAAATCAGGCTAAGCATGTACTCAACCTTTGCACAGTTAAAAAAAAAAAGAAAAGGTTCCTTTCCTGGAAACTGGTAACAGCACTTGCTAGCTAGGTTAAACTGTTTAAGAGCTTTTTTTCATTTCTGTGAACCCTGCTTGCATTGCTTGAAAAGTTCCTAGGCCTCCAGAATGTTGTGGTTTGGCCCACTTGGAAAGTCCCAATGTGGTTCAGCCCCATTTAAGCAAGCCCCTACAGCTAATGGGGGCCCCTTACTGTGGGACTGTTATGTCCAGCAGGCAAGTGGCCACTGGCCTGGCTCTTGGCTAATAAAAACCTCTCTTTATAACTTGTACTTCTGGTGTTGGTGTCTGTGAATTAAGCTCTCAGTGCCTATTTCAGTTCCATTTACCTAAAATGCTCAACTCATAGTATCAGAAAGTAGAAAGGAGCCAGGCTTGGTGGCTCAACCTGTAATCCCAGAGCTTTGGGAGGCTAAGGTGAGTGGATTGCCTGAGCCTGCGGGTTCGAGACCTGCCTGGCCAACTTGGTGAGACCTCATCTCTACAATAAATCAAAAAAATTAGCTGGGCATGGTAACGCATGCCTGTAGTTCCAGCTACTGGGAAGGCTGAGGCAGAAGGATCACTGGGGCCCAGGAGGTTGAGGCTGCAGTGGCCCAGAGCGGCCACTGCACTCCAGTCTGGGTGATAGAGTGAGACTCGAACTCAAAAATAAGAAAGAAAATAGAAAGGAAGTTGTCAGAGGTTAAATTGAGGGGGAAATGAGGAGTTGGCATGCAATGGGTACAGAGTTTCAGTCACATGAGATGAAAAAGATCTAAAGATTTCCTATACAGCAGTGCACAATTGACAATACTGTGCTATACACTTAAATAAATTTAATAGGGGAGATTTCACATGATTACTTCCCCACAATACAAAACTAATCATAAACATTTTCACTATCTACTGGGTTATGCAGGAAGACATTTTCCAAGACGATTTTTCAGTAAGAGCAGCCTCTCATCACATTACCAGACTTCAAACTTTACTACTAGGATACAGAAACCAAAAGAGCATGGTGCTGGTACCATGGCAGACACACAGGCCAATGGAACAAAATAGAGAACTCAGAAATAAAGCCACTGGCCTACAACCCACTGATCTTCAAAAAAATGGGCAACATTAAACACTGGGGAGGAGACACCCTATTCAGTAAATGATTCTGGGAATACTGGCTATCTGTGTGCAGAAGAGTTAAGCTAGACCCCTTTCTCTCTCCATAGACAAAAGTTGACTCAACATGGATTAAAGACTTAAATGTAAGACCTCAAAGTATAAAAATCCTCCAAGAAAGCCCAGAAGGAACTCTTCTGAACATCAACATAGGCAATGAATTTATGACCAAGTGCTCGAAAGCCAAAACAGAAATGAAGAACAACTGGCCAATGGGACCTAAGTAAAGAGCTTCAGCACAGCAAAAGAAACTATCGAGAGAGCAAACAGACAAGCTCCAGAAGGGGAGAAAATATTAGCATAGTGTGCAAAGGGATAATATCCAGAATCTAGAAGGCACTTAAGTGAATTGACAGGAAAAACATAACCCAGTTAAAAAGTGAACAGAGAACACGAACAGACACTTCTCAAACAAGACTTACAAGACATATGGAAACATGCTCAACATCACTAATGATCAGAGAAATGCATATAAAGCCACATGAAGATACTATCTTACATGAATCAAGATGGCTATTATTATTTTTTCATCACAATGTGAACCAATTTCTCAGAATGGCTATTATTATTAACATGTCAAGAGCTACAGCTGTTGCTGAGGCTGCAGAGAAAAGGGAATGCTCATATACTGAGGGTGGGAATGCAAGCTAAAATAGTCCTTGGGGAGAGCAGATTAGAGGCTTCCCAAAGGGCTAAATGTAGACCTACCATTTAACCCAGCCATCCCAATACTGGGTATATACCCAAGTAACATAAATTGTTCTACAAAATTGTACCTTCATTTGTATGTTTATTGCAGCACTATTTATAATTGGAAAAATATCAAACAAACCTAGGTGCCCATCAATAGTGGATTGGATAAAGAATATATGGTACATATACACATGACATACTACACAGCCACAAATAAGAATAAAATCATGCTCACTGCTGCAACATGGATGCAGTTAGGGGCCATTATTACAAGCAATTAACAAAGAAACAGATATAACACATTCTCACTTGTGAGGGCTTGACATGTGGTACACCCGGGCATAAGGATAAGAACAACAGCCACAAGACATCTACAGGGTGGAGGGAGACAAGGTAGAAAGTATTGTAAAACTACCCATGGGGTACCATGCTCACCATTGGGGTGATGGACTCAGTGAAACCAAAACTTATCATCGTGAAATATCCATTTAACAAACCTGCACATGGATCCCTGAATAGGAAATACAACATTCTTTAAAAGAATAGCCTCCCCCAAGAGCACACCCCCATACACACATATGCATGCATGTACAGACACATGCACTCACATATGCACACAGTCTTCTTACCAGATCTAGGGTAGCTCACTAGAATGACATCATCATTTCTCACCCTAAATTCGTCTCAGGCAAAGCACAGGGTCCCTTGATTGGTAAAGGTGCAATTCATATGGATGCCTTCAAACCAGAGGATTCATTGAACATCTTGACACAGTTTTGAAGTACCTTTCAGTGAAGGTATTTCAGCTCAGGATTGAAAGCTTTTAGTCCTAACACTGTGTAAAATGCCCTTTAACTCTGCCAAAGAAGAGAACTGGGCAGCCAATTACTAATGCACAACAAAGTCCAGTCCACCAAAGTCCAGTCCTTGTGACTCATTAATAAAAGGTCTTACTCAAGAGTAGTTTAAGTGGGTAGAGATTGACAGAGTCAAAGGCTTGGACTTTCACTTGGATGAGCCTTGAAAAATTGGAAGAGGGTGACATCCAGACTAGTAAACAGGAGGGTGGAGAACTTGGCCAAGGACAGGAAAGAGGAGCTGATGGAAAAAACCAGAACAGTCTGTTTTCCAGTGAGAGAAAAATCAGCCTCCAAATGGCAGAGGGATGCCCTTGCATCCTTCTCAGGTCAGTGGCCCTAAAAGAACCTCACTGATTTCCCATCTCTCCCAATGCTGACTACCTCGCTTCTGCAAGGTCCCAGGTGGTGATAATTCTAGTGCAGTAAGAAGAGATTCAGGTCAAGGGGGTTTACTGTTGTTTCACCTAAAAGATGTTATCAGCCCTGGGATGTACAAAACTGGAAAGAGATTGCTCTCAGCCTTGTGATTCTGGTCCTTCTTGGAATCTGTTAGAGAGCTGGGGTTGGAGGGAAAACAACTGACCTAAAATCTAAGGAGGGACATTGAGGGAAAGAGGGGATGGTGAATCTTCCCTGTCAGATCACTTCATCTAGAACAGCTTTCCAAACCAGGGAAGGCAGATGTCTAGTATACTCTCTGAAATTCTATTGTATTTTTTCTGGATCTTTTGTAATGCCACCTTACTGTATTTATTTGAATTTTCTCTCTTTTGTTATCCATCTTGCCAAGGGTCTGTCAATCTTGGTTATTCTTTCAGAGGACCAGCTTTTGAACTCATTGTTCCTTCATGTGTATTCTTGGTCTCAATTTCATGTTGTTCAGCTTTGACTTTGGTCTTTTTTTTCCAGTTATATTTGGGTTTAGTTTGTTCATGTCTCTTTTACTACCTTAGGTGTGACATTACACTGTTTCCATGAAATCTTTCTATTTTGTGATGCTGTCAAGGTCTTACTCAGCACACCTTCACATTCCAGAGATTTTGGTATGTTGTTTCTTTATCTTTATTCGTTTCTAGGGATCTTTTTATTTTTACTTGATTTCAATGTTTACCCATAAATTGTTCGGGCTTGATCGGGGGAAGCAAGATGGCGACGGCTTAGGTGAACTGGTGAGATTCTCTGAACGGACCAAGACTACATACTGCTGAATAGACAGACTGTAAAGCAGAGGGAAAAGTGAACAAAGCCAGAAGACCCTCATAAGGAAGAACAGGTCATTGCAGAAGAGAAATAAAAGCAACCGCAATTTCCCTCAAAAACAGAATTGAAGAAGGGGACGGAAAGGGGGAAATGGAGAAAAATCTACAGAAATGAAGAAAAACCAAAAGAAGAGTATGGGTCTCTATCAGACGCCTGGGAGAGCAGACACTGAGAAAACTGACTTTGGAATGCAAACAATGAAAAGCCCCAAGAATGAAGGGTCTCAAACTGCAAATGTAGATATCAAAACAATAATGGAGGGATTAAAAAGAATTGAGGAGACACAAGAAGAAACTAGGAAGGAGCTGATATCTGAGATAACAGTAATAAAGAATACTGTGAATGAAATAAATAACAAACTGATAAGCATGGAAAGCAGAATTACCCAAGCAGAAGAAAGAATCTCAGAGCTTGAGGACCAAAATATAGAAATAACCCAAACTCTTAAAAACACAGAAAATAAGCTCAAAAAGACAGAACAAAACCTTCAAGAAATGAGTGACTACCTCAAGAGGCCTAACCTAAGTGTAGTCGGACTCCCTGAGGCAGAAAGAGAAACAGAGACCACATTGGAGCAAACTTTCCATGAGATCATTCAAGAAAACTTCCTTTATCTAATCAGTGATGCAAAAATTCAAACACAAGAGATTCAGAGAACCCCTGCAACACAACAAATGAAAAGACCAACTTCTAGACACATAATAATTTGCCTAAATAAAGTAGGCACAAAAGAAAAAATCCTAAAGGAAGCAAAATCACCTACCATGGAAGATCAATCAGAATAGCAGCAGATTTATCTACAGAAACCCTGCAGGCTAGGAGAGCTTGGA
Organism: Cephalopachus bancanus; assembly: GCA_027257055.1. Classification (NCBI taxonomy): domain Eukaryota; kingdom Metazoa; phylum Chordata; class Mammalia; order Primates; family Tarsiidae; genus Cephalopachus; species Cephalopachus bancanus. The sequence goes on from JAPVLO010000945.1 coordinate 515,216, forward strand.
GCCCTATCTTCAAAGTCCTAAAAGATAAACAATTTCAACCAAGAATAACCTACCCGGCCAAGCTAAGCTTCATCAGTGAGGGAGAATTAAATCTTTCCCAGATATCCAATCCCTAAGAACTTATGCTGCCACCAAACCATCTCTACATGAAACACTTAAGAAAGTACTAAACACAGAAGAAAAGGAAAAAAGAACAACGTTCTTCACAAGAGTACAGGGAAAAGAATAAAATATACACGAACCAACCCCAAAACCAAAAGAAAGACAAAAAAAGAAAAAGAAAAAACCAAGTGGAAGAACAACAACTCAATAAGAACTCCATGATAGGGACAAACTCTCACATTTCAATAATTAGTCTGAATGTGAATGGACTAAATGCACCACTGAATAGACATAGAATGACAAAATGGATAAAATATCATCAGGCAACAATATACTGCCTTCAAGAGATCCACCTCACTAGAAAGGCCATACACAGACTCAAAGTAAGATGACGGGAAACAAATTTTCTGGCATATGGAACACAAAAGAAAGGAGGAGTCACGATCCTAATTTCAGACAAAATACCATTTAAGCTATCAAAAATTTAAAAAGATACAGAGGGCCACTACATAACGATAAAAGGTTCACTCCATCAACAAGAAATATCTATCCTAAACATATATGCACCCAACATAGGTGTGCCAACATTCATAAAGCAACTTCTAGGAAAACTAAAGAAAGATATTGACTCTAACACCATCATAACTGGGGACTTTAATACACCACTCACAACCCTAGACAGATCATCAGGACAAAAAATCAGCAAGGAGATCCAGAACCTCAATGAGACTCTGGACCAAATGGACTTAATTGATACCTACAGAACACTCCATCCAAAGACCACAGAATACACATTCTACTTATCACTGCATGGATCATATTCTAAGATCAACCACATAATTGGACACAAATCAAGCATAAGCAAATTTAAAAGGACTGAAATTCTACCATGCACCTTCTCGGACCACAGTGGAATAAAAATAAACATTGACACCAACAAGGTCCCCCCAAAACCCACAAAGACATAGACACCAAACAGCATGATGCTAAACAACTCCTGGGTCAATGATGACATCAAAACAGAGATAAAAAGATACCTGAAAACAAATGAAAATGAAGAAACATCTTACCAAAATTTCTGGGATGCCTTAAAAGCTATAATAAGAGGTGAATTTATATCCCTACAAACACACATGAGGAAAATGGAAAGAACAGAAATTCACAACCTAACAAGCCACCTAAAGAAGCTGGAAAAGCAAGACCACAAAAACCCTAATTTCAGCAGAAGAATCCAGATCACCAAAATAAAAGCCCAAATCCAGGACATAAAAGACAAAAAGATAATAGAAAAAAATCAATGAAACGAAAAGCTGGTTTTTCGAAAGAATAAACAAGATCGATGGTCCCCTAGCTAGACTGACCAAGAAAAAACGAGAAAAAAACCAAATAAGCACAATCAGAAACACAAAAGATGAAGTCACATCTGACCCTGAAGAAATACAAAAGATCATTAGAGACTACTACGTACACTTGTATGGAAACAAACTTGAAAACCTTAAGGAAATGGAGAACTTCCTGACATCACACAACCTACCTAAGTTGGAACAAGAAGAAATTGAGACTCTAAATAAACCAATAACAATCAAGGAAATCGACTACATAATAAGAAAACTTCCTACAAAAAAAAGCCCTGGACCAGATGGCTTTCCAGCAGAATTCTACAAGACATTTAAGGAGGAACTGATACCAATCCTACTGAAGGTATTCCAGGAGATTGAAAAAGATGGAACGCTCCCCAAATCATTTTACGAAGCCAACATCACATTGATACCCAAGCCAGGTAAAGATCCAACAAAGAAAAATATCTTTGATGAACAAAGATGCTAAAATTCTCAACAAGATCCTAGCAAACCGGATTCAGCAATACATCTCAAAAATCATCCATTATTACCAAGTAGGCTTCATACCTGGGATGCAAGCCTGGTTCAACATTCGTAAAACCATAAATGTTATTAAATACATCAACAGATGTCAAAACAAAAACCACATGATTGTGTCATTAGATGCAGAAAAAGCTTTTGATAAAATCCAGCACCGCTTCTTCATAAAAACCCTTGAACATCTAGGCACATATCTCAAGATAGTAAAAGCCATGTACGAGAAACCCACAGCCAGCATACTCCTAAATGGACAAAAATTGGAACCATTTCCCCTGAAAACTGGAACAAGACAGGGATGCCCACTCTCACCCCTCCTGTTCAACATAGTATTGGAATTCCTGGCTCAAGCAATCAGAGAAGAGAAGGCAATCAGGGGTATCCAAATAGGAAAAGAGGAAGCCAAGTTATCTCTCTTTGCAGATGATATAATTGTGTATTTTGAAAACCCAAAAGAATCTGTCAAAAACCTCCTTACACTGATAAAGGCCTTTGGCAAAGTCTCAGGATACAAAATAAATGTACAAAAGACAATCGCATTTCTCTACACCAATAATAAACAAACAGAAACCCAAATAAAAAGCACAATTCCATTCACAATAGCCACAAAAAATGAAATACCTTGGCATCTTCCTAACCAGAGATGTGAAAGACCTTTACAAGGAAAACTACAAAACACTGCTCAAAGAAATCAAAGTTGACACAAACAAGTGGAAAAATATCCCATGCTCATGGATCTAAAGAATCAACATTGTGAAGATGTGCATCTTACCTAAGGCAATCTACAAATTCAATGCAATAACCATCAAATTACCAGCAACATTCTTCTCAGACCTAGAAAAAACAACTCAGGAATTCATATGGAAACACAAACGTCCAAGAATAGCCAGAATAATCCTCAACAAAAAAAACAAAGCAGGAGGTACACATTACCAGACTTCAAACTTTACTATAAAGCTACAATCATCAAAACAGCTTGGTATTGGTATAGGTACAGGCATATAGATCAATGGAATAGAATTGAGATCCCAGAAGCAAAACCTCAATTTCTCAACCAATTCATCTTCGACAAAGCCTCCACCACCCACCACTGGGGAGAGGAGAACCTATTCAGTAAATGGTGCTGGGAAAATTGTCTGACCACATGCAGAAGATTGAAACAGGACCCCTATCTATCCCCATGCACAAAGCTTAACTCCAAATGGATCAGAGACCTAAATGTAAAACTTCAAACCATAAGAACCTTAGAAAATGAAGGAAATACCCTCATGGAAATTGGAACTGGCATCCAATTCCTGAACAAAACCCGAAACCCACAGGTCATAAGAGAGAAGATAGACAAATGGGACCTTATTAAACTGACAAGCTTCTGCAAAGCCAAAGAAACCATCAAGAGAGCAGGGAGACAGCCTACAGACTGGGAAAAAGTATTTGCCAACACCAGTTCTGACAAAGGCTTAACATCCTGGATCTACAAGGAACTCAAACGTGCTGAAAAGAAAAACACAAACAACCCCATTATAAAATGGGCAAAAGATATGAACAAACACTTCACAAAGGAAGACATCCGAGCAGCCAACAAACACATGAAGAAATGTTCAACCTCACTAATCATCAGGGAGATGCAAATCAAAACCACACTGAGATACCACCTAACCCCAGTCAGATTGGCAATTATCAACAAGTCAAAAAATAACAGCTGCTGGAGAGGGTGTGGTGAAAAGGGAGCACTTCTACACTGCTGGTGGGAGTGTAAACTAGTGCAACCTCTGTGGAAAGCAGTGTGGTGATTCCTAAAAGCTCTAAATACCAACCTCCCATATGACCCCGCAATCCCCCTACTGGGAATATATCCTGAAGAACACAAATCACTCTATTAAAAAGATACCTGCACACGCATGTTTATCGCAGCATTGTTCACAATAGCAAGAACCTGGAAACAGCCATGCTGCCCGTCGAAAGAGGACTGGATTTAAAAAATGTGGTACATATACACGATGGAATACTACGCAGCCATAAAAAAGAACGAAATCATGAATTTCGCAGCAACCTGGATGGAGCTAGAGTCTATAATACTGAGTGACCTCTCACAGAAACAAAGATCCGAGTATCACATGTTCTCACTCATATAGTGGACCTTAAACATCCAATGCAATACTATACGAAAATGACTGACAGCACTGGGAAACTATGGTGGGGGGAGGGAGATGGGATTAACAGTAGCAAATATCTGTCTGGGAACAGGGAAACACCCCATATCAACAGGGTGCCTGAATAAAACGCAATTGTATACCTAACCCTTAACTGTACCCCACAACTTCATAATAAAAAATAAATAAATAATTTTTTTAAAAAAAAGAGAACAAATTATAAGGCAAAAAAAATTGTTCGGGTCCTTTTGTCTAATATTTATGGACTTTTGTGTTTTTGAGGTTCCTCTTCCTGTTGATATTTATTTTTATTCCTCTGTGGTGTGAGAAGATACTTGGTATAATATCAGGTTTTCTTGATATCTGGCTCTCTATGTTCACTCTTAAGATAATTAGCAAATGTTTTATGAATCTGGGTGCTCCTATGTTGAGTGCATCTATGTTCAAGTTGATATTTCTTGTAGAATTGATCCCTTTATCATTATGTAGTGTCTTTCCTTGACCTATCTTAGTTTCATTGGTTTAAAGTCTGTTTTCTCTGATATAAAAATAGCAATCCCTGCTCTTTTTTGTTTGCTGTTTGCATGGACAATCTTTCTTCATCTCTATACCCTTAGCCTATAGGTGTCATTAGAAGTGAGATGGGTTTCCTGAAGACAGTAGAGAGATGGATTTTATTCCCTTTATTTGATTTGCCACTTTGTGGCATTTAAGTGGCATAGTCAGACGATTAATGTTCAAATTGACTATTGATATGTGAAAATTTGTTCCTGCCATGTTGTTGTTAAAAAGTTGCTTTGTATTCCAAGCTTTGTGGTTGAATTGTATGGTCTGTAAGCTGTAGGCTTACATGCGCTTTTCTGTTGTGTGATGTTGTTTTTGTTTCTATGTTTAAGACTATCTTACACATCTCTTGCAGGGCCGGTCTGGAAAAAAACAATTTCTCTTATTCTTGTTTGTCTAGAAATAACTTTAATTCTGCTTATTTACAAAGCTTAGATTTTTGCAGTAAGAAATACTCGACTGGCATTGCCTTGCTTTAAGAATGTAAAAAAAAAAAAAAAAAGGTCCCCAACCTGTTCTGGTTCCTGGTGAGAGGTCTGCTGCTATTCTGGCAGGTTTCCCTTGGAAAGTGATCTGTCCTTTCTCTCTAGTTGCCTGTAAGGTTTTTTCTTTCATGTTGACCTTGTAGTCTAATGACTATGTGCCTTGAGAATGGTCTTGTATTATACCTCATGGGAGATCTCTAAATTTCTTGATCTGCATGGTGGCCTCTCTAGCAAGGAGGAAAGTGTTCTTGAATAATATGTTGACAGACTTGTTCCAAGTTGTTCTCACTTTCCTCTTCTCTCTCAGGAGTTTCAATGAGCTGTAGATCTGGCACCTTTACACAGTCTCACATCCCTCAAAGGTTTTGTTTAATTTAAAAGCTTTGTTTTTCTTTATTTTTCTCAGACTTGGTTCATTAAAAGGCTCAATGTTCAACCTCTGAAATGCTTTCACCTGGTTGAATCTGGTATTAAGGCTTGCAGTTGTGCTTTGAAATTCCTGGAGTAAATTCCTCATTACTCCAGGTACCTGTGGGCACTCAGAAGTAGCCATCTCTTTGCTCCCTTGTTTACTCGGGTGGCAGGGATGGAGGCAGTGATCCAGGTTGGCAGTGGTGGAGACCTGCTGAGATCCAGTGATCCTTCTGTCTCAGCCATCCAGTAGCCATCCAGTAGCCATCCAGTAGCAGGTGCATGCTACCAAGCCTGGCTAATTCTTTTTTTTATTTTAATGCAGAGTCGAGGTCTCACCAAGTTGCCCAGGCTGGTTTCAAACCTGAGGACTCAGGAAATCCACTCACCTCGGCATCCCAAAGTGTTGGGGTCACAGGCTGAGCCACCGAGTTCAGCCCATCCATGTTTGTTAATATCAGCTTTAAAAATCATAACTGTGACAGTCCAATCACCACCTTCCTAACTCTGCATATTTTAAGCTCAGGTGAACACAGGATCCTCTTGCTTTGATTCCCTTCCATTTTGAAAGAATGTATTATTGTTGTTGTAGTGGTTTTAAAGAAAGAGATACCAAAAAACGATATTTTTCTTTATCTATTATGTATACATTGCTTTTACAATTGAGATTTATTGAAAAGGTATATTTTGGGCTATCTTGGTAATCAGGTAAGATTCTACTCTTGCAAGAAGGTGACTTTTTGCTCTGTATTTTATGATGTCAACAACCGGCAGTAGTATAGATAGAAAAAGAGGATATAGCACTCAGTCCTCTTATTAGTTCTAGTCTCAGGACCAGGGGAAGAGTCCTGGATCCAAGCTTGAAAGATCTTGTCAAAGTCTTCACTCGGGGCCACATTGAAGCAGCTTTTCCGTTCCCCAGAAAATCCTGCCAAACAGATGTAGGAGGAAAAGCTTTACAACAATGAGGGAAAGCCCCAGACATGCAACCAAGACTGTCACTAGTGTCTCTCAATGGCCTCCTCAATCCATTCAGCATTTTTTTCTGAAGAGTCATATGAGACATTCTACAATGTTTGTGCTTCCTATGTGCTACCAAGGGCCACTGAGTGCAGATGGCAAAGAGGGTGTTGAGGCATAATTTGGGGTCATTATGAGTGGGAGAGATCTGGTTTGAAATCCTGCTTCTGCCCCTTACCAGCTTGGAGAAACTGAGAATGTTATTTAATCTTTTTGAGCCTCAGTTTCATTATTTGGAAAAAAGTCAATGGTAACTAACCATCTAAGATAGTTGCAGTGGGTTTTATACTATAATGCATAATCTGGGTTTGTACACTCCTAAATTATGAGATATTGATCCACAGGGAGCTGCAAAATTAGGACAGATACATTTCATGTACCCTTGACCCAGTTTTTCTCATTAGGTTACATATTTTGTAACCATAGTTCAATGCCATACCTAGAAAACTGATATTCGTAAGATGATTGTGTTCCATGCCATGTTTCCCTATATGCCTATTTATGCAATCCATTGAAAGCAAAGTGCAACAATACCTCATCAACTGAAAGACCTTCCTCCTGCTACCACTTTCCAGTTCTACCCACTCTACCCAGCCCCAACACCCTTAACCTCTAGCAATCACCGATCTGTTCTCCTTCTCTAGAAAACTGTCATTTTGAGAAGCTTATGTATATGTAATTCTATAGCATGTAACCATTGGGTGAGAGTTTTTTAGCAACACAATACCCTTGAGATCTATCCAAGGTGTTTCACATATCAGTAGATTGTCTTTTTTGTTACTGAGTAGTCTGTATGGATGGTCAGTTTTTATCACTGTTTCTGCCATGTGAGCAGCACAATGGATATTGGTTATCATAATTTGCATGGATTATCACTTTGAATTCCACAAAACATTTTGTGTTTTTTTGAATTTATTTCCAGAACTACTGAAGTGCAGTTGCTACTTGTCTATGGTACTATCCCCGTTTGGCATACTCTAGTATAAAACAAATGACTTGATGAGGAAAATGGAGGAAATGTTTGATACAGATGTAACCAGGATATAGTCTACAGAGGCACAATGGAGTCAGTGTAGACATGGGAGGAAGCACAGTAATGACTGCCACATCTGATTTAGACTCTGGTCAGTTTGCTACAAGCCACCACAAGTAAGAGAAGGCTACAGTAAGGTGAAGTGTAATTATGATGAAAGGTGTCATGTTTTACATTTTGTATAACCACATATCTGTGGTTCAAATTGATGACATAAGACACTGATATATTAGGTGCATGAATGACAATCCATTTCATATTATTGGTGCAAATGTAAAACGTTCAGCCACTCCAGAAACAGGGTAGCAATTTCTTTTAGAACTAAACATGTATCTATGATATGTCAAACAATTGCGCTGCTGGTCATTTATCCCAGAAAAATGAAAACGTATCCAAATCAAAACTTGTTCATTACCTTAATTGCAGCTTTATTTGTAATTGAAAAAAAAGTCAATAATTCAAATGTCTCTCAATAGATGAATGGTTAAATAAAGTGTGGCACATTCATTTGATAAATATGACTCAGCAATACAAAGGAGTAACAACTGTTTCATGCAACAGCTTCAATTCATCTCAAGGTACTAAGCTGAGTGAAAATAAAATACCCACAAGATATATACTGTATAATTCTGTCTATATAAAATTCTAAAGATGACAAAATCATGAGCATGTTGAACAGACTAGTGATCATCGGGGATTATGAATGGGCATGGGAGAGACGTGGGCATGACTATCAAGATGTAGCATGAGGGATCTTCACTGTGATGGAATAGATTTTCACCTTGATGGTGGTGCTTACATGAATCTATATAAATGATAAAAGGTGAGAGACACATACAAACACACAAATAAGTACATGTAAAGCTAGTTACATCTTATAAGAGTTTTTGTGATGTCAGCATCCTGGTTTTTACATGGTATTATATTTGTGAAGATGCTAACACTGGGGGAGGTGGGATGGACATGCAAGACCTCTCTGTACTACTTATGACTTCCTAGCAATCTATTATTACTTTTAAGTGAAAACTTGAGAGGAGGGGCAAGATGGCGATGGGACAAGTCGGACAGTGAAACTCTCCACAAAAGGTGGTTGCTGCAGCTGGTCTCACGCAATGTGCTTCTGTCACTGCTGCTGTAGTCTCCACAAAAGGTTGCTGCTGCAGCCAGTCCCACAAACTGCTCCCAACCCCAGGGAATTCCCGACTCCCTCTCCCTCCCCAAGCTGCTGCAGTGGTGGAACCAGAGATCAGCTGGAGGCCAGAATCCAATTGGTGGAGAGAGAAGATTGGGAAGGACCAGGGAGGAGGTCCATGCCCGGTAAAGAGGTGCCCACCACAGTCATTTTCTCTATCCCAGGACCAGGCAGACACCTGCATCACCCTGCCCAGCTCCACACAGCTCTGCCCAGCCTCCAACTTGGGACCTAAGGAAATCACCAGATCAGACATAGGTCGGATCTGAGTGGCAGACCTGACAGGCAGCAAACTGACTGAGTCCAGATCTGATCCTTACACAGCAGGCCTGGGACATCTGACTCTAGTGGTAAGCAACCCTACCAGCCTGCAATGAAAGTTAGAGATCAGAGCTGAAAGGACATTGGGCTCACAGGAATGATCTCAGAGCAAGCTTGATTCATTGTTTTTACTTTTTCATTTTTATTCTTTGTTTGTTTTGCTTGTTTTTGTTTGTTTTATGTTTTATGTTTTTTCTCTTTTTTCTCTCTTCTCTCTGTTTTTGATAATGTTTTAATACTTGCCTTGTTTCTGTTATTTTACTGATTTCTCTTTTTTTCTTTAGACCTCCTGTTTGTATAGGGGAATTGTATATCAATGGGAAGGTTGGTTAGCTTGTGTGTGTGTTTAGATTTTTTTTTTTACTCTTCTCTGTCTTTGCATTTCTCTTCATTTTTTATTTGTCATGTTTGTCTGTTATCCCTCTTACTCTTCTCTCTCTGCATGTTCCCCACCCCCCATTCTTCCCTGTTCCATTCTTTTCCTTTTTTACCTCATTTTGCTTTCAGGAAACAAACTTACACCCCCACTGCATGGACAGATTGCAAGACAGTAGGAAGGGGGTTCCAGGGTACCCATACCCTATCAGTGGTTACTGGAATCTGCAGATAGATTTTGAATCACAGCTCCCTCCTCAATAAAATCTCAAAACTGCAAAAAAGAATAGCCCCAAACCCACAGTCCAGCCTCAGATTGAACAAAGCTAGAGGATTCACATAGGGAAGAATAAGAGATTGAGCAAACAGAAATAAAAGCAGCCCCACCATCCCTGAACGACAGAATTAGAGGGGGGAAAGTGGGGAGGTAAATCTACACAAATGAAGAAAAACCAAAAGAATAATACAGATCTCACACAGACCCCTGGGAGGTCAGACACGAAGAAAACAGACTGCAGAATGCAAACAATGAAGAGCCCCCAGAATGAGGCCACATAATACAAACTCAGACATCAAGACATTAATAAAGAGAATAAAAAGAATTGAGAGACAAGAGGAAAATAGGAAGGGGTTGATAACTGATATAACAGCAGTAAAGAATACTATGATTGAAATAAATAACAAACTAATAAGCATGGAAAGCAGAATTAGCCAAGCAGAAAAAAGAATCTCAGAGCTTAAGGACCAAAATATAGAACTAACCCAAATTGTCAAAAACAGAAAAGAAGCTTAAAAAGACAGAACAAAACCTTCAAGAGATGAGCAATTACTTCAAGAGGCCACACCTAAGAGTAATTGGATTTTCTGAGGCAGAAAGAGAGACAGAGACCACCATGGAATAAACATTCCATGAAATCATTCAAGAAAATTTACCTCATCTCATCAGTGATGTGAAAATTCAAACACGAGAGATCCAGAGAACCCCTGCAGGACAACAAATGAGAAAACCAACTCACAGGCACATAATAATTTGCCTAAACAAAGTAGGTATAAAAGAAAAAATGCTAAAGGCAGCAAGAAAAAAGGGTTGGGTTACCTACTGGGGAAGACTAATTAAAATAGGAGCATATTTATCTACAGAAAGCCTTCAGACTAGGAGAGCATGGAGTTCAATCTTCAAAGTTCCCAAAGATAAACAATGTCAACCAAGAATAACCTACCCAGCTAAGCTAAGCTTCATCAGCGAGAGAAGTAAAATCTTTCCCAGACATTCAATCCCTAAGATCTTATGCTGCCTCTAGACCACCTCTACAAGAAACACATAAGAAAGTATTAAACATAGAAGAAAAGGAAAAAGAACGACAAAATTCTTCACAAGAATGCAGGGAAAAGTTTGAAAACACATGAATCAACCCAAAAATCAAAAGAAAGACAACAAACAGGAACAACAACTATATAAGAACTTATGAAAGGGATAAACTCTCACATTTCAATAATCAGCCTAAATGTGAATGGACTAAATGCACCACTGAAAAGACATAGAATGGCAAAATGGATAAAATATCATGATGCAACAATAAATGATCTCCAAGAGACTCATCACACCAGAAAGGACACTCACAGACTCAAATAAGAGATGGGAAGCAAAATTTCAGGCAAGCAAAACACAAAAGAAAGTTGGAGCTGTGATCTTAATATCAGACAAAATACCCTTTAAGCTATCAAAAATTTAAAAAGATACAGAAGGTCACTACATAATGATAAAAGGTTCACTCCATCAACAAGAAATACTCATCTTAAACATGTATGCACCCAACATAGGAGTAACAACTTTCATAAAGCAGCTTCTAGGCAAACTTAAAAAAGATATTGACCCTAACACTATCATAGCTAAGGACTTTAATACCCCACTCACAACCCTAGACAGATAATCAGGACAAAAAATCAGCAAGGAGATCCAGAACTTCATTGTGACTCTTGACTAAACAGACTTAATTGATAACTACAAAACACTCTACCCAACAACCATAGAATATATATCCTACTCATCACTGCATGGAATGTACTCTAAGATAGACCATATCCTTCACAATAAATCAAGCATAAACAAATTTCACAAAATTGAAATTTTGCCATGCACCTTCTCACACCAAACTGTAATAAAAATAAATATCAACACCAACAAAGTTCCCCCAAAACCCACAAAGACATGGACACTCAACAGCATGATGCTAAGCAACTCCTGGTTCAACATGAAATCAAAACAGAGATTATAAGATACCTGAAAGCAAATGAAAATGAAGAAATATCTTACCAAAATCTCTGGGATGCCATGAAAGCAGTAGTAAGAGGGGAATCCATGTCCCTACAAACGCACATGAAGAAAATGGAAAGATCACAAGTTAACAGCCTAACAAGTCACCTAAGGAAGCCGGAAAAGCAAGACCATCAAAACCCAAACTTCAGCAGAAAAGTCCACATCACCAAATAAAAGCCCAAATCCAGGACATAGAAGACAAAAAGATAAAACAAAAAATCAACAAGACAAAAAGCTGGCTCTTTGAAAGGATAAATAAGATTGGTGGTCCCTTAGCTAGACTGACCAATAAAAAGAGAGAAAAAGCCCAAATAAATACAATCAGAAACACAAAAGATAAAGTCACAACTGACCCTGAAGAAATATAAAAGATTATCAGACACTACTACGTACACATTTATGGGCACAAACTTGAAAACCTAAAGGAAATGGAGGACTTTCTGATATCACACAACTTCCCTAGGCTGAAAAAGAAGAAATTGAGACCCTAAATAGACCAATAACAATCAAGGAAATTGACTATGTCGTAAGAAAACTACCTACAAAAAAAAACTCTGGACCAAATGGCTTTCCAGTAGATTTCTACAAGACATACAAGGAGGAACTGATACCAATATCCCATGCCCATGGATTGGAAGAATCAACATTGTGAAGATGTCCATCCTACCAGGCGATTGAGAAAGATGGAACCTCCCCAAATAATTTTAGGAAGCAAACATCACATTGATACCCAAGTCAGGTAAAGACTCAACAAAGAAAAAGAACTACAGGCCAGTATTCTTGATGAACATAGATGCTAAAATTCTCAACAGCATCCTAGCAAACCAGATTCAAAAACACATCTCAAAAATCATCCACTAAATCCAAGTAGGCTTCATCCCCAGGATGCAAGCCTGGTTCAACATTCATAAGACTATAAATGTAATTAAATACATCAACAGATGTCAAAACAAAAACCACATGATTATATCATTAGATGCAGAAAAAGCTTTTGATAAAATCCAGCACCACTTTTGGATAAAAACCCTCAGACATCTAGGCATAGATGGAACATACCTCAAAATACTAAAAACCATCTAAGAGAAACCCACATCCAGCATACTGTTAAAAAGACAGGAATTTGAACCATTCCCCCTGAAAAATAGAACAAGACAAGGATGCCCACTCTCACCCCTCCTGTCCAACATAGTTTTGGAAGTCCTAGGTAGAGAATCAGAGAAGATAAGGCAATCAGGGGTATCCAAACAGGAAAAGAGGAAATCAAGTTATCTCTCTGTGCAGGCAACATGATTCTATACCTTGAAAACCCAGGAGAATCTGTCAAAAACCTCCTTGTACTGATAAAGGACATTGGCAAAGTCTCAGGGTATAAAATAAATGTGCAAAAGACAATCGCATTTCTACACACCAATAATAAACAGAAACCCAAATAAAAAGCATGATTCTATTCACAACAGTCACAAAAAAATGAAATACCTTGGCATCTTCCTAACCAGAGATGTGAAAGACCTTTACAATGAAAACTACAAAACACTGCTCAAAGAAATCCAAGATGACACAAACAAGTGGAAAAATATCCCATGCCTATGGACTGGAAGAATCAACATTGTGAAGATGTCCATCCTACCTAAGGCAATCTACAGATTTAATGCAATACCCATTGAATTACCAGCAACATTCTTCTCAGACCTAGAAACAGCAATACAGGAATTGATACGGAAACATAAACGACCAAGAATAGCCAAAACTATCCTCAGCAAAAAAAAAAAAAAAAAAAGCAGTAGGTATCACACTACCAGACTTTAAACTTTACTATAAAGCTAGAATAATCAAATAGCCTGGTACTGGTACGAGAATAGGCATATAGACCAATGGGATAGAATTGAGATTCCAGAAGCAAAACCTCAATTTCTCAACCAACTCATCTTCAACAAAGCCTCCTCCACCAACCTCTGGGGAGACAAGAACCTAACCAGTAAATGGCGCTGGGAAAACTGGCTGACCACATGCAGAAAATTGAAACAAGACACTTACCTATCCCCATACACAAAAATCAACTGTAAATGGATCAGAGACCTAAAAGTAAAACCTCAAACTATAAGAACCTTAGAAAATGCAGGAGACACTCTGATGAAAATTGGAACTGGCAACCAATTCCTGATCAAAATCCCAAGTGCCCAGGCCACAAGAGATAACACAGACAAGTGGGACCTCATCAAACTGACAAGCTTCTGCAAAGTCAAAGAAACCATCAAAAGAGCAAGGAGACAGCCAACAGACTGGGTTAAAATATTTGCCAACTCCATGTCTTACAAAGGCCTAACAATCTGGTATCTACAAGGAACTCAAACATGCTGAAAAGAAAAATAACAAACAGTCCCATTACAAAGTGGACAAAATATATGAATAGACAGTTCTCAAAAGAAGACATATGAGCAGGCAACAGATACATGAAAAAATGTTCAGCCTCACTAGTCATCAAGGAGATGCAAATTAAAACTACACCGAGATACCACCTAGCTCCAGTCAGACTGGCCATCATCAATAACAAAAAATAACAAATGCTGGAGAGAGTGTGGTGAAAAGAGAACACTTCTACACTGTTGGTGGGAGTGCAAACTAGTACAGCCTCATGGAAAACAGTGTGGCGATATCTAAAAGTTCTAAAAATCGACCTTCCATATGACCTCACAATACCCTACTGGGAATATACCTGGAAGAACTCAAATCACTCTATAAAAAAGATAACTGCACACATATGTTTATCACAGCATTGTTCACAATAGTAAGATCATGGGACCAACCATGCTGCCCATCAAAAAAAGACTGGATAAAGAAAACTGTGGTACATATACACGATGGAATATTACACAATCATAAAGAAGAACAAAATCATGTACTTCATGGCAACCTGGATGGAATTAGAGTCTATAATACTGAGTGATCTTTCACAGAAACAAAGAACTGAGTATCACATGTTCTCACTCACAAGTGGACCTTGAACAACTACCACAATACTATAAGAAAAGGATTGACTGTGGTGGGAAACTGCAGAGGGGAGGGGGAGATAGGTGGGATTGACAGTAGTGGAAATCTGCCTGGGGAAGGGGGGGGCACACCTCATCAACAAGGGTACCTGCACAGTGAATATTTGTATACCCAGTCCTGAAATGTACCTCACAATTTTAAAACAAAAAAATTTTTTAAGTTAAAAAGGAAAAGTTAACATGATAAAGACCTCTCCAGAGTATCTCACAGAGGTCTGCTGAGGGGACTGGTGCTGTGTATTCTTTAATGTCTTAACAGAAGCCATCACTTTCAGAGAAGAGAACATGAGTGATGGAACTTGTCATCCTTGCTTTCTGAGTTGCTTTCAGGTCCATTTTAATCTTTATCTTGTCAATAACCAGTTTCCTCCAAAGTACAATCCAAGGCAGTCAAGACTCAAGTACATCTGTGTTTGTGTCTTGTGCTTTGCATCAATGTCGAAAAAGGAATCCATGTCTTTGATCCAAACTTGCCCCTCCAAGTATCCTTCTCTTACCCTTTCTCAGCACTGGTGCACTAGTGACATCATTCATAGGATGGTCTAGTGTGCGATAGTTGCACATTGCACATTTTATTCTCTTTCATGGCTGAGAATGAACAGTTTTGGAGGACTGAATCAAATTCTTCTGGCTTCAACTGTTTACCAAGAAATCATCTCCACACTTCCCCAGGGTCCTACAGAAAGAAAAGGTGAGTAGCAGACGGTCATTCTAAGCCATGATTATGGAACAAGCTCTCTATTTCTCGTCAAGGTTAAGGACCTAATATCTGCATGTCCCTCTGTAATTTCTAACATTTTATATGTCTCTGTTTTCAGAGCTGTAAAATGTAGACTATAAAGGTGCCACCCTCCTAAGGTGGTTACAAATGTTACTTCTTTATCATTTAGGAAACTAATGAACACTTATACATGTCTTCAAGCTGCCATTATGAAGCACTAAGTTATTTTCTTGCTCACACAATGTCTGGTGTGGATTCAATTTGTCACATTCATTTTAATAGGATTACTCATGGTCCTGTCCTCAAGTCATTTTGTGGCTGCATTCTTCATCAGGTGTCTGTCTACACCTTTTTCTGTTTCATTAGTGGATGGGAAAATATACCACAGAAAAGAAGCACCCTTCCTGCATCAATTTTGTACTGAAATCTGACACCAGTTTTTCATTACAAATTCCATTGTCAAAGGCAAGCCAAATGGATTGTTGGCAGTTCCATAGTCCATCCCACTGTCTGTGGTTCCCAAGTTAAAGATGAAGACAGGTGCTTTCGTGGGACTTATGGATGAGAAGTACAAGTTATTTCAGTAGGTGGCAGTGTCATAAGTAAGTAACATGCTGCATGTCAAAAGTATATACCATGCTTCCTGGAGAATGTGCGTACACCAGAGAGACTAGGAAGATGTGCCCATTCTGGCCTGATTCCATCAGAGTATCTTATCTTGACATTGGAGATCTAGATGAAAGAAACATATATCTGTGATAATGACAGCTTACATGCACACCATGCCAGACACTATTCTAGATATGTTTCTCTTTATTATCACAATTCAGTAAGTCACTATTGTAATTCAGATTTACAAGTGGGGACACTGAGGCACAGAGAGATTAAGACTTGTCGAGGTTACATGGTTAATGGCAGAAAGGCTGGCTTAGGGAGTCGAGGTCTTGTCGGTACATGACACTGCCCCTTGTGAACGTCTTGGCCCGGAAGAATAGAAGAAAAAGCTAGGAAAGGAGAGGAAGCTATGACTAGCTCTAGGAGGGACAGAAAAAAGGAATTACCCTCTACAGCTCCTCATAGAACACTAGCAGAAAGGACCCCATGTCTCTCTTCTTTATCCATCCAAGAGTATGATCAGGCTAAGATCCATAAGCAACTACCACGAGAGGGAGAAAAAGACAATGTCTAGTGATTCTTTTCACATGCATATCTATGAACATTTATTGTTATTCCTGCTTGTAAGATCATATTTCTTTCATGGAATATATGAAGATGTCAAGCCATGCCCTCAGGAGCTCATACAATGATTAAGTAAATCATCAAATCTAAAATGAATTTATTCCATGTATTGAGTAGCAACTTTGCTCATACTTACCACTTAGATTTTGAATAGAAATGTGTTTACTCAGATACTTTTAAATTTCACATAATCGATCAGTTTTTAAGTATTTTCCAAATAGGGATGTTAACAGCCATTTTCCATATGATATTGGTTTATATGTCAGCAAATTGTGTATGATTATTAATAAATAAGGATGGGACAACTTAATACATTTTTGAAAAAATATCCATTTTTACACCACATTCCAGAATAATGGATCATATTCTAAATTTTTAAAATGTAACAAAACATATGAAAATGTAATATGAGTAAATTCCCATTTAGTCACCTTGTAGAAAAAAAATCATCCTTGCTATGATTCAAACTTCTCATGTGATGAATGAAAGACTAAAATACGAATATACCTTTTAATACACTACATTTTCAAAAAAAAAAAAGTAAAACAACTGACAAACTTGGAGGAATATTTAGAATAGTTATAACAGATGCAGGATTAATATAACTCTATTTTAACAAAGGAATTGAGAAAAATGAGGGATATTTGGGACTTTGGAGTAGAAGTAAAGAGTGGGCCTCTAGTCTCTGCATTTCCTGAGCTACTTATTTTTCTTTCCACAGTAGCTATTACCTTGGGTGTCGACACAGCCAATGCATTTCTCATCATTTCTGATGACTTGAGGAACATCGATGCAGGCTGTGTGTTCTGGGTCCCGGGCTTCCTGGTTTCCTCCCTGGCCAGTATGACTGGGAGGTGGATGTGGAATAGGGCAAAGCATGGGGTCTGGGAGTTTGCAAAGAATCTGTTCACCAACAAGGAGAGATCCATCTGACTACAGAACTTGGATGTAGGCTGCACGTTTGAGAAGGGGAAAGTGTTTCTCTCACCAGCACTGTGCCTCAGACCACCTTCTGTATGAAATCGAAATGACACACAAAGGGGTATTCCTGGGCATGGAAAAATAGTTGAGAAAAATGGGAGATATTTGGAACTTTGCAGTAGAAGTGAAGTGTGGGACTCTAGTCTGCATTTACTGAACTACCTATTTTTCTTTCCACAGTAGCTGAGATCTTGGATGTTGACACGGCCAAAGCATTTCTCATCATTTCTGATGACCTAAATCCATGTGGATGTATCAGATGGAATCAACAATTAATGGAATAATGTGTTTTAGTGTAATGGAAGCGTTTCTTTTCTCAGTGTGAGTAGTGGGTCTCATCTCTTCACACACAACAAAATTTCTGCTTCTGAGTTGCTGCAGCCATCATTTGCTCTTTCAAACTCAGTTGATGATTATCAGGGTTCCCTGAGTACCATGCTTGATGCAGGCCTCAAGTCTGGATACTGAAATTTCTCTTTAATAACCTGGAGAGGACAATGAAACATCTTTCAATAAAGCTTACGTAGAAAAACTCTGTGTACTTGTAGAGAAGGAAATTTCTATTGTGTAAGCACTTTGTAAAATGTTGGTATTTTTAAATAAAGTACCTAAATTGCAATAGCATGAATTTAAAAGTTATTCCATGCGAAGCATTTTATTCCTATGGCTCATCTGTATTTTCAAATGTATTTAGTTTTCTTTTCTTTTATGGTCTACCTAATATTTTAGAAAGATTATAGCTGCTTTCCACACTACCCGCAGAGGGGTCCATATGGCATTGTTCTCAATTCCCATCGTAACTTAAAGGGAAACTCTCACAATGTTCAGAGCCCTTGATGTCCTGCAAATGAAGGAGGAGGATGTCCTCAAATTTCTTGCAGCAGGCACCCACTTAGGTGGCACCAACCTTGACTTCCAAATGGAACAGTACATCTATAAAAGGAAGAGTGATGGCATCTACATTATAAATCTGAAGAGGCCCTGGGAGAAGCTTCTGCTTGCAGCTCATGCCATTGTTGCCATTGAAAATCCTGCTGATGTCAGTGTCATATCTTCTAGGAATACTGGCCAGTGGACTGTGCTGAAGTTTGCTGCTGCCACTGGAGCCACTCCTTTTGCTGGCCGCTTCACTCCTGGAACCTTCACCAACCAGATCCAGGTAGCCATCCAGGAGCCCTGTCTGCTGGTGGTTACTGATCCCAGGGCTGACCACCAGCCTCTCACAGAAGTATCTTATGTTAACCTGCCCACCATTGCTCTGTGTAACACAAACTCTCCTCTGTGCTATGTGTATATTGCCATCCTGTGCAACAATAAGGGAGCTCACTCAGTGGGTCTGATGTGGTGGATGTTGGTTCAGGATGTTCTGCACATGCGTGGCACCATCTCCCGTGAACACCAGTGGGAGGTTATGCCTGGTATCTACTTCTACAGAGATCCTGAAGAGACTGAAAAGGAAGAACAGGCTACTGCTGAAAAAGCTGTGACCGAAGAAGAATTTCAGGGTGAATGGACTGCTCCAGCTCTGAGTTCACTGCTACTCAGCCTGAGGTTGTAGACTGGTCTGAAAGTGTGCAGGTGCCCTCTGTGCCAATTCAGCAGCTTCCTACTGAAGACTGGAATGCTCAGCCTGCCACAGAAGACTGGTCTGCAGCTCCCACTGCTCAGGCCATTGAATGGGTAGGGACAATCACTGAGTGGTCTTAAGCTCTTAAGCAACACAGGCTCTTAAGCAACACAGAAGTAAGGTTGGCAGAAAATAAACTTGTTTCTAAGGGAAAAAAAGATTATAGCTAATAAAAAGTATGTGCTTTACTGAAGTGATTATGTGATTTTTTTTACAATGATAGGGAAATAAGGCATAATGCAATCCATTAAACCACTAATATGTATCCAACAGAGAAAGAGATAGATAAATGCCTGCAGAGTTTCCTGAAATCAAAAGAAAAATTCACTGTTACTATAATAGGCACAATTGTCTCTAAAATCAGTACCTCTACTTACATCAATAGTGTTAGGTCAGACCAGACTGGGGGAGGGGGTCTGTGATCTGGTGCTGTGAGAAAGATGCAAAGAATTGTAGAGAAATTAGGTTGGAAAATAGTTTACTTGAAAAGTGAATTGAAGTAAGAGAGACAGAGAGGAGGTTCATCTCCCCAAGGTAGGGGAGGGGCCAAATCTAAGGTAAAAGCAAGGCAGCCATAGCTTCATGGCCTGACTGGAACCCAACGAAGCAATGACAGCTGCTGTTTGAGGTTGAATGCCTCTTAAACCTTCCCTTTGAGGGGGCCAGGTCATTAAGGTGATTGAGTGGTGGTCTGTTTTGCATCATCAAGAAGGGATAGATAAGCACAGGTACTGACATCACAATGATGGGATGACAGGCAGAGGAGTGGGCTAGCCACATAACTGCTGCCACTTTTATAGGGGTCCTTCTTGCGCCACAAAGGGTTGATTAGGTTCGCTTGGTTTCTTAGGGCTGAAGGCAAATACTTGGAATAGAAATGCTAATTAATACAAAACAAGCTGGGGAGGGGGTTGTAAAACAGTTATCAGTAGCTACCTCTAAGAAACCAGCTCCATTCTTGGCAAGTGATTAGAGGGTAAATTAGAGTGAACTGCTAGAAAGACATGACGAAGCTAAGTCATACTAAAAAGACTGCTCTTTGGATATATTCATTTCATCTTTTGCCTTTCAAACATCATAATTAAAGTTGCACTTTTTTTTTGAGTTGGAGTCTCACTTGTTGCACAGGCTGGAGTGCAGTGGCACACTCATGGCCACCCCAGCATTGACCTGCTGGGTTCCGGCTATCCTTCTGCCTCAGCCTTCCAAGCAGCTGGAAGTACAGGCATGCGCTACCACACCCAGCTAATTTTTTATTTATTGTAGAGATGAGGTCTCACCTGGACTGGTCTTAAGCCCTCAGGCTCAGGCAATACACTCGTCTCAGCCTCCCAAAGTGCTGGGATGACAGGCTGAGCCACCTAGCCCAGCCACACTTTTAATAAAGATAAAGAAATCTCCAGGTCATTTACATAAAAAGTAGACAGAATTCAGAGCATAAACTCTCTAAGTCAATCCTATCTGGGCTTTGGGCAGGGTCTGAGGGTCAGAGTTGGAAGTGAGTTGGATTCCTTGGAGGCATAGATACTGAACACTCATGCAGGGACAGGGTGTGAACGTTTAACACTGGCAAAATGAGATACTGAGAGAGAACACTTTAGTTCACAGAACATTCTTGGAGTGCTGAGATTATAGTGATTCAGCAACAAAATCCTTACTTTTCTTCCAGGAGAGAAAGTAAGCAAATAACTTCTGCCCAGAGGACAGTGGTTTCTCAACAATCTTTTTTTCTTTTTCTTTTTTTTTTTTTTTGAGTTGGAGTCTCACTCTGTCACCCAGACTGGAGTGCAGTGGCATGCTCCCGGCCACCGCAGCCTCAACCTGCTAGGCTCCAGCGACCCTTCGACCTCAGCCTTCCAAGTAGCTGGAACTACAGGTACATGCTCCCATGCCCAGCTCATTTTTGATTTATTGTAGAAGTGAGGTCTTGCCAAGTTGCCCAGGTGGGTCTCAAACCCGCGGGCTCAGGCAATCCACTCACTTCAGCCTCCCAAAGTGCTGGAATTACAGGCTGAGCCACCAAGCCGGGTAACAATTTTTTTAAATGTTAAAAATCAAAAGCCAATGCACTCTCTAAAATTTTGGGGAATAGGGTCGGGAAGATGGCAGCTGAGCCAGTCGGACTATGTGAATCCCAGTGTGAGTGAGTGAGTGTATGGAAAATTTTGTGTATGTGTTGGTGAGCGAGTGGTCATGTGAGTAGCGGACTGAGTGAGGGCTCTCCTAGTGCAACGGCTGTTGCCACAGTTGCTGGGCTTGGACCCTAGTGATTCCAGAGATGCAGAAACTGAGAGCCATTTTATTTTTCTTTTCTTTTTTTTAAATCAACAAGACCCTTCCTGGGAAGAAAATGCTGGGAGAGACTGTCTAAGTGGTGGCTTGAGAGTAAGTGGCCAGGCCCCTGGTGCAATAGCTGGTGCTGCAGCTTCTCTGCTTGGTCCCTGGCTCTTCCCAGGTCCCAGAAGCTGAGCGCCATTTTTTTTAAATGAACAAAATTTTTCCTGTGAAAAGTGGCAGGGAGACACTATCACCCTAGGCTCTCCCTCACCATTGCAGCAGGAGAGATTGCCAGTCTCAGGCTTTGCCTCACCACTTCAGTGCCTGGCAGGGCACTGGCAGCAGGGACTGCAGAGGGAGTTCAGAGGCAAAGTCTCAGGAAAGTACAAGAGAGGCACCCCACTGCCATCTTGAAGGCAGGGCAGGAAAGTGCTCTGACTTGCTCACCACAGAGCAACAGACCCGATCTCTGTAACTGGTAGATCAGCTACTCAGGAATTGATCGTGACCTGGGGGAATATCCTGGAAGCACAAACTATGGAGGGACCTGACGAGTGCTGAGTTCCAGACACCCCAATCCCTATCCTGATCCAGTCACAGGACAAAGTGTGTGGCCAGAAAAAGGCAAGGAAAGACTCCAAAGAGATGAGTCTTTGGACTCAAAAGTCTCCAAAGTGGTGAGTCTGGGACTGACCCAAACTCCCTCCTCCCCAGCAATCCTCTGAACATCAGACCCACATATCTGGGTCATGACTGAGAGGGACAAACCCAGACAGAGTCTGGATGTCAGACATAATAGAACTCCATTCCAGGATAGGCCTGGCTGGGTCACCCCCTGTGAGTACATACCTGGGGAAGAGACAATTGTGCACCACCCCACCTGAGATCTCCCTGACCATACAAGAGTGGGAGGGGAGGACTGCAGCCCCACCCACCTCCACTGCCCCTCCTCCTTCCCTGCTCTAGACACTGAGGAGAGAGTGAAAGTAGTGGCTCTGCAGGAGAGACCTGATTAGAGGAACAATGACGGAACCTGTCACAAGAGTACAGGTTTGTTTGGGTTTTTTTAATTCTTAAAAATTCTTTAACTGTTTGTTAGTTCATCTATTTTTTTCCTTTGTGCATGAATGTGGATGTGAGGGTTTGATCTGCATCCCCAAAATTTTTTTTTCTTTTTCTGTTTCTTTCATCTTTTATTTGTCATTTTCTGTTTACATGTGTATGTGAACAACTGAGTGTTCATCTTTCAATTTTGCTCTTGTTGGTTTGTTTTTGCTCTTTGTTCTTCTGGGTTTTTTTCCTTTTCATTTTTTATAGTTCAAGATGTGTGTCAATATATGTGTAAGGGTTTGACATGAATTCCATTTTTTTTTCTTTCCCTCCAGTCTTTCTGTTTTTCTTCTCTATTCACTTTACACTGCACATGTATGTGTGTTTAGTTTTCTTGGGGTCTTTTTGTTGTCGTTTGTTTTGTTTCACTTTGCTTTTATTCCAGTTTAACATGGGGTGTGTGTGTGTGTCTGTGTGTGTGCGCGCGCATACGTGTGTGTGTGCGTGTGTGTGTGTTCAATTGCTTTTGAATTGGTTTCTGCTTTGCATTGTCATATAGAGTGGTGGTGGGGAGTGGGTGTCAGGGAACTCTTACCAAAATAAGTGAACACTGTAATTGGCAAGTAGTTTATGATTTCTAGCACCCCATTCCCTACTTTATTCAATTTTCAAAAACTACAAGAGACAGAAAAGCTTCCCATCCACCTTCCTACTTCAAAATAGAACAAATCCAGAGCCCAGGTCAGGAAAGAATAGAGGACTGAACCAACATCAGAAGAGAATGCCTCTCCCACTGACACTGAATAACAGAACTAAAGAGAAAAACAAGAGATTTGGCACAAATGAGGAAGAACCAAAGGCAATTTCAAGTGTACTAAAGGCAAAACTCCTTTAAAATTGAAACTTGGTGCCCAAACAATGGAAGTCACCAACGACCAGCCCCAAAATATAACAGGGATCAGGGAATGGATGGAAAGAGTGAATAAAACTCAAGAAAGACAAGATACACCACTGAAAAACTTGTAACTGAGATTTTGGCAATAAAAAAATTCATCCAGGAAATAAATAACAAGATGGCAAACATGGAAAGCAGAATTAATCTAGCTGAAGAAACAATCTCAGAACTTGAAGACCATAACATGGAATTAGCCCAATCTATAAAAAACATAGAAAGAAGACTCAGAAAGAAAGAATAAAGCCTACAAGAGATGTGAGATTATATCAAGAGGCTGAACCTAAGCCTGATTGGTATCCCAGGAGAAGAAAGGGAAATGGAAAACAACTTGGAGCAAGTATTCCAGGAGATAATCCAAGAAAACTTTCCCCATCTTACCAGAAATGTAACCAGCAAAGGACAAAAGACACAGAGAAACCCCACAAGACATCAAATGAGAAGACCAACCCTTAGGCACATGGTAATTCACCTACACAAAGTAGGCATAAAAGAAGAAATACTGGCTCCCGCCTCCCGCCCGGCGCTCCTGCCTCCCGCCCGGCGCTCCCGCCTGCCGCCCGGCGCTCCCACCGCCCGGCGCTCCCACCGCCCCTCCCACCGGCGCTCTGGGACGGGTAGCTCATCACAGTCCGGCCCGAGGAGATCCACACCAAACCGCTTCAAGGAAGATCTGCTGGGATTGCTGCCACATCTCCTGTGTCTGAGATTGTCCTGCCTGCCTGCCTGGGGCTTCTGTTGCCTGCTCAGAGGCAGGCAGCCATCTTTTTCCTGTCCGGCCCCAGCCCCTCTGGGGCGAGCAGATGAGATAGCACCACCTGCTGGCGATTCAAGGTAACAACACCGAAACGGGAGAAATAAGCTGATAAAGACATAGACCAAACTGCTGAAGGAAGGTTGAACTGAGCTGTCCTTCACAGCAGATCAGGGGCAATTGACTCTAACTGCAAACTAATTTACCAGCTTGAAAAGAAAACTAGAAATCAGACCTGAAAGGACATTGGACTTAAACGAAAGGTCTCAGAGTGTGCTTCATTGATTCTATTAGATTAATGACTTAATTCTATTCCTACTGTATTGTTCCCCTTTTTTTTCTCTTTTCCTTTTCCTTTTCTTCTCTTTTCTTCTCTCTGTAAACCATGTCCCTGTATAGAGGAACAGCACACCAATAAGGTGGTTGGATAGCTGGTATGTTAGCATCAGTATATGTTTTATTTTTGTTTGTATGAGAGTTGGTTCGACTGTAGCTGTGGTCCATCGTTTTTATCTGTTTCAGTATAGGCCTCTCTCTCTATTTGTTGGCACACTCATTAGTTTCCTCCCTTACTCCTCTAGCTCTCCACTCCCCTCTTCAACCCACTATCTTCTCCATTCTCTCGCCTCTGCTAACCACATTTTATTTCAGGGAGTAAACCTATAGCCCCACTGCACGGACAGATTCCAGGGTAGTGGGAAGTGGGTTCCACATTATCCACACGCCTGTCAGCGAATACCAGACCTGCAGACAGATTTTGAATCACAGCTCTCCCCTTAAATACATCTCAAAACTGCAAAAAGGACCACCTCCAACCTACAGTGCAACTTCAGAATTGAACAAAGTAAGAGGACATACATAAAGAATGGGAGATTGAACAAACAGAAGTAAAACCAATCCCTTTACCCCTGAATAACAAAATTTAAAAAGACGGTGATGTGGAGGGAAGGAAGAAGTAGGGTGGTGGAAAAACCGCACAAATGAAGAAAAACCAAAAGAAGAATATAGGTCCTACACAGACCCCTGGGAGATCAGACAATGAGAAAACAGATTCTGGAACACAGACAATGAAGAGTCCCCAGAATGACTGGCTACATGCAACAAACCCAGACATCAAGACATTAATGGAGAGAATTTTAAAAATTGAGGAGAGACAAGAGGAAAATAGGAAGGAGCTGATTGTCAGAAATGACAGCAGTA